>JARYHS010009186.1:233222574-233570950 GCA_031002005.1 Vandiemenella viatica
CGGCCCCCCTGTAACATTTGCTACTACGAAGAAGATTCTGTGACTCTTGCTTTAGTATATACATAATTGATTTCACATTGATGCCGACGGGGGAATCTGGTACTGGACAGGTAATTGAACATCGTCAGATATTCATTGAAATCCTCATGTACAATTGGCACCCTCTATCTTATTGATTATGTCCCGGTGAGTTCATTTAGAGGCTATTTGAATTAATAGGTCAGGTTGAATCAAACGGGCCTTGCTGCATGTACCATTCCTGTCTGTATTGCTTTCCGTTGTACTTGTCAGCCAATCTAGGTTTAATTACCTAACCTGGTGGATGAACGACAAATGCTCGGGCTTAACATTCAGCGGTTCGACCTGCTTTTCGGCTATAGGATTTCTTCACCTTTGTAGCCTCATTCCCCTTCTGTCCCAACTATAATGACATCATCGTCGACGAGCCGGAGAGTCCTGATAAAAGAAAAAGGTTTTAATTTTTCTTAGACCTTTTATTTATATTTTCACAACCAATAAAGCAGAGACTGACAGAGTTTCTGCGCATTATAATACGAAGAATTATAAATTAATGTTAAAAATGTTAAATGACCAAAAGTCATGATAACTGTGAAAATTGTAAATACGCCATCTTCAGAAGTTAACATTTTTTCTTATCTGTCACTTGTTGCATCGATTTTATCTAAAGTTACTGATGATTAGACTATATGCAAGGTTTTCACATTCACACGTATAGCATACGCGAGGAATTAATTCGATTCTTCGTAAGAAATAAGTTTTCTGTTATCATAGTCCCATCTGTCCAAAATCATTATATCTGTTCTTTTTATTTGCTGTCGTTGAGATACAGAAATAGTGTGTGGAGGATTATTATAACTTTCCCTTGAATATGTCGTCAAATATGGAATAATAGGGAACAATTTAGACTTGTGATCCATCGGGAAGGCCTTCAATCAGACAAGGACTTCTCGTTTTCAAGACGATGCAGAAGTGCGATCGCGAGATGGTTGAGTTGTTTGGCGAAACCGCGCCGTCGAAGACGTTGTCGGTGTGGACGAGTTGCTGCACCGCTTCAGTCGGATTTAACATACGGTGTAACTGCAATTCTGTACCGCGACAACAAATTCAGGTAGTGGAGCGCAAGGTGTTCACGCCATCGGTGAAGTACGACCTAGCAGCGAAATGCACATCTTCCGCAGTTTGGCCAGAATGTTCCGGTGCGTTGCCGTGTCAAGTCATTACAAGGGACAATGTTAGTGTCAAATTTCTGTGGAATTAACTATAATGACATGGAAAGGTAAAGACTTGAGACGATTCTTTTTGCCCCTATTTTACCTAAGAGTTCTGAAATACTAATAAGGAAGCTACAGTTCCTCAGAACGAAATACTTTTTCAGTTATCTGCATTTACGCCGCAAGTAGCGATCGTTGAGAGATGATTCTTCCACATAATATTAAGTCTTCCATAAACACCTGTGACTTATTACTTTTATTTTTATTCACTAGTATAAAATTCAAGAAATAGAAAATTAGTGCTTACTTTTCATATTTGGCTAACACGGAATAATGGATACCATTTTACGCTAAAATAAACGTTGTGCTTGAGGTTTGTTGGACCTATTAAGCAACTTTGCCCTAAAATAAATTAGCAACAGAGGCGAATCCAGGATTTTGGTTTGGGAGGGGCTTGAGCGGTCTTTGGTTTTGGGGGGGGGGGGCTTGGCTTCAGTGGATTTTGGTTGGGGCGGGTTTACCTTTAGTGGATTTTGGTTTGGGGAGGGGGCTTGAGTCGGCCAAAAGTTGCTATTTATAGTCTCCTCCGGCCTCTAATCCGTAGAGATAAAAAAAAGGTCTCCAAAATTACAATGTCGGAGACGGACCTAGATACTTTTGGGGGGGGGGGGCTTGAGCCCCCTAGACCCCCCCCCCTGGATCTGCCCCTGGTTAGCAAGTTACATTTTAAATGTTACTGGCAAGATTATTATGAACAATAAGATTACAGTAATTAACTAGATGATTAAATTACGTGAATATTAACCAAATCATGCTGATTGTTTAGTCTTTCTATCTGAAAAAATACACATGAATCTCTTTCTTGAGTCCCAGCGAAACTTGTATATGGCCAGTTTTCGCACTTGGGAATCAATCAGGACTACATTCATAATGGTTCTTCATTTTCACAACAAATTTCATCTATCTGCAAGCATTTTAGAACAGTATATCATGCTAAGAACATATTTAATATTAGGGCACTTTAACCTACTTTTTTCCTATTCAAATAAAATGACATAATGTTTTGGCACAAAAATCATATGACAACATTAGGTCCCAAAACTGCGATGGCACTTATAAATGTATATAAATCAGTTTCTACTCAAAGATTGCACTTGTTTGTATTCTGAAATGAGTTGCTGATGTGTGATGTTTGTATTTACCCTATTCTGACCTTAACCAATGCTTCATAGAGAAATAATAATTTTTCTAAACGTATTTTTTTCACTGATTCATTAAGCCATCATGGCAGCAAAAAGATTTCAAGGTGGTGATGAGGAGGAAGTTAGAAAGTTTATATAAAGTGTTTTAGACATTGTTAGTATTGATTTTTGTGATGATTAATCAGTCTGAAAATACTTCTAGTGATAATTTTAGTGAATCTAGCACATGTAGGCCCTACCAGTGAGGGAAGTGATGATAATGATGATGAAGCACCTGCTCATTCTAAATGAGACAATAATATGACGGAAAGTGAATGTAATTAGATAAATCTGCATGCAATTGTTCAGTAAAAGATGCTTATAGTTTAATTTTATAATATTTTTGTTTGGTTTGTCTCCATTCACGACCATGCCGGTAGGAGGTTCAAAACAATCTCACAGTCAGCTTTCTAGGTATTTATATATGAAATCATTGCAACGAGTATGGTGAGTGAGCGGTAACATTCTGCCCTCTTATTTGGAAGGACGTGGGCTTGAATTCCCATCTGGCCATTCAGATTTGGGTATTCCGTGGTTTCCCCAAATCAGTCCAAATGCTTGGCAGTAGAGAATACTTGAAACAAGTAAATAACGAAATAATAATAGCAAAGAAGGTGACTAAATATGGGTTTTATGGAAATTATTATTGGTGCATGGAGATCACTGAAGGACGCAGCTAAAAAAAATTATGGTAATATTAGAAAACAGGGAGGAAGGGAGGAACGGAAGGTCTTGAGACATTTGTAGGTAAGAATGGAGAACATATTAATGAGGATTTGAAAAAACTTTAAGTAACTGGTTTAGACGATAAGGGACAATGATTCAATAATAGGAGCCTGTAATTTGGAGAGCAAGCTTATCAACACAATTAGAAATGAGCAGAGTGAGAAATTTGAAATTTATCCTAATAATATCATGAAGAAATTCAGAAAACTGAAGAAACACATAGGGGCTAGTCTAGATAATATTACTTCAGATGCCTTAAAGATAGCAGGATGTGACATTATACCTTATACTGAAACATTATTTGAACTGAGTCTGCATACTTGCTACTTACCAGACGACTCAAAAAATGCGATTTTAATACTGATACAAAAAGGAGGAATGAGGAATAGAGTCGAAAATTATAGACCAATCAGCTTGACATTAGTGGTAGGTAAATTAATATGTGGGGTATATAAATGGTTTTCAAGTTGACAACATGGCTTTAGGCAAGGATATTCATGGGAATTTCAGTTAGTAGGACATATGGAAGATATTTCAGATGAAATGGACAAGGGAGACCATATTGATAGTGAACAACTAGAGCTTTCAAAGGCTTTTGACAGAGTGAGCCATTAAATGGTGGTAAATATGGTAAACACTATTGGAGAGGATGAAAAAGTGATTTTCTGGTTATAAAAATTCTTAAAAGGTAGAAAGCAAAATGTCAGTGATTCAGACCAATCCTTTAAGGTGTTAAAATTTTCACAAATGGATAATCATAATTCATAATCATTTTAAGTTGCTGAACATTGTAGACTATATGCCAGTTTTGGGTATAAAAATCTGATTGCAGATTTATTTATTTTTCAGTAGGCTATTACTGAAACTTAATAATACTAAAAATTGTAAACGTTTAACATATATGATAAGTGTAATGCATGAGTGTACAAATACATTATTGAACTGTTATATTATAACCATTAAAAATTTGTGCCATCTGCTGCAAAGTAAAATTACTAAATCATAATTCTTTCTATCAGTTAAAAATGATGCTACATAGTTAAAAGGTAAATATCTAGTGTAGGTACTTTTCCAACTACTATGTTCAAGGTATAATCTTCGAAATTTCAAGTGATATTTTCTTCCATGTGTATAACTGCTTGGAGATCACATGTATTATCAAGGGCGTATCCAGGATCAGAACTAGAGGGGGGCAGGATTAGAACTGGGGGGGGGGGGGCAACTCATTTTGGTTTCGAGGAAGTGGGGTGGTGGACTGAAACATGACATTACAAAATCAAACTCAAACCTATTCAGGAAACTATTTTTATCATTGATTAACATAGTAACCCAACTACTTAATGTAAGGACCTACTATGTAATTAATTAAGATCGTAAGTCAGTTAGTTTTTTATGTAAACATTAATTGTCTCGGATTTTCAATTTCAATAATTTTGTTTGTCAATATCTCATGGTGTTCTTTCACGAAATTTCGATACACACTCATCAGACATAATCCAGTCAATCTTTCTCTCCCAAAGTGCTCCTGAACTAGTTCTTCACTCTTCGAAGCGTACTGAAGGCAACTTAATTTTTCTTATAGGTGGGGGGCAGCAGCCCCCCTCTGCCCCTCCATCGATACGCCCATGTGTATTATACAGATTCATTAATTCCCTAACAACAAAATATCTCACTTTATATATTCCAGGCAATAATTGTTTCACTCTGTACTTTTATTTTGAAAATGAATGAGTGTTTCCTTAGTTTTCCAAAAACTCTGTGAGTTGATTGATCTTTTTTAATTTAATTTAATTTTAATTGCAATGGAGCACACGTTCCGGTGGCAATTTCCCTACACACCCAACATCCCCCTACCCTGCACCCACCAACATTTGTCCTCTACAAATTTTAACTTTAAATTCTTTTAACGTTTTTGGTAAGTTATTCATCATTTTACTTGGTAACTCATTCCAATCCCTGACACCCTTACGTAAAAAAGAAAATCTTCCCACACCCTTGTGTCTGAAATCAAGTGCCAGCTTGTGGTCATGGTCATCTTTTCCCTACTACTACTTTTCATAGCTACTGCAATATCTTTCCATGCCTCATCACCAGTATACACCCTGTACACTCCACTACCCTCCTCATCCTCCTCCTGTCTTGCAATCAATCCCATTCCAGCTCCTTTATCACATCTGTCACTGACTGCATTCTGCGATAATTTCCAGAAACAAATCAAGCAGCCCTTTTTTGCACCATCTCTCAATTCCTGTATTTGATACACAAAATGTGGGTCTCATACTACTCTACCATATTCGAGCAATGGTCCCACCAAAGTTATGTAAACCAATTCCTTTACTTCTCTTGTGCTTCCCCTCATAACTCTCTCCAACAAGTGCACAATTTTGAAACCTTTTCCTACCACCTGTTCAATGTGTTCTGCCCAGTTAAGCTTGTTATCAAATGTAATGCCAAGATATTTACATTTCAAGTCTTCAGCAAGCAATTCCTTCCCCATCTTATATTCATAATCAACCTTTTGTTTTTTATTTGTGTATCTAATAAGCTGATTTTTCTTTGCATTTTTCTTCATCCCATGTTTACCAACCCAACTAGATATTGTGTCCAGATCAGCCTGCAACTGTTTACAGTCCTCTATCGTTTTGATCCTTTTATACAGCATTATGTCATCTGCAAACAATCTAATTTCAGACAGTAAACAATCAACACAATTATTCATTAGAATTATGAATAGCAATGGTCCCAATACTCTACCCTGCAGCACTCCCATTTTTACTTCCACTTCTTTGATACCGCATTTTCTAGACTAACTTTCTGTTTTTTACCTTTTAAAAATTCTTCAACCCAGAAAATCACTTTCTCATCCACTCCAATAGTTTTTACCTTATTTACTACCTTTTTATGGCTCACTCTGTCAAACACCTTTGAAAAATCTAGTGCTACACTATCAATTTGGCCCCCCTTGTCCATTTCATCTGAAATATCTTCCATATATCCCACCAACTGAGATTTGCATGAATATCCTTGCCTGAACCCATGTTGCCTACTTGAAAACCATTTACGTTCCTCATATACATTTCTGATGTGGTTGCATATCAATCTTTCCATTAATTTACCTACCACTGAAGTCAAACTGATTGGCCTGTAATTTTCTACTCTATTTCTCACCCCTCCTTTATGTACCGGTACTACTATCACACTTTTCCAGTCCTGTGGTAAGCAGCAAGTATCCAGACTGAATTTAAATAATAAGATTAGTTACAATGTCACATCCGGCTATCTTTAAGATATCTGTAGTAATATTATCTACACCAGCCCCCTTATGTTTTTTCAGCTTGCTTATTTCCTTCATGATTTCTTCAGGATGAATTTCAAAATTTTTAGTATCTTCATTTCTAATCGTATTGTTAAGCTCTTTCTCCGAATTAGATGTTCCCGTTTCTGATTCATTGTCCCTAATGCTCTCACTAAACCAGTTACTTAAAATCTCTGCCTTTTTCAAATCCTCAGTAACTACTTCTCCATCCTTACCTATAAGCGTCTCCACACCCTCCCTTCCCCACAGTTTCCTGATAAAGCCATAGAAATTTCTAGATGCATCAGTCAGTGGTCCTCCTGCACTGACAATACTCTTCATAAACCCATCTTTAACCACTTTCTTTGCTGTTATTAAGTCCTTGTTTAGTTGTTTTAAATATTCCCTATTGCCCTGCTGTCTCTTAATTCAGTTATGTTCTCTTCGTACCAACCTCTTTAACCTCCTAACTTCCCCATTATAGTACACAGGTTATCTACTTCTCTTTATTTTCTGCTTTGGAATGAATTTTTCTTCCCTCTTTCTTATTATCTCCTTGAAGTCTCCTCACCTTGTCTCTACTGTACTTGTGGCTTCCTTTGCTGAATTGTTTTCTGAAATATCTCTTCAAATTTGAAATCTGTGCATTTTTGTAATTGTAGCTATTTTCCCCTTCAGTTTTGGCTGGTGGTTCACTGGATCCTCTAATATCCATCAGAACTGCTTCATGATCACTTATTCTTTCCGTTATGTGACACCCCACACCGTTATCATCGGGCTTAATTAGGAATATATCCAAAATATTTTGTCTCCTAGTGTTTTGCTCTACCACTGATCTTTTTTTTATCAGTTGTAGTGTAATGCTATTGTTAAGTTAGTTCCTTACTTTTCAATGCTTACAACAGTTTTCATTGACTCTAATTCCTATGAGAATTGTGTCTGAAAACATATAGTGACATGTGAATATGATTATACTTTGCTACAAACAAATGAGTTAGCATAAAAAGTATCAAACCTAGCTGTCTTCCTGTTATTCATTTTAATTTATTAATTTAGCTCTATTGTAATGCATGTAATATTTTTTCATTGCATTCATTTAGAAAACTTGCCTATATACTTTAGTATTCACTTCTCTGTAGAATTCCTTGAAATTTAATTAATTAAACAACAATTTTTTTATGAGTCCTCAAATGTATTAACTGTATCTGAGAAGTTCCTTCTTTTCCATTTTTGAGTTCATGGTTAGTCATGTGGTTGATAATCTTATCATATTTTGCTGGAACTGCTCATAAACAATATACCTCATCACCTACAGACAAGAAAGTTCTAACCACATTTTTATAATCAAATGTATTCAATTCCTGTGACTTTTTGAACATAGTATTTGTTAATTTACCTCTACTAATATAAGAACAGTCACAATGAAAATGTTGTTAGACCATGGGAATAGAAAGGACAGAGAAAGTAAACAGATCACTCACACAGATAAAGACAGGAGGATTGCAATGAACAAACAAGCATGTCTACACCTCAGAATAGCTTGGTATAAAGATTAATTAAGTCTGGAGGTAGAGCCTTACCATATATCTAACCTCTAAACATAACTGAGATCTTTACTGAATACTATAAAGTGTGTTCTTGTTTATTTGTTCATTGCAGACCTTCTCTTCCCTTTATGTGTGGTCAGCGGTCAGTGGTTTCTCATATTATCTACTGATATAGTTTCATTAGTATCTCAGAAAAAAATTGTGAATTACTAATTGACTGAAAATTACACATGTTTAAAGAGATGCTTGAATGCTCTGAAAATAGATGTATCAAGTGTATGTTAGCTAAAGTTTTCTGGTCATTTTAGAATGCAAGTGCTATTTCATTCGCTAGTGATAATCTTCTCAAAACATACATCATTTAATAGATTTTGTATTATATGCAAAAGGACAAGCATAAAAATCATCAAAAATAAAAAGATGGAATTTATAATAAGAAATATTAAAAATTCACTTACACAGGGGAAAAAAATCAAACTCTCACACATTAATAAATAAAAATTTTGGGCAAAATCCTTCTTCACCAAGAAAGATGGTTTCAGGACTGCAACAATGTACACCACTGCAGTGATGTAGATCTATAACCACTCCTCTTCTGAATATGAACACCAAAAAAAAGTTGATGTGATTATGCGTGTGTTTTGTCTTTGTGTCTTTGATAAATGTTGACTTCCTCTCTATCCTTAACTTTGTACATAATATATGGCATACAAAGAGTCTTGAATTATATTGGATAATAAATTTTTAATGCAAGTTGACAATAATTATATGCTAAAAAAATCAGCTTCAATAGACTTTTATATAATCACTAACATAAGCCAGTGATCATTTCCTTCATCATAGGTCTAGAATAGTTCCTGTTTTTAGGGTCAAAGGGTATGACAGGTTGACTTGCTGGAATTTGTAATAACCAATATTAAAACTATTCTTACACAGGAAGGTCAAGTTTGAACGAGTAAGTGAAATCTCTTCAGCTTGAAGAAATTAGAAGTGTCATTGGAAGATGATTGTGCTGATGTATTATCGTTTCAAAGGTTATAGTTGCTTGACTCGAACTGGCTGAAATACAAACTTGTATTTGACTGTAAATAAAGGTCACATACTGAAAAAATTTGAAGTATTTCTGTTTAGTTTGAAGGGAATGAGATCATCCATCACAGCAACAATTGCTTCAAAATCATCTCATTTTACTTGATTGAGGGTGGCACATTCATAATCGTAATCTTTAGTCAACATGTCCGTAGTGGCCAGATATGTTATTACAGCTTCCTTATTACAGGCGTTATTTAATACTTAACCAATTCCAAAGAAATGAATTGTTCTAATACTTGTTTAGGTTGAAATGTTCTTCCATTCGAAATGCTTCATATTTGCACGTGATTCGGAGAGAAACCATATAGTGATAGTGCAGGTGAAAAGGTGATCAAAGAATGTTTATGAAGTGTGCTGCTGCAACTTCGTAAAAACGGACACCAGGGCTAATGAAGCAGTGCTCTGTGAAGGATTCACTAATAAAATATAACTGAGAGAGCAACATGAATAATTTATTTCACTAAGTATGTTGGATGCTATCTCAGGTATGCGATCCCTGGTGGAGGGCCCAAGGCTTTGCGACCTTTCTGGCTGAGGGATTCAGGTGTTCATTGGACAAAGGAATTACGGTCCATGATTGACAGTCACAGGGATGGACAGCACATGACAAACAAGCAGTGGGGCAGACACTCCGAGAGAGGAGAGGGTGATACATTATGTGTGTGGGTGTATGGAATAGCAAATGATAAGGGACATTACTTATTTGTTATAAACTGAGGCACGTTTTTTGTTTATATTTTTAATGTGGAAACCGACATTTGGAAGAGACAGTTGGTGCCAGACAATGGAATTGGTCTCTCGGAAAAGATGACCATGTGCCAAATTGAGTGTGTATGTGCATATCGAGAGTTACTTTAATTTGTTAATGCAGTGTAATTAATGCAACATTTGTGTGTGTGAGGTGCAGAAAAATTTAGAAGAAGATAGGACGATGATACACTCCACATCAAAGATTGATATCATACGGCAATTACAGGGAACTTTTATCCACAAGTCAGAAGATGGTGCATTCCTTAACCTGTAAGTGAAAACCCATCATTCACATCAAAGAGAAAGAATTCATACTCTCTGACTGTTATTTGAGATATTCACAATTTTGTATGTGATCTACAACATCATTGTTCATTTGATCAATGTTTTCTATGTATTATGTAAATGTTGATTTTCCTTATATTTGTTTTGAATAATCCATACCACCTTTGCTTATGTTCTAATGTTAATAAATGTATGAGAGGGTACACAAAAATAATCGGAATAGCATTGCCTAGGCATTTATAGCACAACTCATTGCTAGTTCAGTGGCACCTGTGTTGTAGACCTGGCTTGTTCTCTTAATCTGCAGCAAGTGTTTTTGCTATTGTTGTTTTGTTATTGATGAGGCAAGTTTAAGTGAACAACATGCAGGTGATGAAATTTTGTTTTCTACTCAGTTCAAATGCTGCTGAAACTATTTTAATGTTGAAAACAGCTTACAAAGATGACGCCGTGGGAAAAACTCAAGTGCACAAGTGGTTCAATCAGTTTAAAAATGGTGAAATATCAATTGATAACAAATCCATCAACTGCCCGAATCAATGAAAATGTTGAAAATCTTTGAGGGCTTGTGCTCTCAGACCGGTGACAGACAATTTGTCAACTGTCAGGGATTAGTGGGTTATCTTGGAGCTCAGATCAGTGATTTTTAAACAAAGATTTGGGAATGAAAAGTGTTGCTGCAAAGTTTGTTACTCAGACTCTGACTGACAATCAAAAAGAACATTGAATTGAAACATGTCGTGCTTTGAAACAACAGCTTGAAATTGATCCAGATTTTCTGTCAAAGTTCATTACTGGTGATGAGCCATGGGGCTATATTTTCAACACAGAAAGAAAGCAACAGTCAAGAAATGGATGACGTCATTGTCACCGTATGCAAAAAAAAGTTGTGAAATCAAACATCAAAACAATGCTCCTTTGCTTTTTTTTTATGCCAAGGGAGTAGTCCATTCAGAGTTTATTCCCCCACATCAGACTGTCAATCAAACCTTTTATTGGGAAGTTTTAAGTAGATTACGCAACTGTGTCCGTCAAAAAAGACCCGATTTGTGGCAGACAGGAGACTCGTTCTTCCACCATGACAGTGCACCTGCACACACAGCTGTTTCTGTTTGGCATTTTGTGGCTAAAAATGGCATGGTTCCATTACCCCATGCATCTTACGTGCCTGACCTGGCTCCGTGTGTCTTTTTCTTATTTCCACATATGGAAAGGGGCATGAAAGGACACCGATTTGACAACACTGAAGAGGTTAAGAAAAATAACAAGGGAGGAGCTGTCAGCCATTTCTAAAGATGTCTACAGAAAATGTTTCAAAGAGTGGAAGCACCCATGGAACAAATGTGTTATTTGTAATGGAGTATTTTGAAGGGGATAAGGTAGTTTAGTAAAGAAAAATTGGAAATTAATAGCTTTTATTTTTTATATATATATTGATATCACCTTGTAAGTGTCATTGCCTCAAAAAGAAATTTTTAATTTTCTTTTGATGATTATAATCCAAATTAAAATAATTATATCACTAAATGTGGATTCCTTAAGTAAATTCTGGAAGTAGGGAGCGATAATAAAACAGGTGGCAACAGTCCCTACTCTTGTGTACACCACAAGGGGGCATATCTAAAATCTTACTTAAAATGTACAAAATTGAAATGTAGCCTAGGCCAGAATAAGAATTGGCATTCATCATTACAGCAGGGGTCATAAGTAATTAAGTTTTTTTTATGTTGCTCTCATTAAAGATGTGTTGCAGGAAAGAAGCTCCATGTTTTTTCAGCCATATGGTTTTCCATATTTTCTTTTTCTAGTGGATTCTTTTGTCTTGTGAGAGACAAATGAAAAACATAGCACAATATCAGATGACTAAAAGTTTACCCAGAGTAGTGTGTAATTGTGTTATTAATTTCTTGATATCATATTACTCCTGTATAAAAGTTCAGTAAATACTCACCTTAGCTGCTTTGACTTCTTTCTTTATTGGCTTAAACAGTTTTAATTTTCATTATTGGAAACTGTGGTTATGTAGACTGCCAATTAGGCAGTAAATTCTATGCCTCAATCTTATCTTTACCACAGGTGAATCAGTCTACATAACTATGTATTTCCAAGAAAGGATAGGGAAATAAGATCCAACATTTACCACAGATGTATGCACCTGGGAATGACAAACACAAGTAACACAATACTTTGGTGGTTATATTTCTTTTTGCAAGTAGGCAGATTTAGATGTACACATACCAGTGTCTACCTGGTGAGAGTGTTTTGTGCACATCTAAATTGCCTACTGTCTTTTTTTTTTTTTTTTGTAACAGTTTAACGTCCCTTTTTAACAACGTGGTCTTTAGAGACGGGAAAGGATGGGGGCAAGGAATGGGAAGGAATTCGGCCATGGCCTTTTGAAGGAAGCATCCCGGCATTCACCTGGAGTGATTTGGGGAAACCATGGAAAACCCAAATCTGGATGCCCGGACGGGGATTCGAACCGCCGTCCTCCCGAATGCGAGGCCAGAACGCTATCCGTTACACCACCACGCTCGGTGCCTACTGTCTCATCTACTTGCAAGAAGAAATTTAACCACCAAAATATTATGTTTCTTGTGTTTGTCACTCCCAGATGCAGGCATCGGAGGCAAGTTTTAAATCTTATTTCCCTATCCCTCCTTAGTTTCATTGCCTTAAAGCATTTTCATTTTTTTTAATATTAACTATATATTTCATTTTGTTTATCATATTGCTTAGTGCCACCCAAAATGTTGTGTTGCTTTCAGTTTTTTTTTGTCTGATTAGGCCAACCAGTTTTCATTATTTTATAAGTTTATTATTATGTGAGATAACTTTTATCTTTCAAAGAAAACAGATACTTTTATATCAACATCAGTCAAGAAAACTTCGTTTTAGATTTCACACATTTTTCTGAGATTGCAGCTGCAAAGTTTCAAGGGTAAAATACTCAGTCTTGCAGCACTTATTTATATTATTATTATTAATTTTTTATTGTTACTCCTATTCAATATACCATGGATATGGGGGACATGTCATAGTTAGTAAATTCATAGACATGATGAATAATATTTATAGCGAACCTTTTAAATGTTACAAACACAAGTTTGAGCATTAAAATTTACACTCTTAGATGGAATAGAAGCAAATACAATTGGAATATTTTTTCACTTTTTTAAAAAAATATTCGTTTATTACCTACAAAGTGATTTCTACTTTTAGTAAGTTTATTAAAATATGTGTCCCGGATTATCAACACTATTTCATATATATCTGAACATTTTTCGTTTGGTATTTTTATCAATTTATATGAGACTTTCACTATTAATTTCCATTTAACTCTTTTCTTGTCTGTTCTAGCTAGAAACCACTATCTCCATGCTATGTTTTTTTTATTATTTTGCTATACAATCATTTCACATGGGTGTTTCTTTCTTGAGCCTCATGTTTGTTGCTCTCACATTTCCTTTCTACTACCTCTACTACAGTGGCGTAGCGATCAACAAGGGCCCTGATGCAAAAAATATATTTTGGGCCCTCAGGCCAGATGGGTGACCTTTTTTTTTTGCTTTGTGTTGCTGGTAGGGGCCCCCTGAGCTGAGGCTGGGGGCCCCCTTAGACGACCGTAGAGCTAAAAAAAAAATAGTCGCCAGCTTGCCGTGAAGGCGCGTGGGCCCTCTGGGGGCTCTCTGAGGTATGGTTGGGGCCCCCCTGAGCGGTAGGGGCCCCGGTGCACTGCACAGCCTAGCCCCATAGTAGTTATACCCCTGCTCTACTATTATAATTCTAAATCTTCTCCCATTAATCTTCTAATGTTCTTAGTTCTTTCTTGTGCAAATTGGTCTTTACTTGTTCTTGAAATGCTTACTTCATACCCTCTCTGTCAGATTCCAACATTTGATCCTTTCAATCCTTTTGTTTGTTGTTTTGTCCAGGCTATAGACACAGAGGTGAAGAGAGTTGTTTTGAAAATGTCCAGCTTGTACCCCATGTGCCAAACCTTGCATTGTCAAGTGGCCTGAGTGGATGGGGGGTGAATTTTGTGGGGTTTTAGTGGAGGTAGACTTTAGGTTGGCAGGCAACTATTATCTTAGAGTTCCTTTTATTGACCCTGAAGACTGTATAGATACAGCTGAGAGCACATTCTACAAGTATAACTCTTAATAACCTCTGCAAATATTAATCATTGCTAAGGATGTTTTCTCCAATAGCTTCCTCCAATATCAATAACTTTTTGGACAGCAAGGACCCGTTTTGGTTGCCTGGGAATACAATAACATCCAACACGTCCCACTAGTAGTCCGATAAGGCAAAAAATAAATCACTATGGCAGTATTGTCACAGACTTTACTTATCAAAAAGATGAAATTTGGCATTAAATACATACTTATTTTGATTTTAAATTTATTTTAAGTAAAGATTAAAATCTAAATAATTATAACTTTATATTTCCACCTCCACATCAGCTTAAGAAACATCTGCATTTGCAAATGTCAAAGGTATGGGCCTCCATATTGCTCATCCTGCCATCCTATTGTTACACCACTGAAGTTGAGGAACCTATATGATTTCAAATCATTATTTGGGCATATTTGTTCCTGAAGAGTTAGTTAGTCTTGCAGCATGTTGTTTAGTGCTCTGGAGACATTTTGTGAATTGGTAATTTCTTTGAATAATTTTTGTTATTTTTTAAATATATTTACTGAGCACTGCTTTATTGTCATTGAAGCTAAGGTGATACATTGCTGAATATATACAACAATCACATAGGCATCAAGGTTCTAGTCAGTATGTTCATTGGCTATATAAATAAAGTTAAAGGCACTGCTTCAACATCGTCAACAGTTTCCAGCTACAATCCTCTCCATGTTTTATCTCATCCTCCCCAGATCTTCACCACCATCTTGGATCAGTTCTCTCATCTTTTTATCATACCTTCCTCCATTCTTCTCAGCAATTAATTCCTTGATGCTCCTGTGAGCTTTTTACTTAATGAATTTCAAAATATATTAAATCTGCACTTTAAATTAGTGCGACCTATCCTGGTGAAATATGATTTTTGTTTTCAGTGTTCATCTTTTGGGCTTCAATATCGATTTATAAATTCTATGCGCATATAGGATAAATTGTTAAAAACAAGATAGAAATGATACTGTGAAAGTTACAAATATTACTCTTTTTTCATCAAGTTGTAGATATATTATTCATTACAAGCAAAACAAAATTCCCTGATCATGGTCTGTTGTTACAGAATGAGTCTGAATTAGTCTGTAGTGATTTCCAGAAACCGTGGAAAACTGAAATCATTTTATCTTTTCAGGAATCATACAAGGTTCTTTTGGAACATTAACAATCAGTGATTATACTCTATACATTATACTCATTTATTAGGCACATGTACCAGTCCAAAAAGTACAGACTGATTTACTGAAAAATAAGCAAAGAAACTTCAAATCACAAAAATTTCAAACCTGTTATATTTAATTCTGTTTTCAGTTTATAGCTATGAGAAATTAAAAAGTACAGTTAAAGGAACCATATCATTTGTTTTAGCACAGTTATTGCTGAATTTTTATTTTAGAGCTTATTATATGGAAACTTTGTTTTAAATTTTATCTTTCTATACTGTTACATGACAGGTCTTTAATGAAAATTACTGAAACCTGCACAAAAATTCAAACTTAATGAATTTCCTTTTATCTGCTTAGTGTAATTTATTTCAGTGATGGAATACTTCAACTAGTATACACCTTTTTTATTTCTGTGGAGACGTTTTGATCATTGGTTTGATGGCTATGCATCTCTTAATCGCCATCCTGTCCATTACTGATGTTGGTAAGTGTTGTCTGTCAGAATTACACAAACTTCTTTCAAATAATCTATAACAAATTCCCAACATGCGAACATTTAAATATTTACAATTGTGTTTTAAGGAATTTTATGATCTCTTGTTCTATATAATTTTTGTACTGACTTGTTGAAATATAACTAATTTGCTACAAATGAATGATGAGTGTGAGTTCCAATCCTGCTATTGCCTTACTGATTGGCAGCAGTTTTTATGTGCTAAACTTGTCTATTCTAAATCTAATACGGTGTTTTCATAAATATTAATATGTGTTATGTTGAAGCTGCGAACTGTACTGTTCGACTAGTTTTAGTAATGGTGTGTTAAATTTATCAGCAACAAATATGATTACAGTAATAAGACAGAGTTGGTTTTACTGAAACTAAATTTCTCTCTTCATGTATGTGAAGTCATTTATAAGGGGAATAAAAACTTATTGCAACTTTTGTAACTGTGAGACATTGCAGTTACCAGAGTAAAGAATTTTGGGAATCCTGGTCCCACTGGTACTGTATTTGTACTCTGTCTCTGCTTAGAATGATGCAATAGATGGTTGTAAACAATTTGCTGTACCTCCATCAATACTTACAGGAATTACTTAAAAAAATAATTCGTTCTTTGAATTGTGTTTTTACTTCGAAACCACTAAATCTTTCGGTGCAAACTTTTTCTTTTATAACATAGCTTAAATATCATGTTCATATGAAATTTACTAATTATGTAAGCACACTGGCTGCAAATAACAGCAGTAAGGTTCATAAGAATTACCCTTCAAAGTGCATAGTGACATCTCCTTCGGATTGTAATAATTTGTTAGAAAATGGTCCTGAACTTCTTGAAACATTATATTTACATGTGAAATAAAAAGTTTACTAGCGAAAAAACTGACAGTAGTGTCTACTACAGTTTTAAATTTAAATATAGTTGTGCTTGATGTGAATAGTTTTCTTTAAGACAAATTTGTGGTATTATGGTGAAAGCATTAAGTACAGTTTTTGAGTTAATCATTAAAAGGTGTCTACAGAACTTTTGTAATTATAGAAGAGTAAACGAAATTATTAGTGATGAATCTATTGTGTTTTGTAAGACTTCTCATTCTGCAATGTTGAATGTTTTAATATATTACATAGTTTGACCCTTACTCTCCCAATTGAAAAATAAAGTCAGTAAAGCTTAACATAGTGTATAGTTCTCTGCCAATTTGAACATTATTTATTTCAACATTCATATTCACACTACCGCAGACTTGTATAATTTGTCTTCAACATTTATTGTCATTTGATATTGCATGGAATACTTAAAAAAAAAAAGAATTGTTGTCATCTCATTTAAATTTTACTGCTGTCACGCTACAGATTCTTCGAAATAGGTTTCTTATTCAAATATATCCTATCTCTGCAAAATAAATGCACGAAAATTCTTTCGAATTCGCAACGGAATTTTTTTCGAAACGACTCCCTACTTCTGTGACAGACACTAACTAGTACGCAACCCCGCGAACCCCTTGAGGTACGAGAGCGTATGCCACCCGCGGAACGCTGTCCGGAGAGCTAGGGGATGTGAAAGGCAGAGTGTTCTACAGACGTGGAGTTAAGCCGCTTACGGACGGTGGAGGACAGAAAGTCTCTCTGTCGCTCGGCAACCGCCTACCTTGACAGAGTGCTCCCAGCAGAGATGTCGCGCATAAGAAACTAGAGGAAGAGTGCATAGCCTCTGCTGCTCGAAAGAAGTCACAAATACCGATTCGTAAACGAAATTGCGAGAGCTTGAAATACGACATTCGTGTAATTTAATTTTTCGGTACTACCAAAATAAATTCTGTAAGTAGTAACTAAAGTTGTATCATAAAAATTTCAAACACCTGGCATGGTGTGTAGATACCAGTTATAAGAAAGCAGTTCATTATTTGGTCGTGATGTTATACTGAGGTGAATTGCTATCATCTGACATTAGCACGCGGTTACACAATTTTGGATTCTGTGTTCCGAGTTCAAAATAAATGTTTGCTTAGTGACTAGTTTACTCAAATTTGGATTATATGGTTCGAGTCCAAAATATAAGTTTGTATAGTCATTAGTTTACTCTACTTTACTGGAATGCACCTAGAATCATAAACTAGATGCCTTTGTTTAGCAGATTTTGTTTATTGTCACACTTAAAAACAGTCACGAAACTTATTCCCTTCTTCTACGAAGATCTGAAGTAAACTCAGAAAGAACACATTACACAATTTTCGCCACTTCTATCTCAATACTGAAAATTATTACTTCATCTAAGATCACAAATTCTTGACTCCACCACCTATAATATCTTCGATGCTGAGCCCAAAATAATTGCTTTCAGTTCAATACATTATCTTCATTCACGTTACTGACATTAATGATCAATCTTCTTGTAACAAATAATCTTCTTACAGCACCTTTAATAAGTTTTCTTCAGCTTATAAATCCTCTCATTTCATCAACAACTCTATACAAACACTTCTTCTCGAAACTGTTGGATGTCAGTGATAACTTATGACACATCCGAGTACTAAATTTAGTGCATGACTGTTGATAAAAGTCTACTGAAAAACTATTCAAAACTGTTTATCAAACCACTTGTTGAAAACTATTCCTAAACAGACCTGCGGCTCTCCACGCGGTGACTCATTAAAAACTATTTACCCTCTTCAAACTTCAGCGCTGGACATACCTACTGAGAGAACTTCGTCAAAAATGACACATGTGCTGCAATGTTTTTCAAATGGTGCATTTTCAAGTCCTCTAAGCAATGAGATCAAGATACACTTCGTCACTCTTGTGCTTTTATTGCCAAGCTGATTTAAACGCCCCTCAAAAATGGCGGGTATCACTTATAATGGTAGCAGGAATTTGTTCTGAAAACGTTTCTAAAAAAAAAAAAAGAATAACGATCCATCATTATCTTTTTTTTTTTTTTTTTTTTTTTTTTTTTTTTTTTTTTTTTAAAAAAAAGGGTGGTTGTACTGAAGAAGAGCCTTTCTTCTGCAGAGGTTTTCTTGACATAATTTTATTGCATTATTAATGTTATTAAATTTTTGTGGTTGTTATTCCAAACAATAATTGTTTCTTATTTTTTAGTTCGCAGTTATTATAACAGCAATTGATTTTAAAAATAAAAAACGAATTACTCTGTAAATTTTACTTTATCTTACATACATACTCCCTCGATCCCCTCCTCGATCCCTAGATTATGAGGAGTAATGTCTCAGCTTTAGTAACATCATATTTTAAGAAAGAAGTTTTTTGGAATTCAACCCTTAAAAGGAAAAAGTATAAATGGTTCTACAACGCTTTTTTGTGTCACGAGCTATTTATCTCCCTTAATATCTAACCGATATAGATAAATGAAATATCATATTAAAGAATAAGGTCTCCGCCGTGGTAACATTAAATTTTAAGAAAAGAATTTTTCGTAAATCGACCCTTAAAGGGAGAAAAGGTTAATATTTCTAAAGTTAGTTTTTTTTTGTGTTTCCAGTTATTTATGTCCTTGAATATCTAACCAAAATCGATAAATGAAGTAGGAGTATGAAGAGTAATGAATCATATATTAAGAAAGATTTTTTTTCTTTTAATTTAACCCCTAATGGGAAAAAGTATAAATGGTTCTACAACGCATTTTTGTGTCACGAGCCATTTATCTCCATTAATATCTAACCGAAATAGATAAATGTGGTGTCATTCTAAAAATTAAGGTTTCCGCTGTGGTAACATCACATTTTAAGAAATTAATTTTTCTTAATTGAGCTCTTAAAGGGCATAAATATCAGTATTTCTAAAATGCGTTTTTTGTGTCTCGAGTCCTTTTTCTCCCTTGATAATTAAAAAAAAAAATGATAAACGAGGTGTCATTTTAAAGATGAGTTCTTCTTAAGGTTTTAGGTTCCATTACACCAACTTTTAAGAAAGAAATTTTTCAAAATTCTACCCTTAGAGGGCAAAAGTATTAATATTTCTACAACACATTTTTCTGTCACGAGCTATTTATTTCCCTTGATACCAAACCGAAATTAATAAAGGATCATTTAAAAAATTAAATTATCCACTTTGGTCACATCATATTTTAAGAAAAAACTTTCTCCAAGTTGAACACTCAAGGGGCAAAAATATCATCATTTCTAAAAAAAAAAAAAAAAAAAAAATTTTTTTTTTTATCCTCGCTTGATAACTAACCGAAATTGGTAAATGAAGTATCATCTTAAAAACCAAGGTGGCTGCTTTGATCACATCATATTTTACAACAGGATTTTTTTGGAATTCGACCCTTAAAGGGTAAAAGTATCAATATTATTTCTACAACGTGTTTTTTTTTTTTTTTTTTTTCTCACAAGCCATTTATCTTCTTCGATACCTAGCCGACTTCGATAAATATCATATCGTTTCAAAGATTAAGGTCTCCAGTTAGGTAAAATCATAAATTAAGAAAGAATTTTTCAGAATTTGATGCTTTAAGTGGTAGCGCGTATGAGAAAGTTCAGAGCCAAGTCCCTAGATTGTAGCAGCAGATATCACAGAGATGTCAATAAATTTTTTTTATTCAATAAGTAGCTTTTCGGATATTTTTTTTCTGTTACAGAAACACTATCGTTTTGCTATACAATTTCAATGTAAACATTTTGTATGCACATCAACAAATATACAGAGATGTTGATATGTTATGTCCATTTTGTTCAGGTTGGTTGTATTCTGTTAAGGTCAGTGACAGTTTGTCGTAAATACGGAGTATTTTAAATTTTCCTGTTTCGTAATATATTGTAAGTATTTTGATGCGTACCTATTAAACTAAAAAAATAAATATTTGCTACAAAAGTACGGTTCTACTTTTCATTATATTACAAGCATTCAACCTCACTATTTATCGCATTTTATTCGCGAAATTTTCGCACGGGTCGTCTAGTTTGGTTATATTATTCTTCATTTTTCCGTATTATGTAGGTGAAGAGTGGATATGCTTTTCTCGTTCCTGTTCTTTTTCTTAAGCTTTCCTCGCCATCACTTAACATTAAAGGTAGAAAACGGTAAGCATGCAGCCAAGAAGATTTATTACAGACTGTTCGCTCTTCGGTTTAATATTCTTCTTGATCGATTACGATTTGCCAAACAGAGATACTAAACAAGCCGATTTGGCACATGCAATACATTTAATCTCAAATTGGAAGTAAATACAGTTTTTCTATATTTTATTTATGAATAATTGGATTTGACAATAACCAGTCAAAAACTCTTCCATCAGTAGTTTAAAGTATGAGATTAAACAAAAAAACTTCTTTCTGCATGTAGTGTGCGATGTACAATAGTTTACTTTGTCGACGTTTTAATTTAACAGACCGAAGTGAACTTTTGTGACTTCAATGTCTAACACGTTTACTGGAAATTCACAATGATGCACCGAGCCTGTAAAAGATTCAGTTCTTGGAATTCCATTCGCCTAACATGTTCTACGATTTCATCTAATATTCTTCGACTCGATATCTGGAACTGGCAGCTCACGATTTCTCCTTTTCCTTTCGCTTTCTGTTCGGCTTATTTCTATTCCCGGAACTCAACGGACATGATACCCAGTAGGCCGAAACATTTTGATGTCCACTTCCCAGAAGCGAATTGGCTTACCAGTAAATTTATGCTTCGAGTTCCGTTACCGATCTGAAAACAGCACAACTTCCCAGTAAAGTAAACATATAATGCTTTTTATCTGAACATAAACTCAGCGCAGAAAATCACTTGCTTAGATAAAAAAAAAAATTTCCTCTTCTGTGGTAAAGCCCAAGCAACTTATTCTGATACGTATCTTCGTTTAACATAGCTGCTTGCGACAATCACGCTCGAAAACTCAACTGTGATTTAAACCAAAAAGATAGTAACAAAAATAATTACGCAATTGTAACGACCATGTAATTCAGTGTTGTTCTCAAATTTATAGTGGTTTCAGAGAAAAACGATCTCCAAACCTACAAATGAAACTACAAAAATGTCAGAGTTTTCTACGCGATTAGTATTAAAATTCATGGAAATTTGTTTACTAAGCGTATTGTACATTTAAAATTATTTACAATGCATAGGAATTAATAGGTTAAATGCATAAAGGACGTTATTACGTGAATAAATCACAAAATTACACACAACAGATTAAAAATACATGGAAACAGACATTAAATTACTAATAGAAGTTGTATTTTAGAGCTTAAAGTCAAACCGCAGCTATCGATGCAGGGAACAAAAAATCGTTAGTGTCACTGGGTTTTGAATTACCGCTACTGTTCTGCGAGCTTAATGAAGTTTGTATGATATCGGAAGTCTTCTGTGTTTAAGTTAGGTTTCCGCAGGAATACCGTTAAATTATTTCCAGACTTCGCGACTAACTCCGAATACTTATGTTAGTGAATAATACAACTATTTTGCAAATTACATTTTTGAGGGAAATGAGTGGCCGTTATTTAACATTAGTTAATAACATAGTCTTATTAGCAATGACTGTTTTGAAATGTATCATTACTTTGCAAGTATGTTATAAACTCTTTTTTCTGAGTAGTAGCAGATTAACAAAGCCATCAGCTACCTACTCTCGCGTTTCGATGGTCACCAGTTCGAGTCGGGAGAGGGGCAGTAGAGGTTTAAATTCTTACTGCTTCTATCGCGTAAACACTGTAACAATTTTAAAGCTGTTGCTACAGTGGGTTTTCAAACTGTAAACACTGAAACTATGTTAAACAGTCCTAAAGGCTAAATTGCATTAAAAAGAGGAAGAAAACAGTAATATATTCGAAAAGCGGACAAGGGAAATTGTAAGGATACTGGTTTCTGGAATCTATCACCCACCTTTGGAAAATAGTCTAACAATATTAAACGTGAATGCGGTGAAGAACAAACTATGGAACAGATGCACTATTGTTTATGTGCCCATCTGTACTTTGAAAGGAAACAATTTCACATATATAACGATAATTTTCTACGTGATATATCTGCAATTTGTTTGTGATTATTCTATAATGTATCTCTATGGCTTAACCTATGCGACTTATAAGACGAACTCTCAGTCTTGAATAGCTCTTGGTAGATAAGTAATATTCAGATTCATTAATAGCGATTGTGTGTAACGATTAAGAATGAGGCCTATACTATAGTGAATGGAAAGGATGGAGTACAAACTATGACTTATGGAGATTATGTTCATAAATTGCCACAGGACACACTCGATAGCTGGTGTGGTGAAGGAACTAAGCTGGATGTCGTTGGAAGCCAGAATGCAGATGAAGAGAGTGGTGGTTGAGCATAATGCATACATCCTGGATAGATATTGTATGAACAATGAGTAAGAGATAACTGTAAATTAGCGATTGAATTCAGCCATAACAGAATGAGGAAATTTTTATTTGTAAGAAAGGGAATAATTATCAATGGATGAGCTTGATAAGCAGTTTAATTGAATTAGTGAATTTTTTTTTAATAAAGAAAAACATTTAAACGAAAGTAAGTAACAATAGTACGTTCGGATGCGGTACAAGAGGAAAAAGAATTCTGCTACTTGGGAAGCAAATTAGCAACTGATCACCGAAGCAGAAATGATGTTAAAAGCAGAATAGCGCTAGCAAAAAGAGCCTTCATGAAAAAGAGAAATCTTTTAGTTTCAAATATTTATTTTGCGTATGATGCTATATGACATTGTTTCAAATATTGGTCACAGATTTAGAAAGAACTTCATAAAACTCTATGTGTATAGCACAGCACTTTATGGCACTTCAGGAATACAGTACCGGAAAGATGAAAAATGAAAGCATTTGAAATATGGTGTTATAGAAGATTGGTGAAAATTAAGTGGTCAGGTGAAGTACGTGTTTTGGAAATGATGGGTAAGGAAAGAAGAGCCACGATGGTGGGTCGTGTCATGTTTCGAGACATGTGGGTTTGGTTAATTTGTTAGTGGAGGGAACATTCGAAAATAAGAATTGTAGAGGACGACAGAGATAATAATTTATGAAGCAGATAATATAGGATGTGAGTTGTAAGGGGTATGTATAGATGAAGAGGTTGGTACAGGAGAGATGGATTATTGCATCAAAACGGTCAAAATAACGTTAACAGCAAATAATAATAATTAAAAAAAAACAGAGAGAGAAAGAAAGGCAAATAGCCACAGGTGCATAAGCTCCACAGGAATTAATGATAATAATTTCAGTTAAACTTTGAACAAAGGGACTTTTGTTTATTCATTACCTTCTCCATCGTAGATTTTTACACTTTATTGATGTTTTCTGTTTTTTGTTTTGTTATGACAATTTTAATTAGGACAGCCGGTAGCGTTTGGATAGCTCTGAAACAACGATCCTGTCTCCTACTGCATCTGGTACTGCAGGTTCTTTCTATTACCTTTTGTAGGACAATTCTTGGGATTTTAGAAAACTCCTGCAACTTTTATATCTACTCATTCGCTGTTTGTATAAAGTTTTTTTTTTTTCACTGCATAACATCTGTTAACAGCGTTGTCTTTAGGGACGGGAAAGGATGGGGGCAAGGAATGGGAAGGAATTCGGCCATGGCCTTTTAAAAGGAAGCATCCCGGAATTTGCCTGGAGTGATTTGGGGAAACCATGGAAACCCAAATCTGGATGCCCGGACGGGTATTCGATCCGCCGTCCTCCCGTTGTATAAAGTCGAAGCTTATTACGGGATAATCGTAAGTAAAGTTTGGTGGAAAGTTCTATTTTATAGACGTAACCGGTACTAATAGCTCCCCACCAAGGTAATTTTGAGTATGGTATTTTACTTTTTTTTTTTTTTTCTTGCTTATGGAAGATGTTGGCGAATTAAGGAACGTTTGTGCTGGTGTTCTGGGTTCATATCCCCGTCCGGTCATCCAGATTTCTACTTTTCGTGGATTCCCGATAATCATTCCAGGCGAATGTGGGAATGGTTCCTGCAAAATAATATGGCCGAAATCATTCCCATTCCTCGTCCCCATCCCCTTTTCACCTCTAAGACGAAAAGCCAAAAACAATTAAAATCTGAAGGATACCGACATGACTGCCAATTTAACATACCCTTCCATCACATATATTGCAATCTACAGTGTCGCATGCCCTCGCTCTATTTGCACTGCGGAGAGGTTGGTATTTAATCAAAGACTGTGGTAGTGTACATCATCTCGTAATTAGAAATCGTGCAACTCCTCTCGCTTAACTGCTTCACCAACAACCAGTTAAGAAAAACTTCTTTGGTAACAGCGGCTCGACCCAAAGACACCGTAGTCTATAATACAAGGATACCGATCGCAGTTAAGGAGGGGTCCTGGGCTCAGACTTCCTTCGCTTTACTGACTGAATCACTGGGATTTAACAAAGGTGTTTTCTAGCTATACAGTATGGTCTTGCTTGTAAACGCACTAGTATTATGTCCCACATGATTTTGTACATTATGCTGTCGTTAAAACAGAATCTAATAAAATTTATTTCCAGGACAAAGTATCGCTCAATCCGTGAGGAAGATTATGTTATTTTTCTCTAAAAAAATTAAAAGTCATTATTATGTATTTGATTCTTTATGATATTAGTTTCCAATAGCCGTCAAATCTGGTAACGACGGTATATTAATGAAATCGCGATATCCATTATAAACGTTACTGCAGCCTAGCCGTGGGGTATCAATTTCATGCTGAACTACGTATTTCCTATTGGCTGTTCTGCTAGAATGGTCGCCCTTCCCTACGATGCTTTAGCTAAATAAAGAATTTAGTCTACATATACATCTGATGCACTTAGGTGTTTCTTAGAATTCTTTGTTATTGTTCCATGTAAACTATCAACAGCTTTTGCTACGTTTGTCTTCAACATTTTTTTCAGTTTCATTGGATATGTTGTATTATTTTTAAATTAACTCAAGATCTAATTGTTCAAGCGATCTGATGGGTCAGTGGTTAAGGCGTCGGCCGGGGCTCTAAAGGTCCACGGTTCGAATCCCTGTCACACCTGAGAATTTTATAGACGCAACTCGATCTTAACATCTAGCATATCATGGAGTGTAATGTGAAGTACGCCAGCGGATTCCACGTTAAACTGTATGGCCCCTTTACATGTAGGATTGCCTGGTTAGGTTAGGTGTGACTGAAAGGAATCGGTCACCTAACCTCTAATACCCGGATGAGTATACCTCCTTCAGGAGGATCCAACCTACTTTCGGTTTGAATACCAAGCTTAGCTATCTTTGGCTAATTCTTTATTTCTCAGACAACCAGGAATCGCTGTTATTATGATTCATACCTTCTTTTCAACCTTTGTTATGTTGAATTTGCAAGTCAGACTGAAATCGGATGTTCTATAGGAGTTTAACGTTATCGTATCCACAACTTTTTCAAGTTAGTGTCAACTTCCCGTATTTGTTATTACTATTATTATCGCGGTGTTCACATTCGATAGTCGATCAATTGCATTGTTAAAATTGAATAGTTTCGTTTGTTGATTAGCGGCTGTTGTCGAAGACCTCTAATTAGGTTTCGTGCCATTCTATGACGTGATTTTATGAAAGACATTGGTCTGCAGTGCTGCCAACAACGCGATGCTGGAGTCCCCTCTCGGCCCCACTCCTCTCTGTTCTGGAGATTGGCGCGTGTTACGCTCAGCCAACGCCAGATGGGGCGGCAGCTCCCCACACAGCGAGACATATGTTGCGGCTCCCAAGGGAGCTTCAGAAAGGCGGGCGACATTTCCAGGGAGCTGGAAGACCAAGTAGTTCCCCATAAAGTACTGAACTGATACCGCCCTCGCAAACAGTATTATATACATGCACAAAAGAGGCCACCCACAAATTAAGTCACAGGAATTTCATGACTTTTGATACCCCCCCCCCCATCCTTGTCACAGGTGGTCACATTTTTGTGACCCCCAATAATTTAGAAATTATTAAATTAAAACAACACTTCCAAAATTATTTATATGTTTCCGTGGAAAATATTTTTTTTTCAAATATTTTAGAAAATTGACAAAACATAATAAATCAAATGGATGTTATAAAATTTAATCATCTTGTGTCCATGGACTTTGATCCTATTCTTTTATATTATTTATGACTGGTATAGCAGTCACTTTGTTCACGATTTGGATAATGTTAGGAACTTTCGACGTGTCAACATCTTATTCATAGAACCATACAGCATCGTCAGCGTTTATCAAAACAAAGAACTTCCCCGTCACTTCTAGCTGCAACTCTGTGAGGACGAATCTTCGTGATGGATAAAACCTATCGCTGCCTTTTATGTGATTGTTTGCATTAGTTATTGACTTTGTGTGATGAAAGATATAGACCACATATGCCACACGACCGCTAAATAAGTATGCGGAAGTCATATTTTGTCAAAGCTTCAAAGGTGGTTATGGGGACTATGTCACAGGCGGCCGAGTGCGACACCAGCTAGCTTGAACTAGCGCGGCCGCCAAGTAGTGATACAAATTATACACGGCCAACTAAAGATACAGGCCTGAGTGCACTTTGGTGACGTCAGCAGAGTAGTGCTATAGCCGAACCACGGCCGAGAGCCGAGCCACGCACATGCTCGCGTACTTACAGTTTCCGCTGCGCGAAATTAAATTCACACACACATGCACAAAGATATTGACAAATAATTACTTTATACTTACTTCATGATTTTTTATGTCAACTACTTCAAATTCAGTCTCATCAGTAAATTTCATAATACTCAAATATTCGTAAATAATTGCTTTGTGCTTCACTACATTAGTTTTTGTCAAATATTGTACTTCAGATTTAGTCTCACCACTCCAATTTTCACACACACACACACACACACACATGTCAAAATATTAAATTAACATGCTTCAAAATCTGCACTACTCATACACTTACAAACTTAAAGGTAACATCATCATTATATTATTTTATTGTTTATAAGGTTCTTCATAGTTAAAAAAATTTCATTAAGGAAAAATGGGAGTTAATAAACAAAAAACATTGAATATGGTATTTACATATTTATTTACTGAAGAAATTACACAACCATCAGTTTGTAAAACAGTATATTCTACTTTTTTGCAGCATTATCATTTTACTGCTATACATGACATGACTTAAATGGCACATATTAAAGCAGCTTAAATTACTAATAATTTTTCAGTTGTCATTGTGGCCCAGGTTGCATGTCTAACAAGCCACAAATTCAGTCACTAGAAAAGTAAAGCTTATATCATGTACTTGTTTTAAAACTTATTACTCCTCCATTTATACAATGAATTTGCAAATTTAAAAATTCTTACATCAAAATATTATAACTTGCCTTCAGTTTTATTACTTGATACAGTGTCATTCACATTCTTGGTGAGATTATTTATCATTACCTTCCAGAATCTTAAATTAATGTTTTGCAATATGTCCCTCAAAGTTCTGCTGCATTTACATTTATCACTCTCTGAAAGATCAGCTCTCCTGCTTTAGGCTGCAGAAATTTGATGCATATCACCAATGAAATTACTTGAAGACATATCTAATATACATTTCAACATGAACCAAGCACTTTGTCATTAGAACAGCAGTTCCAGTGGGCACTGTCAGCTTTTCATAATCATATTCTATAATGAAGTTATTTGGGAGGGATATTTCAACTTTTCTACTTCATTAAGTACATGTAATAACATTATTTTAACTGGTGTTAACAGGTATGATAGTAACACTATCTTTGAATTTTGAAGACACTGGATATCATGAAAACCTGAGCTGTTTTAGCAACATTACTGTTAGTCTGACTACCGCCATAAATTGAAGCCTACCACCCTTAAAGATCAAACAAGGTTCAATGTAAATTTCATCCAAGAGCACATTTACTATAAGTTCATGATCTTTCAAAAATTTCTTCTTAATCTTCAAATACCCTACACTACCATCTACATTTAAACTATTTCAATTAAACTTACCTACCAGCTTTCTGATATTGCATGGAGTGGCAAATATAGAAAACCAATCTTATGCAAAGTAGCACATGCTGATGGTGAATAAACATACAGAGTAGCTGCCAGTAATAACATATTCCCACTGTACATATGACCTGCTTTCATTTTTAGATAGAAACTGAATTTGTTCAATTATCATTTGTAGTTGTGAATATCTTTCGCCTGTAAAATTATCCTGTAGCAATATTTTTAACAACTACTTGTTTAAGGGGTCTTCTTTAGACACTATTGACTCAACATATTTAATCATACTGTCAAACACATGTTTGGACTTTACTGCTATGTATTCATTGGGCACTTTATGCTGGAGAATTTTGTAGCTTTGAACAGAAACAAACACACTTAAATCTGTTACAAAAGCAAGAATGTTTGTTATTTCGTTACTAACATCAATAAAACACAACACTACCTTTTGTTCACACTGACTACAGAACCACTGTTTCTTGTTTAGCACCTGAAAAATATTTACAGTACATGTGTCTCCCAAATTGTTAATGACATTGTGCTCTTCATATTTCCTGTATTCTAAGCTTCTTGCCACAGCTTTTTGAAAACTGTCACTTTCTGCATCACATCATCTTCTGCATATGAATCCAGCTAATGTCAAGTATCCTGGCAAATTTGGAAAAATTGATGGCACTGCATATGGTTTCAGCTTTGGATAACTCCTTACAAATGTTTTTATTTCTCCATCTACTGCAAACTGTTCTGTTTTGAGTATGCAGTCTTCACTAAAATGTTTCATGCATATTACAGGCTTCTTTAACTTTCAGAAGTCTGTAGGAATTTTTCTAAGCCACTTTTTCTTTATTTCTTCATCGCTGTCTAAAGAAAATGTGCTGAGTTTTTCGTTTTAAGACATAATTAATTCTACAGCAGACCATACTACACCTTGGCATTTTTAGTACCTGAAAAAAATACATTCAATATAGCTATTACCATGTAAATATAGACACATTTTCAAAAGTATTTGTACATATTTAGTTACTTTATAAAATAACTTTCAACATAACTTCGTAAACAACACATGATAGTTCAAATGAAAATTCGTTAAGAAATCTTAATAGCTTATTATATTAATATTTAAGAAATACTTACTGTAAATAGAATTGCAACTATAGGAACTTCACTTTAGTAGCTGAAGATGAAAATAACTGGTAATCCACTGGTCGACGAGAAGTCAAATACTCTCAGAAACACGTTTGCAAACGAACTTCCAGGCTCACAACACACCAGCATGGCAGATCATAGACGTCACAAACAAAATGGCTTCCAGCACCCAGGCCTGTATATTTAGTTGGCCGTGCAAATTATACATGTGACGTCACGAACCTTATGACTCGCCCCTTCCCCTCCCCTAGTCACACGATGTCACACTTTGTTGAAATCCTCCCTCCCCATTAAGGTGTGACGTAATTTATGTGCGCTCCTAATGACTCACATCAAAAATGGTCCATCAGAACTTCAAACTAAAGGTTGAGAGGTAAATCGAGTCTAAAAATTTAATTATCTCGGTGAAATCACCATGAAAATTAATATGGAAAAAGATACACAAACTCGAATTAGTCTTCCAAATATCACAAGAGATATAAACAAGAAATGTCTTTAACAAAATACTAAGATACGTCATTATGAAACATTGCTGAAACCAGTAGTTTTGTATGCAGCCGAAACCTTATTTCTGACTATTGATGAAGGAGTGAAACATTTGGAGAAAAAAGAGCAAAAAAATATTATGGGAATTCTAGATTCCAGCTTCAAGAATGGCATCTATTAAAACAGAGGAAATCACTGAAACAATCCGCAGAAGACGGGCGACACTCTATAGTCACCTCAAACGAACAGAGGAAAACAAAGACCAATCAAATCTTTAATTTCTTTGATGAAAAATCCAAAACCGTAATCCCCTGGTTTGTAACTGTAAAAAAAGACCATAGTTTGTTAGAATTAGAACCTAAAGATGTTTTGATAGAGATCTCTTTCGGAAGAAGTTAGTGAGGCAGGGGATAAACCGAGACGAAAAATCAATAAGTAGGCGCGATTCCCCTTAGACAAAAGAGTGCAAGTTGGCCCACTCAAAACAAAAAAAGGACTTCCCAGCCCAAAAGAAACTGAAATCAGCCACCAAATGGCAGAAGGCTTAACGTGGTCCCAGTTGGTCGCAATGAATATACATACTTACATAAATAATGTACGTTGAGTTCCTTCCAAATTCTCTATGGTGTTTATAAAAGTAATGTTTCTTCCGTGCAGAACAATAAGAATCATTATGACCCTTTTAATGTGAGGAAAACACGACTGGTTAAAATTCTATTATACTTTCACACAATGATATAGTGATTCTGTATAACATAATATCAGTCTGAAGCATTTAATTCAATTGCAATGGAGTATATGTGCCGGTGGCCATTTCCCTACACATTTACTTTGGCGTTTTTTTCTAATATCAAATTCCTAAGGTTCAATTTTAAGACACCCCTACTAATTTTACCATTAACGAGTTTTTAGTTTAAATTCTTTCAGTGTTCCCAGTAAATTTTTCAGTACATTAGTTGGTAATTTATTCCAGTCCTTGACACCATTGGCTATAAATGAAAATTTTCACACTACCTTGCTACTGATTTAAGGTCAAAACGAACTAAATCCGATATACAGATTCTAAAAGACACAAACTTTGTTGAAGAATTAGATAAAATTACTTATAAACGCTAGGAACACAAAACTATCAATACTGTCAAAAGTGAAATAATTTTCTAAATACAAAAAGTTAATATCTGCATTTTTGCATTTATTCCGGTTGAACGTCGGGATTTTAATTCAAAAAGCCTTCACCTAATGACCTCAACGTTGACCAGTTGTAACGCCCTAATTAAAAAAAAAAAAAAAAAAAAAAAAACGTGTTACATGACATGCAATTTCTATGAAAAATGAAACCAGGCAAAATGTAGAGTGGCCAGAGCAAGATCATCTACATACAGGAACTGATCATTGGTATATAATATGTTAAACAGAACTGGAGCCAGGGCACTTCCTTGGGGTAGATAATTCTTTTGTAATCTTCAACGGCTGTGTTTTCCTTGGAAGTCAGCGAAGAATTTGTCTGATAAAAACATTACAAGGCGTACCCTTTAACAAGTGAAAGAACAGAAAGGGAGGTCCTAGATACAGTTATAATTTTTATATCGCTTTTAAATTGAAATATTAACCTACAAATAGAGTTCAGCTCATGGAAATTTTATTTTCTTTCATCAGCCTACAACTCAGGTTTCACTCTAGTATGGGAGTTGCACAGGCAAGCTAAAAGTACGAATGTAAATAAGAGGTAATTTTGAAGTTTAATTTATTTTTACACACTGCCGGAGGTTGATGACAAGCTTCAAAAATGTACGTAAATAGACGAAGAAAAATTCAGTATGGAATAACCACTGGCCCCGGCTTCATACTTCATACGGCGGAGTTGAATAACAAGTATTTAAGTCGACTGAAAAGAGAGCGGATCGAGAGAGCTCCGGTACGAAATTAGCAGGCGACCAGCACCGGTAAACACACTCCAAACTCAGTGTAATTAGAGAGGCAGCTTCATAAAGAACGACGCGGGATTCTCCAGTTACACGAAATTAAAAAGGAAAACGACAGTCTGGGGTGCGGGGCGTCGTTACGTTTGAAATTAGGGGGGATATTTATGAGTCTGCCTGGGGCCGCAGGTAGCGGGATATACGGGGGTAATATCGCCACGGGATGAAGTCTGGGAGTGCGAACCCTGCCTGCTCACGGGAATGTGGGCCTGTATTATGGCGGCGCATAGTGTTCTCTGTGACTTCATTCTCAATGCCAGAAATCCGTCGCTTTTTAATATTGTTTCGGGTTTCATCCTACCGTTTAAATTTTTAACAAACTCATCAAAATTCCTAATATTTTTGTAGAAACAAAATATTCTGTTCAGACTCGAATCAACGAATTGCTGAGATTTAATTTTTATCTGTGTCACCGAGTGGGTGAGTGGTAAAACGCTTGGACATTGTATTCGGCAGGGTGTGGGTTTGAGCCTCGTTCGGGTATACTGATTACGTGGTTTCCTGAATTTAATCCAGGTGAACGTCGGGATGTTTCATTCAAAAAGTCTTCACTTAATGATCTCAACGTTGACAAATTTTAACGCCCTAATTTAAAAATATATATATATATATATATATATATACGTGTTATTGGTATATACAAGACATGCAATTTCTATGAAAAATGAAACCAGACAAAAAGTAGTTTGTATCAATAAACACCAGAACAATAAAGATTATTTTGCTGCTAACTACTAACTAAACAGATTTTTAAACCAGGAAAAGAATTAATCGATACGCTTCTTAAATATTAAAGTAAGTATATCAGTATTGAAGACTGAACAATAGTTAATTTAAGCGTTTCTGTATCTACATATATACTCTGCAATTCACAAAATAGTGGGTGCAGAGGGTGCTCAGCACCAAAACTAATTAATCTCTCCGCTGTGGAGAAGAAAGAATTCATGTAACCATCAGGGCGGCTCCTTATTTCTATAATCTTATCTTTTCTGTCATTGCGACTCAAATAAAGTATTCCTCCACACTCGTAAGTGAAAGTGGGTGTACACATGTTTACCAATAAGTTTGAACGGAACGTCTGTCTACCAGAGACTACCAGCCAATCTACTAATCAATTCTGTGACGCTTTCGTAAAGACTGTAACAAGCGATCACGAATCGAGCGGTTCTTATCTGTACTTCTATATACTGTCAATCAACCCTTTATGAAACGGATCCCAAAACGCACAAGAAATTTGTACGCTATTTCCTTTGATTGTGCATTACAATTTTTCAAGATTGGTGTTATGAATCGGAGACCAGAATTAGTTCCATCTACTACCGAATTAATGTGCAAGTCCCATTTTTTGTTCCTTTGTACCGTTACGCCCAAACATTTTACGGAATCGACCACATCAATAACTGAACGGTTTACTTTTTGTTTCTAAACAATCGGATTGTTTTTTTAAGTTATGCACATTGCCGTGCAAGTTTTAGTTGCTATCATAAGGCATATCGACCTCTTTAGATTTTATGACATTATGAAACTAGTGCCATTTACTTTTTGTCAAAGTATCCACATAAAATACCTGTATCAAACGTGGTTACAACCAATAACAACTTTAGTGATTTTTCTCAGCTCACTTATTAGGTAAATTTCTAAGAAGGAAATTAAATTATAATACTCTTTAAGCGCCCATTCTCGAAGACGAAATAAGTTTATATTCAAATAGGTGATTTACATTATTGAGAATACTAGAAACGAACTGAAAAGTGAGATCCTGGGGAAAGTTACAGTAACTTGTGAAGAACAAAGCTTTCTATCGCCATAAATCTAATAGTAAAATTATAATTGACCCAAGTATTTAGGAGTGCGATAATATTTTAGGTTTTTCTTCTCAAATTTCATTGGAAAAACGAAGATCTAGTTTCCATGAAACATCGAACTAATACTTAATGTAGAAAAGACACAGTTACTTCAATTTGTTACAAAAATAAAACAAAGGACAGCTATAATGTGATATCAGAAGGAAAAGCAATCAGTGAAAGCAGTTTCACAAAATTCCTGGGTGTATATATAGATAACAAATTGAACTGGAAACAACATATTCAACAACTTCTTAAAAAACTGAATTCTGCAACATTTTCACTGAGGGTAATATCTAGAATAACTATTATAGAAACCAGAAAGTTAGTATATTTTGCATATTTCATTCCCTGCTCACGTATGGCATCTCATTCTGGGGAAACTCGTCACAAGCACAGAGGGTATTTAAATTGCAAAAGCATGCTATAAGAACTATTTGTGGAGCAAGCCCACAGACGTCGTGCAGAAATCTATTTAAAAACCTGGGTGTACTAACAATGCCAGTATAGTATGTATACTCCGTACTATCATTTGTAGTGGAAAATCCTGAACACTTCAATCTTAATGCTGACATACATAGCCATAATACTAGAAATAAATACAATATTCACAAGGATTACAAATCACTGTTAATTGTACAGAAAGGATTAACATTTACTGGAGCTTCCTTATTCAATGTCTTACCACCAGAAATTAAATGTTGTCTACAAAAACCCAACTACTTTAAGTTTAAACTGAAAGAGTTCCTGCTTCAGAACCCATTTTACTCTGTGAAAGAATTTTCTTCTTGGAATTTGGTAACTAAGAATGACTGATAAAATAGTAAATATGGTGCATGGAAGGGGAAGGTGACAAAGTTGTCCACAATTACTAAAATGATATATGTTTTTTTTTCTTTCTGTTGAAACTTTTGACAAATGAAGTAATTACACTGTTTACAAAATTTCAGTCATATATAGTAACTAACATGGGATAGCATGCACTCAAAAACTGCTGTGAAAAATTATGATACTAACAGGTTTTTAAGTAATTGACAGCTTATGAGTTGTTGGTAATATAATTGATATTGTTAATAGGTGTGTGTACTGTTTCACATAAATAGCAACTAGCATGACATAATATGTAGTCACAAATTACAGTGAAACTTATCATGGTAACTGGTTGGTAAGAAAATAACTGGTTATTAGATGCTGGTAACAAGTGTATACACTGTTCCACATAATAAGTATTAATTAACTCGGGATTGTATGTGTAGATTACAGGAGATATTGGTTATACTAATGGGTAGCTAACTTGTCAATATATAATAATATTATCAATTATATAGTAATATTGACATTAAAAATAAGTGTATGTACTGTTCCACATCCCCGAGATTGTTCTCACATGGGATCAAAGTGAACATATCTATCTATCTATCTACAGTATCGTCCAAAGGAATACAGAAACACGGATAGAAAGATTATTTGACTGATTTGGACAAACGAAAGAGCACAAATTCTTTGGCTGACTTAGATGATACTGGATGTAACAAAAACAACGGTGAGAAACCAGAACTTTTTAACACGTAGATGTCTTAAAAATATCAAGAAGTTCTAAGGTTTCTAAGACACAACAAAGAAACATATAAAAATTGCTTCGTTATTAGAAAAGAAAAATTAATGAATCATTTGGGGGGGGGGGGCGAATAAATCAGAGAAATAAAGAGAGGAATGAAATTATTTTACATTAAAATAATTCACAACACTAAAAATGAAGAAGAGTTATAAAATAATCACTATAAACTCTTGTCGAACATGTCTGCGAACTAATGGGCCATCGTATAGAAGTGAAATATGGTCCAAAATGGCGTACGACGAGCGAAGATCTTTTGTTCGCTGGTGATAAAACTGACACGAAAAAAATATCTATTGTTATTGGACGCATATAGCACCACTACTGAAGTAATCGCGAGTAATCAAAAGGTAAATTGTCGTATAGTTGTTAAATTTTATACAAACAGTTTTTCTCCAAATATATGGCTTAATAACATATCATTAATGTTGTACCTGTCGTCATGCATATGCTTCTCATATTTGGTTTCCGTTACAAGTTGATTATTTTTACACAGGATTATTCAGATGTTGTAATTAAATTATTTTCTTTACCCTACCATCCCATTGGAAGCAATTCCTTTAAATTTGTTTTATTTTAATTTTATTATAACTATTATTATTTTTTTACTTATTGCTTTCCGCCTCGTCGACGGCTAAGGTCATTAGAGGCGGGTGGGACTGGGTACAAGGAACAGGAAGGAATTCGGCCATGGCCTTTTTGAAGGAAGCATCCCGGCATTCGTCAGGACTGATTTGGGGAGCCATGGAAAACCCAAATATGTGTGCCCGGACGGGGATTCAAACCCGCGTCCTCCCCAATGCGAGGCCAGAACGTTAACCGTTCACCCACCATGCTCGGTTTTAAATTTATTTCATGTTATAAGAAATAAAGTGAAAAGTCTTTATGCAACATGTGGTACAGCAAATAGTGAATTAAGAAAACAATATGCACAAAGACAGCCAGTTAATATGTCAATGATCTGGAGACGAATGTACAAAACAATAAAGGCACTGAACATATAAAATGTGAACTACAATACGGAGGAGCGTAAGATTACCTTGCGAGGGGTAGTTCCAGGTGCCTCGCACTATTTTCTATAATCCCTTCTTTTCGAAGTATTGTACGTGACAGAATGTCCGTACACAGCCTGAAGTATCTTTTTTATTTTACTTATTTCCTTCTTTATACTTACCAGATATTTACCGTTATTCGAATTACTTCTTGCTGGATTTAAATATCTGATTCAATCCGACACCTTAACATATGAAAAATATGTTTGAAGTTTTCTGGAATAACTCATTCAGTTTCCTTAGATCATTAAACATACAATTTATTGCTAGAATTTATATTAAAAAGATAATATACATTTAATACTTATCTTCAGTTAATTTCAAATACGTTCCTACCTATTATCACACAATGTCTTACAAACCATACATTAATTCTCTTTCCTAACTCCGTCGGTCTCATTTTACATTTACACACTACTTTTCAAAATACAACTTCATTGAAAGTTTCTTCTTCGAAACTTCCTCTTTCAGTTACTTCGTTGTCCGTTCACGCTTTCATCAAAACCATTTCTGTTTCGTATCTTCTCTCCATCTGTCTTTTAAAAGATGATCCGCGCTATCTTTATGGGCGTCTTTGACCTTGAAACTAAATAATCAAAGTTCAAAATACATACTCTGTTACCTCAGCTACATTTCTAATATATTTAACACAAACCGTAATTTCCGTTAAGGGTTATGTACCGTACAAAGAAGAATAGACAGATCAAATAAAAAAGAGAGAATAATTCCAACGGAAGCTTGTATGAGGAGAAGAAGAATACAATCTTTTCATTTACTATCTCAGAAAATATTGTGGAATCTCTTGACACTTCATTCCGTAAATGTGTTTAATAATAAACGATTAAACAGAAAGTGTTCTTTTTCTCTGGCTGTGGAATCCTGCCAGAGCATTTTGAAAGAGTGATTTCGAAAACGATAGACGGGTCTGTGAAACCGCGTCTCCGGATTTTATGCTTTAACGAGGCCACTCACCCAGTGACCTGGGTAACAGAAGGCGCTGCCTTATTTGAAGAAAGTTAGTTTAGTTCAAACATTGACAGTATGTCCGACGTTCGATATCAAAGCAGCTGGTATGTTAGTAAATGTATGTCACCATTTGCGTAAGAATTTCTTTGGTGTCATTTTTAAGGACGTGTCGATCCCAGTCATTTCAGTATTGAAGATAATTATTCTATCCGTTTTTTAAAACCTAAATAAGAGTTTTGAGTCTTGCAACATACATCACACAATGTTCGCGTTACCATATAAGGAGTAAGCTCGAAACAATACTGTTAACAGCTGGCCGAGAGCAGATGTGGTAATTATTTATGTGGCATTTCCACTTACATTTTATACCACTAGCACTACGAATTATAATTACGCAAATAAGATATGGGAGCGATCAAAGAGGAACTCATTGTTTGCTCACCTTTCCACCGCTCTTTGATAAAGGATCTGAAACGCCAATTATTCAGCATACGAAACAATAACACTTTTTTTAAATTACATAATCTCAAAAATGAACCGGAAAAAACAATGTATGTTGAAAAAAAATAGCTCTTCAGTAGGTTAGTTGAACTTTTTTCTTTTTTTGTTTGAATTTGGCCACGTCAACGTCAAGGACATTAGAGCTAGAGAATATATTATACAAGGAACAGGAAACAATTTGGTAGTACATTTTTGAAGGTACCATGCCGGCATTCGTCTGGAGTGATTTCGGGAAACCATGCAAAACCGAAATTTGGGTGGCCGGACGGGGATTCGAACTCGCGTCCTCCCGAGTTCCAATTTCGAGCATTTAATCACTTACACACCGAACTCAGAGTTTGTTGAAACTGCGAGAAGTAATTCCAATGGGTTTCTAAGACACTTGACGTGATTATCAGGCCGTCTATCCTTTCTTCTCAATAAGTATGATGTACTGAGCCTTTCAAGCTGACATATAGCATTAGAACATCAGCATGACAACCGCCGATTCAGTTAATTATTCGTATCACACTTCGGGATTCCTGATTTATATAACTTGTGTATACAATGGGCGGAAAAAAGTAATGCGTAAAAATATTGTCCATCCATCCTTTTCTTTTGCATTCGATAATGATCCAGGTGTTAAAAAGGTAAATTTAGGAATTAAGATGTTAAATCTTCAATATTTTTATAGTTATAAAAAAGCAAATATCTCATTTAACTAAGCGAAAGCCCGCACTTTATGCATTAGTTTATTACACAGAAATGTTATGCTGAACACCACTGAAACAAAAGTACGCGTAATTTAACTTCAAACGTGTGTTTACGGTTTCGTAGAGCACTCAGTTTTTAATATACGGAACTAGCTTTTATCCGCGACTACGTACGCTTGGAGTTAGAGTTTTATTGCTATTATTTTATATGGACATCTCTAAGTTTCATAAAAGGTGTCCACAAAACAGACTGAGTGACTGATGAAACATTACAGAGACTCACACACGTTTATGTCTGTTTGTAACTGTTCAGTAAATTTCAGAATGTCATGACAAACTAAGTTACTGCTACCTAAATGACACATGATGTTTCCTTGTCAAATTTCATAAAAATCGGTATAGCCGTTTAGATGTGAACACGTAACAGACACATAGACAAAATTACTTTCGCATTTATAAAGTTGGCGTAGATAGTAAAATACTGTACGTTCAACAGACTATAGGCGAACTGATACTGGTTAATATTTCGTGAAGACTAATACTATTACTGGTCAAATAATGCGACATAATATATGACGATGAGGCTATTGTATCATTTATTTATACGACACCATTACTTTTGATTGTCTATGTATATTTAAAACCGTAGTATTTCTCAACAAAGTTCCCTCGTTAGTTGCGTGATGTGAAGGAAGGTCTGTGACTTTTTTCCTCGTCGCCTTTATCTTCAGAGCGGTTCCATTTTTCATTCACCGGGCGCCGAGCACACTCCAACCTCTAGCTCTTGGCCCCTGTGTTTGCTCGCAATGTAATTCCAGACAAAGTGCCTCTCCCGCCATCTGGGGCGCCTCATCTGATAACGCCTCTCTCTCTGCTAATGAATCCTTCTCGCAATCTGCCACGACCCTCGAGTCGTTACGCTATCTGATGGACACTGCCAAAGACTTCACAGCTGAGAAATATGGACGAGGACGCCACGTGGTGGTAACGCTGTCAACTACCACGTTATATCACCGATTAGAGACGGTGCTCTAGAGTTAGCTACAATACTGAAAACTTTCATTTCCCACAGTCACGCTTTTAACGATTTATTTATCGTTCAAATACCAGGAAAATATGTAATTCTTATAAACGCAAACCCATATCGTGGATAATATTAAAAACTTATTTTCGTCATCTGCAGTGATGCTTTGTGAACCTAGTAATTTATCTGTTTCGAAACTGAAAATTCTTACTGCCTTGTAATACCTCTCCCGTCTCACTCTTACCCATATTCTCTCTTCAAGGTCTTTTCCTTCTTATACCAATCATTCGCTCGAGAATATCTCCTATTGCTATTGTTTTCAAGGATTTCTTCTTTTCATTTTCATTCATAACTGTTACATTGTTCATTCTTCCCGTAAATGAGCAGCTCAGTATTTTTATTCAGTTTCATTAAAATTGAATGCAAAACAACTTTAAAAAATTTATTCAAGTCTTCAAAATAAACATCTGGTTGGGGGGGGGGGGTGGAATGACTGCATATAAAATGAAATTAAGTTAATCAAACAAAAGGAAGGAATTCAATGACATAAATAATGATAATCGAAATGTAACTTTCCCATACCAAAACACTTAATAGTTTCTTGTAATCAATATGGCAGACTCAGTGATTAGTACGAGGGTGAGTCAAATGAAAACTTTAAATTTGTAATAAAAATCGAAATTTCGCGACGTTATCTTGTAAGTTGATAAGCGTGCTACAAGCAGCGTGCAGAATGGCCTGTAGGTGGCAGCATAGTGGAGATGCACAAATACCGTCGCAGTATCAGTATAAAGATGGCTGCCCCACTTGAGACTTGCACCAGGGAAGAACAGCGTTCTGTTATTCGGTTTTTGAGTAATTAAGGTGTGAAACCTATTGAAATTCATCGAAGAATGAAGGTTCAGTACGGTGATGCATGTTTGTCACAGCAGCAAGTCTACGAATGGGGTAGGAAGTTCGCAAATGGTGTGACTACAGTGGAAGATACTCCTCGTCTAGGTCAGGCACAACGAGTTGTGACTCCACAGAACATTGCAGCAGTTTAAGCCATAGTGATGCAAAACCGCCGAGTGACACTGAATGACATTGCAGCATGTTTAAAGATTAGTCATGGTTCAGCACACCACATTGTGCATGATGTGCTCCAGTTTCACAAAGTGTCTGCAAGATGGGTGCCACGGCAGCTGACTCCTGAAATGAGAGAACGACGTGTTGATGCTTGTGAAGAACTTCTTCGGCGCTTTGAACGAGAAGGTGATGGCTTCCTTGGAAGAATCGTTACTGGGGACGAAACCTGGATTCACTTCCACCAACCGGAAACGAAAAGAGCGAGCAAGGAATAGCGCCAACCGTCATCACCAAAATTAAAGAAGTTTCGAACAGAACCATCAGAAGGGAAGGTTATGCTGATTCTCTTTTGGGGCGTAAAAGGTGTCATTTTGGAGCATTACATGCCTAGAGGGACCACTGTGACCAGTGCATCATACACAGATTTCCTAAAAAATCATCTTCGGCCTGCAATCAAATCAAAGCGACGTGGATTGCTGTCATCAGGTGTCCTTTTGCAACATGACAATGCAAGGCCCCACACTGCCCTTACAACAGTTGCAACAATCACATACCTGCATTTTGAGTGTCTTCCTCATCCACCATACTCACCAGACCTTGCCCCAAGGGATTTCCATATGTTTGGACCACTCAAAGAAGCAATGGGAGGAAAGAAGTTCCGTTCTGATGAAGAGGTATGCACGCGGCGCTTGAGTAGTTGCTCGGACTACCATAAGAATTTTTTTCTAAAGGAATTTATGCACTTTGTAAGCGCTGGAGGACTTGCATTGAGCGTGGGGGAGATTATGTTGAAAAGTGATACAGCTTTGTACCACTTCTGCACAATAAATAATATTTAAAAAAAAATATTTAAGATTTTCATTTGACTCACCCTCGTATATCGAGCTTCATGATTTTTTTATTCATGTTTATAACAAGGTTTAACAAAATCTGTAGGCACATATGTAAACGATAAAGAGAAGACGAATGTAGTAGGAGATAATTATGAGTTTGGGGATTTGCGCTAAAGTTAGTAGTAGAAGGAAAAAAAATTAAAGTTTTTTTTTTTATATATGGTACCATACATAACCAGTGTTATTTGCAGTTTGGTGGTACATGAGCGACTTTGAATATTGGCTTTGAATTTATTGCGGGCAGCCACGGGTAACTCTTCATTTACATCACAACGGATTTAACCATTCTTAGAAAATGAGATATGAAGCTATAGAACTTTTCAACAATAGAAAACACAAAAAGATTTGATACTTTTTTGTTATATGTTTTGGTGGATGGATTCAAGTTTATTAACGTTTCTTCATTTTCTGCGAAGTTTTCCAAAGTGTTTCTTCTTTTGGAGGAAAATAGTCTAATTCAGAACTACGCTTAGTTATGGTCCTCAGAATTAAATTCATTTTAAGCTAGTGAGGAAACCAACCGTGGTGGGTGAGTGGTCAGCGATAATGCTTTGACTTCGCATTCGAGAGAATGCAGGTTCGAATCCACGTCCCGCCATCCAAATATACGGCTCTACCTACCTATCTTCTAGACGTACAATGTAGTTAGTATTTAGATGCTTGACTTAAATGACATACTATGCGCAATAATGTGTTAATTGTCTCAGTATCAAACAGACTGTCGCTCTCCTTGTGACGGAACAGAAACATTTTATAAGAAAATTATATTTTTATTCCTTGAGTGTAGACAAAAATCGATATATTTATTCTTAAAAGAAAAGAAGTGCAAGTTGCTATGGAGACGAGAAATAGTAAAAAGGATAGAGGCTAACGACAGAGACATCGGTTGCTTTTAAAAACATTCATTGCTGAAGGACCTAGCATCTTCGGATACTACAGAATTTCGATGTAGTTCCTAAAGGATTACAATTTTTTTTAAATAAACTGAGAACTGTTGTAAACAAATGGATTGGATTCTTTATAGTTATAATCAGTTCACAAAATATGCGGTTATATCATATCCTGCCAAACGAGAGGACGTCTGTTCAATCTCCGGTATGCTATTCTGACTTTGTTTTTCCGTTGTAACCCGATATCATTCCAAACGAATACCAAAATATGTTTCTTCAAAAGGAAATAACAAATCCCTTCACATTCCTACCCCCCCCCCCCCCGCCAATTAATTCCTTGATCAATGAGCTGTGAAACTAGAAGATATAATTGGTGTGGAAGTTATTATGCTTCGACGTAAAAATCTGTATGCTGATAGGGTTAATTTTCAAAGAGACATCACATTTATTGCTAGAAGAAGCTGTGCCAGAATGTGTTAAGTTAGTTAAGTTTCAATTTCTATGCAGAACTGAGAAGGTGTTTTGAAAATTGAAAATCTTTGAAAATATCACATATAGTAATACAGGCGACATACGTCCACTATATCAGATTAAATCTATATTATTTTTAATTCATTTTTTTATCATCATGGCAACCGCTGTATACGGGAAATTTGTCACTATTCGAACTCTATCTATGATTTCTTGTCTACAGGTACAGAATATTTTTAAACTCGCCTTAAAACCGCTACGGAATAAAGCATGCTGCGGGGGGTTTCTTCATTTATAAATTTTTCATATCAGTACATCTAAAAATAATAATGAACGGGGATAAACATACTTGTGAATGAAAACACAATGTACAACCATGCCGAAAAAATATAGTAGATGAAAGTGTTATACATGTAGCTGCGTCGTCCCCTTGGTTACTCATTACTTATTTACATATTAGTAACTCGAACAAACAGTTATAAAGATTATATAAGCAATATTACTAATGTTAAGCTCTTTCTAAGGAAAAGGCAGTCGTGCGGATTATAAACACAAAGAAATTAATGACTCAAATCTTATATTATTTATACGAGTATGTATGTTTGTTTGATTCAACTATGACCATGTTAAGCCTTTGTCTAGTTTGAATTTTACTGTGGATGTGTGCACATCGTGTTACAACTAGGTTTGTTAGTTTAACGTGGAATCCTAATCACGGAACATCCTCATATGATCAAACACAGCTCTCAAAATTCCTGTGCATATATTTATTAAACACTGATCTAATTAAATTAAAACTAGAAAGAATACTTGTACAAGCCTTTCTTACATAGAAAAAGATGCTGTCCTGCATTGAATCAAAAGAAGTTTCACTTTATGAGTGAGGGTAAACAAAGTCTTTTTTTAAAAAAAAATTGTAATATTTGGTATTTTAAAAATCCATAAGTGGCAACTCACTGTCAGTTTGTCAGTTGGTCATAAGTCATAAAACAGAAAAGGATAAGTCATTAATCACCAGCAATATCTCTTCCAGAGAAACCACTATTCCAAGAAGCCTCTATTCTAAGAAAACAGCACCAGATTTCTCACTCTTTTGTTGTGTATTGCTATCTAGTAACCTCGTAATGTCAGTATAACTTCTGATATAATTTGAATTTTTGCGGACAGCGAGCTTTAGAGAAAGAGACAGTCCCCCGCAGTCAGAGTAGCGTTATTAGTTGTCCTCTCGTCACAGTATTCAGGGTTACACACATCCACGGGCAGACTTGTGAGACTCGTGAATACGAAATTCCGGACCCTCACCCCAGAGCACGGGTCGCTCCTAACTTCCCGGAGACAAGTGGCTGCGCGAGCCAACCATTGTGCAGGGCAGACCTCCGCTGAACCCTTCACAGGGCGGAGATATGTCCCCCGCAACTCTCATGTTCATACTGATTCTTGGTAGTGCACTTAAAGACAACTCCGTCTCGGCTTTCAGTGAGACTAATGTCCAGGCTGCAAGCATTGCCGTGTATATATTTTTTTCCCTTATGGCATTACACCCTTTTGACTTCGGGGTCATTACAGGTAAGAAAGGACCTCTGGAGGTAGATGAAATAAATTTTAAGAAGGAAGAATCTTTAACATGGTATTATATAGAAGAAAGATTCCGAGATAAAGCGCAGAAAGATTGAAATATAGTTTAGATTGATGTAAGAAGAGGGAAAAACATACATGTGAAGCATTTTAAAAATTTAGGTACAGTTCTTGAACTGTATAAGGTTATAAGCTAGTATAAACCATAAGCACAAATGTTTAAAAGCCATGAATATTTCAATGACAAGACAAAAATCTGGCGTTTCCAGGATATGAGGGTAGGATAACATCGTTACTACAATAGCTTATTCACTAAAAACGTTTCCAGTCGTTATCAAACAGATTACAGTTCACTTAGCCGTTATCCCATTGGCCGTTTTTGTGAGAGACCGCGGCATGAGGATGGATTAGTAACATAAGAGTGGTGAAGTAAACAACAGTAAAAGTTGTCAGGTCTCGTTTATTTTGTTTCGTGCATGTATGTTGGTAGAATATTGTAGCATCCAAACTAAAGTAACATTATTATTAATCTGATTATTAAATATTAATAGTATGGTCAGTATGTAATTAAGTTGAACTAGCTCACTTCCAGTTTTCAGTTTCCGTAGCAATTCAAAACTTGCTTTTGGATTTATTATTTTCTAATAGTGCAAAGCAATACAAGGTGAGTCAGAAAGGTCTTTAAAACTTTGGAATGGTATGGAAATTTGTTGAGATAATTTACAGAATCGGAAGATGTGTCATTTTGTAGCAAACAACCTCAAGTTTGATGCACTTAGTGCATCAGTACACCATTTCGGCACCAGGAGCGCCAGCGTAGTTCACAGCTAAAATGGCTACTTCCACTGGTGCGCAGCGTGCTCGATGTGTGTTTTGGTTTCAAGAAACGAAATCAGCAACAAATCGATAAAGAACACCGAGAGGGGATGGTTTACTACCAGCAAGACGTTTCACCACCTGCTCACGGAAGTTCGTGGTTTCCTCGACAATCGCTTCCCAGGCGTCGTGAAGGGCCAATCACATAACCACCTCTCTCCCCAGACTTGGGGTTTCATTAAAGATCGTGTGTATGTTCCTTCCCTTGCAAACAATTTGGCCGACCTGAAAAATCGAATCTATGCTGCCGTTGCAGAAGTTACGCCCGATTTGCTGCAACCACTGTGAGAAGAAACCGATTACCTGTGTGTTTGCCGCATGCAAGTGGTGGTCACATCGAACCAAAATGACACTTGACACTTGTGTGTTACTTGAGGCTGTTTGCTACAAAATGAAAAATCCACCTATTCTGAAAGTTATCTCAATAAATTTCTATATCATTCGAAAGTCCTTTTTGACTCACCCTGTATATCCCAGATGTTAATGATAATAATAGGCCCACATAATTCAGTGGTCCTCAGTTTTATTTTTGTCAATTTACTGGTGCTTGGGTAGTAAACGGTTGAGAAACGCTGGCCCACAACATCTAAAATGTCATAATTGATTTTTTTTTTTTTTACTTGTGGCTTTACGCCTTGTCGACGTCGAGGTCATTAGAGGCGGGATGAGACTGGGGACAAGGAACGGGAAAAAATTCGGCAATGGCATTTTATAGGAAACATCCCTGCATTCGCCGGGAGTGATTTGGGGGAACTATGGAAAACACAAATCTGGATGTCCGACTTGGATTCGAACTACCATTCTCCCGCATGTGAAGCCAGAGCGTTAACCACTCACCAACCACGCTTGGTAAATTGATAATTAAACAATCATTAAAACAAGTGGGGTGAATAAGGAAACCCGCGATTGGTCTTAATGATCGCAGATGTAACCCCTTATCATCTAGACAAAGATATATGAGTTCTGGACTGAAGATACGTCGCGGTGACTGGTGTAAGGGACGCATTTTATTATATTAAAACCTTCTATTATATTTATCGAGTCTGAGCGAGTCGTATGTGCCGCAGAAGCTGAGCGGATGTTCTGTCATTGCTCAGCATGAAATCTTACGCGCGTGCAGAATAGCACGCCTGGCGAAGGTCAGAGACGACTTATAACTTTTCCCCATTCGTGTCTGATCTCTAGGAGCGACAAGCTCGGCCTCGGGCGATACCGATCGGACGCGATTCCCGCCAAGATTCTCGTTTTCCACATGTCGTAGGATATTTCCTACAACATACCTAGTTTGCTAGCATAACGTTCGCGTGAAGTCGCAGATGTATTTCCTTGTAACCAAGTATCCAGTGTTGCAATAAACATCGGGTTAACGACTTCAGTATTTCATTCAACGAATGCAAGCCGTATGTTCTCCGTTCCCATGCAGCCCACAGTTAATATTTTTAGGTGTCAGACAAGCACAGAAGACTAACAGCGTGAAGGAAGAAGAATACGTCTCAAGTCTTAGCTATTGTGACTGAGTACAGACAGCCATCCGACAAATCAGTCACTACACTGGGAAGCGAGGAAAGGCTCACGTGTAGACAAGGAAGGTTATCTCGTTGGGGAGAGGGTGGCATGTGTAGGCTGTGGCGGTATCGGCGTCGGTCTTTGCCGTCGCAGGAGGGTTAATTACAACGCCGTCGCTGAAGGGAACAAGCTCGACGCCCCGCCAACTCGAGCTCAAGTCGCCGTGTCGCTCAAAGCGCCGTGTCGCTCAAAGCAATACCGCCTCAGAAACGGCGGCTCGCAAGGCACCAATAAAAACGAACAATAACGACGATCTACACACACGTGCAAATTATTGAGCACACCAGTTAAAACAAGTCTTAACTTGTACTGGTATTACTGTCTGCACATAAAATTTATGCTTTTACAGGATAACCATGAAATTAATCAAACTGTAATATCTCTAAAACAAAAATCGACAGAAGAATGTATTTTTATCTTGAAAGCTGTAAGAATTTCATTCAAAAGTTTAAACAAAAAGTTATAAAAGCTGTTAACAAACGCTGTACAGCCAGAATCAGAATGTACAAGTAATCTCGTCCTCTGTAAAACAGTCTTTGCAATTAATGAATCACATCACAATGTTTTCAAAATGTCCGCCGCTCAAAGTAAAGAGGTGCCGCAAGTTCCACACACAAAATTGTCCTAACTCATTGGTCTATCAGTAACACAGTTTCTTAGAATCTTAGATTAGGAAACTTACCGTTTTTCGGAATAACATTTCTTACCTTAGTGGCATTTGATCTAACACAACCTTCGCTAAACTTACTGTTCAAGGTGATCCTAGTCTGCCCACGCTAACTTTCTCGTTTTATTGTTTCCCATTCACGTTCATGGCGAAAGCTTTCATTTACTTTAAGCCTCGGCAGGCTGCAATAGTTTTCAGTTACCTGGGCTCACGGCTTTTGTTGAATCTTACCTGGATTGAAATTTCTGGAATATTCTGCATCCCGAGCAATATGGTCCAGTTTGACATTGCCACTTGATTACATTACAGAATTAACAAATTACGGTCCAAATCAAGGTTTCAGATAGATTAAAATAAAAAATTGACATGCCAGAATTTTTCTAAAACTCTAAACTTTAAATAATTCATTTTAACTGATGTTCGTTTCAGGTATACTATTGAAAGCCGAGAAAAACAAATAATTAAGCCAATTTAAAAATCATTTGTTATAATTTTTAGTGAATTCAATCCAATAAACAATATGCATCTACATCTATACTCTGCAGTTGTGGCTGGTAGAGGGAACTTTGTATGCAAATTAATGTTTTATCAAAAAATTTCAGTCCCTAATGGCACTTGGGAAGAAGGAATATATACAAACATCAGGGTGGGACTTAATTTCACTTCCATTATTACGAAAAAATATGTTGGGGATAGTAGCATTTTTCCACATTCATAACTTAAGGTGAGTGATCACTTGTTTGCTAATAAAATCGATCGTAATGTACAGTACGTCGGTCGTCTGCCAGACGATCACATTGCAACCTTAACACCAAATCAGTGACACTTTAATGAGGGTCATAGCAAGCTGACACATAGCGAGACGCTTTTCTCGTACTTTTGTCGGTTCTAGTAACCAGTCCTTTGCAATGTCGATTACACACATCGAAACACACTCAATATGAGGGCTGTTTTAAATGCGTTACAATTTTTGCAAATTAAACCTTTGAATCACAGTATAGAATTCATATTACACATATACACATAGGCTGCCCCTATTTTATGCTGCTTTTTAGTTAAGGGTTCTCAGCCGTATGAAGAATTATATAGCTATTATACAGATAACATTCCACCCAAGCACAACGTTGCTCTTTTTGTCCATTATATGTATTACCGTGTACTTTGTGCGATGTAGTTTATGTTGCAGTTTGTCACACCATCCGAAATAGCTTCAAGATCGCGCCGAGTTTCTATGAAATTGGTAGAATTGTTTACTTCGCTATAGATGACTGCCACACCAGAATACTATACTATCTCAAACTGCTATTAACAGTGTTTGAAAGAACGTTTATTAAAACAAAGAAGTGAAGTGGTTCATCACAGTGCTCTCTTTGTTCGGAATCTTCGGATTATGAAAGTAAATCTCACGGTAGGAAATAAGATCAGACTTCAAATTTGAGCATGTTTGTGTTTCGTTAACTAAAAACCAAATATTGTTTTTAAATTTTGTATTTTTTCCCCCCTAAGGGGCTACATAAAAGGAGCCATTTTTTAATTATTTATTTTATTTTTTCCTTCTACCCCATCGTGACGGGTACCGATGTTAAGAGTGCGACAAGCAAAAGGCTGAGATTTTATTCAATTTTTATTTCACTAATAAGTACAGAAATTAATAGTTAATACCAAAGTTATCTACTTTATTAGACCTAACCTGATAATGTGCCAGCGATGGATTTTTGTACCAAGCGATAGTCGCTAGACCTATTACATACGAGACATATGTTTAGAAACTTATATAACGGAATACGAACTCTAGACTTATGTCAGACCCTTTAGTCGCTTCGTTTTCAGAACGATATGTTTATTAATACTGTGTTTGTTGCTGGTTGGTTTCAATTTGCTCTTCGTCGTTTTTTGCGATTAGAGCTTTTGAATATCGTTAGTCATCAATATCCCATTCCACAATCTTACTAGAAACATAATTCTTTCCTTTATGACCAATGCGTTTGACTATTTTAGATCGGTTGCTTTCTTTACTTTACTTCTGCGGAACCGACACTATCCCTCTATAAATTAGTGACTTTTAGGCCACGTCGTCGATTTTGATAGCTTTGTTGTAACTTACGTAGGAAGACAACAAAAATCAATGTGGCGGAACTGCGGTCGCGACTCCGAAGTTTCGGCCTCCTCAGCCAGCGCATCCGGTGGCAAGTTGCGGAACCACCGCATAAATCGCATTAGGGCGCCAGCCCCCGGCGTTTCGGCAACAATTCTATTAGGCAACGTCGGGAGAAAGTCTGCCGCCCAGCACCCCTCTGACGACCTCCTGGGAGTGATACCTGGCAGAGGGGCGAGGCGCCATTACGGAGGATAAAATAACGACGTGGCCAGCAACAGATGGAGGCAGTGGCGTTGGCATGGCAACGCGCCCCACTGGCGCGTCTTCGCCCTCTGCTGAGCCGAGACCTGCAAACTTCTTTCACACAGTCAGCAACAGCATGCTGCGTGCTGAACTGGCACCTTTCTGTAACCCAATGGAAACTGGTGGTATGAGATGGACAAGGAATAAGCCTTATACTAACACTGTGATATATACTATGCAATTCACAAAATTATAGGTGGCAGAGGGTACTTTGCACCAAAATTAACCTCTACTCCGTGCAATCCAATCCCGAATAGCACGAGGGAAGGAAGAATTCATATGAACATCAGTGCGGCACCTCATTTCTCTAATATTATCTCAGTTGCCATTGCGACTCAATTGATGTTTAATTTCATCGCACTCGTAACGGAAAGTTGGTGAACGCTAGTTCAGACAACACCTATGTCGTTTGTCTGCCAGAGAATCGCAGCCCAATTTATGAATCAGTTCTGTTTCGTTTTCGTGAGAATGTGGCAAGCAGTCATGAATCGAGAGGCTCTTCTCTGTACTTTCTTTATACTGTCAACCAATGTCTTGCATAACGGATTCCAAAAGGTACAACTTTAGTACAAATGTTGACGCACGAGAGTCTTGCACGCTATCTCTCCTTCGTGTGTGCATTATAATTTTTCATAATTTTACCTATGAATCGCAGTCTCAAATTAACTCTACCCACGACTTAATTTATATAATCGTTATTGGTATGCCAACCCTTTCTCACTTCCCATTTAAACGTAGTTGTTAATTGGTTAATTATCACTCTATTGACGGTTAATTGGTACAAAAAAATCTGAATTTATTTGTTTTGTCTTGCTACTTAATCTACACTTATTTGGATGATTGATTATTATGTAGTTAGATAGTATAGGAGTTTACTTCATAACTAGACAATTCACTGTGCTGACTAACCGTCCACAAATTCATATGTTCTCCTCAGTTTCACTATATTAAATAGGCCCATTTAGCTTTTCACTGAGTTTAATGATCATACAGACACTAAGATAGTAAATACCTGATTTCAATAGAAGTTTCTATTCAGGTTTCGGCCAACACCAATAAATACACATTAATAATATTACTCAGTTTATCCCAGCAATGAATAATTTTTTTTAAGTTAGAAGATTAATCATGATAAATCAACTTCATACGTCAGACAAATAGTTAACATTTTGATGGCATTGCAATCAAGGTATCAACGGTCAAAACTGAGATAAGTTTGATGCCCTTAGCAAATACTTCAATTGTTTGGAAGTTATTTAATTTCTACTAAGAGTAATCGTACACTTTAACTTAAACATTTGGTATTAAAAAATAACTTTCTCTTTTATTAATAGTGATAATAAATCATAGTTCGATTGTTGCAGTTAACCCCACCAAACGGTTTCGCATCACAATGCATGTTGTAAGAGGAACACCTTTTCTTTATGCTTACTCACTGAGTATTTTTACGTTTTATGGTTAGTGACTCTATCTAAAAACTTTAATATGGGCTACTTTTACACACGATAATACTCATTTGCTGCGCTGTTTGTTCAGCTCGTTTTAATTTAAGGATTTTTAAATTTCGGACAGTCTTGTATCATGTAAGTGGTACGTTAAATTTCTAAAAGAGCGAATCATAAAATTTAGAAATTACATAACTTTTTCAGATACAATCCATAAAGCTTTCTCGTGTGTGGTTGCTTTGCAATGAAAATAAACTTGAACAACATATCGATTTACCTAACTGCTCGAATGAAATCAAATGATTAATGCAACTGAAATTAATGCTAAGTGAAATAAAGAAAAATAATGAAGATATATCAAGCGAGACTGTACGCGTTTAATGTTTTATATGGGGCAGATTTCAGTATATTGTTTCGCGGTTTCTCTCAAGAAATTTGTTTTACTCTCGGGATGAAAATCGTTTATCTTTACATCGCAGGAACCTAAATGGCAACGTAATTAACAGATAATTTCTTTATTTTTATGCTTTGTAATATGGATTTGTAAGAATTCTGATCTTCATTACTTTTTTTATCGTACTAACGTTTCTTCATAATTTTCAATACTTGGACAGAACTGTGAATTAGTAATAACTTCCAATACACAAGGCCTGTTAAATATTATTTAAAAAGTTAAATCAATTGTAGTCAAGTGATTAGTGCTCATTGTTAACTGCTACGGTAAAAAATTAGAATTATTAAGAAACAATTAACATTTATAATAATTACTATGGAAATCTAATCTTATCATTTCCTGTTCATATTTAAAACATTATTGGGCAAAAGTTTGAGTTTACTAGTAACCGTTTTCAATGATTTGATTACAGCAATAGAAACAATCTCCCTAAATTTGATATCATTGTAAAGTCAATATTTTCAGATTACTGTGACATTAAATAGAACGTACTGTGCAATTCAACACTGAGGTATTTCTTCTAACTAATATGCATTCGAGACGCCTATTAGATTGTTTTTGAGCTCAGGTTTAGCGTTCTGTGTTTTACTTTCAAAAAGTTTCGTGGAGGCTCTTTCTGTTTTAATAACGTATTAATAAACAAGCATAAAATAAATGGGTGCTAGTGACATGCTACTGAAATGATGTGTATCACATTTCATTTGCACAAAAGCGTTGCCGACCAGGCACAAAACACCTGTGCGCTAATGTTAATCAACTGCAGTCGATCAAATTTTTATGATTATTAACTCGACATTGGAAATACGTGATTTTATTTTGTGTATTTTCAGTGCGGTAATGAAGCGCCTCCTGAAAAATAAACAAAAAACAAAATCAGTTGCATTGGAGTGTTGTTAAGAATTATGTATAAAAGTTGTAGTAACGTTTCTTGGCACACTCAGCTAGACATCGTATACTCGTTGTCTGAGTATATCCTCTATACCATATTGAGTATACCCTCTATTCCATATTGAGTATACCCTCTGTTCCATAATGAGTATACCCTCAATTCCATTTTGAGTATACCCTCTATTCCGTATTGAGTGTACCCACTATTCCATATAGAGTATAACCTCTATTCCATATTGAGTATAACCTCTATTCCATATTGAGTATACTCACTATTCCATATTGAGTATACCCTCTATTCCATATTGATTATAGAGACAATATTTTCCATTTTTACTAGGTCAAATAAAAGTGCGTGCTATACCCGAGATGCAAAGGCTGAAATCATTGGCGGTGTTATTATTCCATAGCAACTTCATACCGAGCGTGGTGGGTGACTGATAACGCCCTGGCCTCGCATTCGGGGGGACGCGGGCTCGAATCTCCGTCCGGGCATCCAGATTTGGGTTTTCCATGGTTTCCCTAAATCACTCCAGGTGAATGCCGGGATGCTTCATTCAAAAGGCCATGACCGAAAATCTTCCCGTTCCTGGTCCCCAATTCTTTCTCGCCTCTAATCACCTCGATTTCGACGAGGTGTAAAGACATAAGAGAAACAGCAACTTCATGGAATTTAACTTTAAATCCCTGCCGTGGTTTCTCCCATCGTGAATTGCTCATAAATATTATTGTATATGTGCATTACTGCGATGACCTGTATCTTCCACATAGTGTGTTTGAAAGAAGGGAGAGTTCGAAGTAAGCTTATTTATGCCTGTTCGTCCAAAAGACACCAAAATGACTACGAAGCCTAACGTCTCGATCCGACAAACGAATGACCATCATCATCGTCTTATGCTGTCACGTTGCACATACTGGACTTTTTAACTTGGGAGTTGTGGTTCACAATTATTGATACATTGCGATCTTTGCTACACTGTACTCCTGAATAATATATATATATATATATTTTCCTTTTTTTGCGTTTGTGATAAGTTTCTGCTGTAAAAATTTCCGTTAGATTCAAGCCCTTAATGTGACAACTAGTTAATTACGACAAATCCTATTTCAATTTTAATTAGTGTTGTTATGAACGATAGCAAAATTTTTAAAATACGGTATATTTGTCGAACAATATTTAATTTTATCTTAAGCCTCTTTGGCCAATCTATATTATATAGTTTTCTAATCTGTTTATAATTCTTTGTATAGCAAAATTGAAGCGTCGTAGATAGGGAGAGAAATATTATTCCACGTTTAATCCTTTTTCGCGCGATATTTATAACAGTTCAACGGCAATTTTAACGACCACGACATTACTGATCGAGTGGTCTTATGTCAACCAAGCCTGTTTCTTTACAGACTTATTAACATATTCAAAGTGATTTCAGAGTTTGTATTAGTGTAAGCGCGAGTCAGTGTTTTAGGTATTGCCACGAGTCGGTATAGAATAGTTCTGTTTTTTTTGGGGGGTCAAACGTCTTGACAGGCTGACCTGCTCAACAAAATACGAAGCTCATCTGTGTTTCACCACAATAGTTCCCTTTAAAAAAAAATTAATAAAACCTTTTGACTTTTAAGGGGCTTGGAAATAATAATACAAGTATTAAACACGGACGGAGAAGATCTCGGTAAATACCTAAACAACGTAAAAATAACGCTTATTAAAAAATCACCAACCTTTTTACTTTTAATTGTTTTAATATCAAGTGTGAAGTAACTCAGATGTGATGTCCGATGTTAATACACACATACCTAATGATGACAGTAGTGAGTGAAAAATGGGACAGGAAGAAATTAATTGAATTTTAAAGTAAATTTTATTCCACGATTAACACTCCAATTAGCGTAACGAATTTTTTATATTTATGTTATGTAAGGGTTACATATACGTATACTGCATTAAAAAAAAAATATATTCTTCGCTAATGCAAGAAAAAAAAGGTAATTGCATTACTACGCAGACCAACCTACGCGCTGCCAAAGAGGCAGGAAAATTCTAACGGGATTCGACCATGGTCCTTTTGCAGGAAGCATCCCGGCATTCGCCTGGAGTGATTTGGGGAAACCACTGAAAACCCAAATCAGGATGCCCGGACGGGGATTCGAACCGGCTTCCTCCCGATTGCGAGGCCAGAGCGTTAACCGCTCACCCACCACGCTCGGTGCTAGTTATTAATAATATTAGTTGTGAAAGGAATAAAATAAAACGAGTACACAGAAGGATCGTAAAACGAAGACGAGTATTAATCGGTTAAGATGAAGGGATGAGAATTATTTTAACTTGGACTCGTACGAAACGTCAATATTAGGAGAGTATCTGTCGGCGTGGTCATTATCATAATCGATCCATATTTAAGTACATCCTCCAACGTGAGTAAACTGTCATTATCATTCTAATCAATCAGAAAACTACAAAAACAAAATTTACAGACTGCCAACAATCAGATAAGCGGCTTGATACCTGTCATTTCATTACACAGTGTTGACATCCCTGTTTTCAGGAGAGAGATGTGGCAAACAAAGCGGCATGATAACACGGATCACATGTTTGCTAGTATTTTACTGTCCGTAACAAATAATGCAGGAATTGTAGAGAAGCAAGCTTTACGTGAAGCAAAGGTCACCTCACAATCAGAAAGAGTAACAGAAATCTAAACAAAAATAGCTAAAGAGTTTAAGCTGTCACCCGGTTCAGATTAATGTAATAGTACGGTAAGTAGTGGGTTAGGATCCTGGATTGACATCCACTGATAACTCTTCCTCTTATGAGCGCGTTGCTGGTGTGCGAGCTACGCGGTTACCATGAGGGATGTTTTAACCCTCCATGGCAACATCTGGTAAGATGAACTCGGGGGGTTTCCCGTTTCCTTCCCCAATGTAAAACTGTTCGTAAGTATAATCGTAAGTGTGCATGACTGTGATAGAGTGTATGTTCGATGCAGAACGTTAACTGTATTGCGAATGAGAGGAACGAGATGGTGCAACTCAGTGCCAGCTAGTGTTATAACGTTTTTTTCTGACTTGAAAAAAAAACATGTAAAAACCCCGTTTTTTTGGGGGGGGGGACACGTTTTTTTCATAACTACTAAATCTCAAATTTGTAAGGCATTTATCGTTTAATATGACTGTTTTGAGTTTATACTAAGTACTTAATATACTATTATACTTAATTTTTAAATCTACTATATTTTTCTGGTTCAGTAGATAAGAAAATTACCAAAATATTGGAAACATTGACTGAAGATTTCTTTTACGAACGGGGACCTCCCGAAGAGGCTAGGTTTCACGAGAACGAATCCCCGTTCCCCGTTGTTTGGATTGATACTCGCTATTTGAACTAGTGCTGCCAGCCCTACGAATTTATCTATAGACCTACGGATCTTTTCAAAAAATTTGGAATTTTAAATTTATCTACGGTTTTTGCTTCTTTTTATTACTTATTGTGCTTTCCTTATATTCGTATACTTGTTAAACTCGCAGCTATAGATACTGAGTCATTAAATTGTCAGTAATTATGAATCGTTTCCTTGCAACCGTTGGCGTAAACCAACGATTGAAAAAGAAATAAAGCTCCTATTTTGTATGAGAATAGATTTAAATTCAAAGTTAAAAGACCGCAATACAGAATTATCGGCGCAGTCTTTATGCACATTGTGTACTTTGCTCACAATTTAAAATTGCAATCTCAAAATCTTTTGAGTACAATACAAGATCAACCAGTAAAAGAAACTGTGTCTATTTCTGAAGTTATGGGTCTAGAGGAGACAGAAGAAGAAACAGAAAATTCCGACACAAACCGAACTAGTGTTGGTTGTGCTGATACTAGTGATTGCGGTACTGACATAGAGGATGAATAAAATTATGTTACCTGTATAGATACATTTATGAATCATTATGTAAGACACTATATGATTCAGTAAGATTTAAAACACACATGTAAAATGTAAATTCCGTAAATAAAACTATAATTTATCAAATATACTGTTTTCTAAAAAAAAAAAATTAGAAAAAAAAGGGTGCTCTGTTTTTCTCTTTTTTTTTTCACAAAGCTGAATTTTTTTCCAATTTGCAAAACTAGTGCCGGCACATTCAGGCCTGCTCTTCCGAAAGACTTCGAGAGGGAGGAGGGGGGATCGACATTATGAATTTATCAAATAATTCTAACTGTCATCGATATTGCAACTGCAGAAAATATTATGTCGTTATTTGGGATATACATCTGAATAATAAGCGAAATATCAGAGAAAAGTGTAGTGCAAAGCAGAACATCATAATTTTCGGGAACTTTCGGATATCGAAAAGGTGAGAAGCGATCCACAAATACCAAAATTCGGGATGCTCTGTTACCTATCGTCTGGGTTGTGGGCTTAAAAAAGCAATACCTCTAGGCACGGTTGCAAACCGTTGTTTTTGTTGGTCTTTCCAGGTATCGTCATATGTAATAAACATATCTGTTACAATAAAGCACGCATTACACAGTTAAAAAGCTATATTTAATACTTAATTGTGATGTTCGGATGAAATAAATATGGATTACTGTTCTAACAGTCGTTACTTCACAAATATAACGTTGTTGATTCAATCTGATTAACTGAACTAAATAGCATTTGTTTTGGGTTGAATCCTACTGAAATCGGCTGTACCAGGAGCTGCCCAATCCTGACACTTTCATACATGTCGCGAATTTGAGACTACAGTGACGGACAGTGTACCGTAACCTGATATCTGTGCAGAGCCAGGGTAAGGGGGCGCTTCAATGCGGATGCGTCATTCCACGTAATGAAGACGGGTCGACAGGAAGTTCCCCTACCAGCCGTGGAGGGCGTTAGAAACATTAGGCCCCAGGGATTACCGTGCGACGCGCTTGTTGCTTCTAATAACCAAACGATGAAGTCAGTAACATCAGGGGTCTCCACCTCACCATTTTGTGTGGTCAGTGGAGTAACAGGATATTGCAGGCATAAAGAACCATTACAATTTCATGAGACAACTTTTTTTGTACTCCCATGCGGTTGATGAAGGAATAAAACTTTCTTAGTTGCGTTAATAATTACTATATCAATTGCGAAATGACAGTAAGTTATTTCAAGAACTTACATAACTTCAGTTTCTCAAAGACGCATCTTCAGTCTTCTTATCTGCATTGACACTTAAATAATATGTAAATGAGTATTAATATCTCAAATGAGGCACTGTAGCCAATGAGGGATAGAAATTTTTGAGTGTTGAGGTAGCTTGGATAAAGGGCAACAAATTAACATGACCTCTTACAGATTAGAAACTAGTGAAGAAAGATCAGCCTTGCGGGTATTACGGCAACGTAATGATATTGTGGTTCTCCCAGCTGACAAGGAGAGTGCAACCGTAGTAATGAAAGCACTGGACTACCACAATAAGATTACGAACTTGCTGGCAGACAAGACCTACGAACCATTAAGCAGAAACCCACTACAGAAGATTAGGACAGAGGTGGCCCGAAGAGTTAACACCTCCAAAGCGATTGAGCAGGAGGACAAGAAAAACCTAAAAAGAAACAATTGCATGATGTCTAGGTTCTATGGATTGCCCAAAGTGCACAAAGAAGAGGTTCCCTTACGTCCGATTGTGAGCGCGGTCAACTCACCTACTCATCCACTTGCACGGTATGTTGCCAATAAACTGAAACATCTCACGGAAGATATCAGATCAGCTGTAAGGAACTCAGCTCACTTTATACAAATTATTGATGATCTGACGCTAGAGAAGACTGATGTCATGGTGAGTTTCGATATTGTCTCATTATTCACTAATGTGCCAGTAGACGAAGCCGTTGCTATAATACGTGCTAAACTTCTTGCACAAGGAAAGTCTACTGAGTGGGCTGACCTGACAGAGTTCTGCCGTAAGTCAACTGTGTTCCAGTACGGTGGTCAACTTCATGCTCAAGTTGAAGGTGCGGCAATGGGCTCGCCACTTTCACCTGTAGTCGCCAACATTTTCATGGAATCATTCGAGATGAAGGTGCTTAACAACGCGCGCCTAAAACCTACAAAGTGGATCCGTTACGTTGATGACACTTTTGTTATCTGACCTCACGGTAAGGAGAGTTTGCAAGAGTTCTTAAACCACCTGAATAGTGCCCACCCAAGAATTCAGTTCACTATGGTTGTGGAAGAAAATGGACAACTGCCATTTCTCGATGTCCTTGTTCACAAGCGAGGCGATGGAAGTTTGGGTCACACTGTGTATTTCAAGGCGACCCACACTAATAGGTATCTGCACGCCATGTCGCACCATCATCCGGCAACGAAGAGAGGCGTATTGACATCTCTCAACTTAAGAGCTAAGACAGTATGTGACTCGGAAAGTCTGAATGAAGAAATGGAGACACTTACAAAAATATTCCAAGCCAACGGCTATAGTGAATCTGAGATCAGGAGGGTTTTAAGACCCAAAAAACCTATGGGAGACGTCAACTTATCCCATGATATTAATGTGCCAACAAAATTCGCCTGTCTCCCATACATACAGGGTATCACAGACCGGATTGGGAAATTGTTAAAGCGGGTGGAGGTGCGAATAGTATATAATTCTAACTGCAAACTTGGTCAGTCACTGACAACGGTAAAAGACAAATTACACCCACACCAGCTTATGGGTGTTTACGAAATCCCCTGCAGTTGTGGCAGTGTTTATATCGGCGAGACAGGTCGCACTGTGGCAGAGAGACTTAAAGAACATATCCGCCACTACAAATATAACAACAGTGACAAATCCGCCATAGTCCGCCATGCTATTAATACCGGGCATGAAGTAAAATTTCAAGAAACGAGGCTACTGTGGAGAGAAGACCAGTGGTGGCCCCGACGGGTGAAAGAGGCTGCAGAAATTTTAAAAAACACCAACAACATCAACGAAGATAGCGGCCTCTTACTCTGCGATGCTTGGCGCTCGTTGCTATGTCAACATAAACAGTATCTCTGACGAAGGCTGGAGGATACCAGCCGAAAGCTCAGGTAATGAAATAAACAACGCGGCAAAACCCGAAAGTCAATTAATCATGAACAAAGATGGCCGTGGAAGTCTGAGGAATCATTTAAGATATCGTTGTTGCTTGATAAGAAGAAATAACAATGGAAATAACTGACCACGCCTGCTGGGTATGCGAGTGACGTTCGGGCTTGTATTCGGCAGGACGTGGGCTCAAATACTCCGCCGGCAATACGGAACTAAGATTTTCTTGAAATCACCTCAAGTCAATGCGAAGATGGTCAACGAGCCACATAGCCTTAGCTAAAAATATGCAGCCATTGATGACGTAACGATTGAATCAAATTATAATCAAAAGTTTGCAATATTATGTCACCTGGAAATGAAACTTTCTCAAATTTTTTTAAAAATTTACATTTCAAGTCGTCATATACGTAACATCTTCCTCCCTCCCTTCCCCCCCCCCCTCTCTCTCTCTCTCTTTAAAAAAAAAAAAAAACACACACACACACACACACAAACTGAAAGTGGTAGGAAAAAAAAAAACTTTAAGGAAATTCTTAACACACACACAGTAACATATAAATTGTAGTTTGCCATGTTTATATTAATGAATCTGTATTTTTGTGAGCAGAGAAAACGCGTGATTAATGAACTCAAAACATCCTTTCCGCGTAAAAATTCACAAGATCAATAACTTCATATCTTCCCAGTGTTAACAGTATAATAGAAAATATAAACTTCTATCTGTATTTAGGTAAAAGCTTTCTGAAAACAACAAGGAATAATCTGGCTGCGGTTTTTCTCAGCCATCAAAAGCCAGAGAAAGTTTTATTTCGAATAGTTGCATATAAGGATTGGTCAATAATATCGGGAAAATTAAGAGCATTTGATGCATTGTCATAACGTCCGGACTACGGAGGTTCCACATTACCGAATAATTTATTTCTCATTGCTGAGGTAACATATTGTCGCACTGTGCTACAAAGTACAATATCTATTTTGATAAAATGCCGCAATGAAAACTAACCAAATAATTCTTTTAGAGCCTGCAATAAATGCCTATCTCATAAAATGCTAATTTCGGATTCAGCGTAAGTTAACAACATTATCAAAAATTTACATGAATACAATAATCATTTCTAGCTCAGTCCAGTTGTACTGTAGAAAGAGTTAACAGACATGATGCAGACAAATTTACATAACAAATAAGATTATTCCGACTTTATTAAGGGAACAAAAATTATAATTAATTTTTGTTATAACAGTATTGAATTAAAATACACAAACCTTATTATTAAACAACTCGATTTTCAAAGTGTAAAATTATCATACTTTCGCCTGAAAATGCTTCCACATGCAGTGCTAGTAGGCTCATGTGAAATAAGTATGTAACGATATAGTCAGAAAGTAGGCACCCTGTAATTACCAACTAAACGGAATTGTGTTGGTAGGAAAGCTTCAAGAGAAACACTATCCCATAGAGCAACATTACAATTTCCTAATCTCATTTAGAAGGTGCGAAACAGTGTAATTATAATTACATCTAAAATTAGGGTGATAAAGCGATTTATATTACTAAATATTGTATAGTTAAAGTAATATAGATTGTTGAAATTTTTACATCCTCTTATTTTTCAAACGCGTATAAGTTATTTAGGGTTTCAGTGCCTTCTTCCTTTTTGTTGAGCGAAGAAGCTGTAAACACGGACAGGCAACAAGAGTGAGACTAACAACACATAATATTTGATTTCATCTATCACAAAAAATAAAAGAATCTATCGCTACTGTCTCAAAACGCTGGGTTACGCAACTGTACTCTTGCGCATGACGTATTGAAAATATAAGATTAGTAATGTTATCTTAAGATACAATCCAACTGATCAGTTACATCCATAAATTCAACCGAAAATCATGGAAAAGGAATGTTTGTGAACAAAATCTCGAGATATAAATCTTGAAGGGGCATGTAGCGAAATCGCAATTTTTAACTATGTCCCTGAAATGGAATGCTATCTAAGCAACACTGTAGTGCAGAATATATTTGCATCAATGGCGTTTGAAATTATGGCTTTTGATTAACGCAATAACATTTTTAAACCGGAATTCAAGGAACAGTGAATCCCAGTAATTTGATTTATTTGTGCATTCACAGCTTTCTGTTCCCTTTATATGTTAACTATCATCCACAAGCTATTGAAATATACTGAAATTATTCACGAAGTACACAGTTTTTTCAGCTAATCATTCCAAATAAGGCGTTTTTTCATCTTTCTGCATTCGTTAGTGTACAAAACTACTGCAGTAGAATACCGTGTTATGGTATAAATGATGTATCGAATGATCTTCTTCGCTGGTATTATCGGTGTGTATGTCCCGTTTTAACAGAACGAATAAAAGATACAACAGCTAACTAATCACGTATCGGATAGCATTACCTCCACTGCGAACTTCAGTTAACTTATTCACATTGTTGCAGTTTTATCGGCACAAATTTTAATATATTATGCAGATCGTAATTTTAAGGATGAAATTAAAAGAGAATGGTGATCCTATTTTAAAAAATGTCACGTATACGGTATATTAAGATTCACTTAGACGAGTCAATCAATGGTATATTCTAGTAGTTGTCAAGAATCGAGATGGCGTCTCGAGCATGTTGAATCCATTCAACGGATGATACGACTTCTGTAATTTAATGGACAAATTTTTATTTCACCTATAGAAGTAAAAAAACAAGTCCTCATACTTTCCTTCGTTCAATGCCGGTCTCATAATTCCACTGAGCGTGGTGGGTGAACGGTTAACGTTCTGGCCTCGCATTCGGGAGGTCGCAGGTTCTAATCCCCGTCCGGGCATCCAGATTTGGGTTTTCCATGGTTTCCCAAAATCACTCCAGCCGAATATCGGGATGCTTCCTTCAAAAAGGCCATGGCTGAATTCCTCCCCGTTCCTTGTCCCCAGTCCCATCCCGCCTCTAATGACCTTAGCCGTCGACGAGGCGTAAAGCAATAAATTAAAAAAAGTAAAAAAGTCAGAATTCCAGATTAGTCACAACCACACTGGAATTTAAGACTGTGCCTACATCAAAATAAGTATCTTCCGTTTTCTGCCTGCACGGTATCTAAGTCATCACTGTCGTCCATATCTAATGTCTGCGGAGCAGTACCAGATTAGCCACGTAGCAAGAGTTAGCAAATGCTACGGGCCCTGCATCTCCATTGCCCTGGACGATAAAAACCAAGGGCCTCTTCTTCACATTTGCTACGGGCCCCGCGCTGTTTTAATCCGGCTCTGCTCCGGAGGCTGCGATATAGCTAAATCCGGGCCATGTGGAACAGAACGAATCAATGAGCGAATATTGTTAGGGTACTCAACTGTGTTCTCGCTTTTTCTTGTCGAAACCAGTTAACTTATAACAGCAGAAGCAGCAATCGTCGGTTGATTCCTTTGCTCCGCCAGACCGCAGGGGTGCGAAATTGAAATGACTTCTTCCCTGTTGCCCACCACCACACACACAACAAACAAGAGCTGTGGAGCCTTTCACTCCGAAATAGGCATGGTAGATCTTTTTTACGAAAGCAGTAATGTTTCTTAGTATTAATAATGAGTATCTGGGTGACCGATCTTCGCTCGGCATCATTCGATTTCTGTTCAATATACAAGACTTTGCGTGAATTTTGATGCAAGTTAAACGTTTTTCTTGAAGGCTTCCTAGGCAGTATTAAGTGCACAGTTCTTTGCTCTAAACAAAGAGAAGCTTAACTAACATCAGTAGGCGTACTCGTACCTGAATCTTCTACGAGATGGTGTTAAAGCTGTTTCCAAGACACCAAATACAAGAATTGCTCGTTTTTTGTCGTTGTAAAATCCAGTTTTTACAGGGAAGAAACCTATTTAGATACGCTTGAAAAGCAATATATATATATATATATACCAGAATTGTTCGTTTAAAGATATAAGGTTAATATTAGGTCGGATACTGTCTCTTACTGATGGAGTACCATATTTTCTCATTCACGACTTCAGATAAAAAGCTCGAAATAGTGAGTAACATCCCCACCTTGTTGCACTTGCGCCACCCTTGAACTAGGGCTGTTGATATTTTAAAAAATATCGGATTTTCGATATATCGATATTTTTAAAAGTATCAATATCGGATTCGATCTATCGAAGAAAAAGTATCGCTATATCTACACTATTATAGAAAAACAATGTTACAAAAACAAGCCATTTTAAAAAAAGGCCAAGTCTTGTCGGTATTTACTGACGAAGAGTTGTGAAATGATATTCTGAATCAAGTTTAAATTTTCTGAAACAGAATGGTTTTTCATGACGTTACGGATAAATCTTTATTTTTTTTATATTTTTTTAAAAATTGTGATGTAGCCATTATACATTTTTACTAAAAGGGAAGACATAATGTGTATGATTTACTCGAAGACTTGTGAATCCCGAAAGAGGATCGAGGGAAATCTTGGCTTTAGTGAATTTATAAGAACAATAAAGAACACTGTAAATACATTTATTTAGGTAGAAGTTCTACTATCAGAGTTTGCATAATGGCCAAGTCACTTTTTCTTTTTACAAGGATGATTTTATGTGAAATTTTATTAATTTTTGTATATTGATAGCTTATTCTGAGTCGGATCAAATTTTTGCACTTAAGCAAAGATTTGGTATCCTTATTTATCGGTATTCCTTTTTACATCCAATTTTCTTGTCGAAATACTTCCCTCGACAACGCACGCTAAACCAAAATTAATCAAAATAGATATCTATCACTAGATTTTGCCATTTTCACAAATTTTTCTCCTTCACTGTTTTGCAGACAGATAACATTTCTCAGCAAGATTGAGTTTGCAGTTCAGCCTTGATCAAATCCATGAACATTCTGTTTCGCTCTTTAGTCCATAAATTATTCAGCGAGCTAAAATTTGTCTCGCAAAAGGCATTGCTTGATGGAATTGACAAAACAAAACCAACTATTTTCTTTAAATTTACAAAATCATTAGAATCGCTTGTTCAAAGAAATTGGCCCAGATTTTATGGTTTCGAAAGTCTTTTGGAAGAACCTCAAATACACGTTTCAGACATGTGAACTCTGTAAAAAATTTAATTAATGTTAACTGCATCTAGAATTTTCAAAATCGCAGGAAATTCAAAGAATATTTTCCTGACAATTTCAATTCCTCTGATTTAAGGCACAAAAGCTCAAACTGTTCGTACATTCCATCCTCCGCTGCGAGCATGGGATACTTAGCTTGGCCCCTTGGCCACCGTGATGAACTGAGCTTGAGAAAAAAACTAGTATACGGAAATTCCGGGACAGTAACTCATAATTCCTGACCAGACACAGAATTCCGGGACATTCCCTGATTTCCCACCCATCTGGCAACCCTACCTATACCTGGTATATTAACGATTAGTTCTTAATGCTAATACTTTTGCATTGATGAAGATAAATTTTAAAATCCTTTCAAAATGTCCAGATAAGTATTCGAATGAATAAAGAATGAGTTATTTTGCCTTCTTTTTTTACTTCTCCTTGTGCTCGGATCGTAATTAATCAGAAGCACTAACTGAGAGTTTAAAAGAAGGTGCAATTTGATCAGATAAGTTTTAAAATGTTCATTGTTTCTTAAAATTCTATCTATGAAAATTTCTTACATGTGCAACACAGGTATCCATTTTTCCCCAAATAATAACTTGGAATATTCTGCAAGGAAAACGGAAAATAGTAACTTTTTTTTTTTTAAATATCGGACTCCGATACCCAGATTTCAATATCGATATATCGTCTTAAAAAATATCACTCATAAATATCGATATTTTCAATTTTAAAAAATATATATCGATATTTTATCAACAGTCCTACCTTGAATTAACCGACCTTCCTGATTTCGGTTTTTAATGTAATTTTTCGGAGTCATCAAAGAGAAGACTGGGACGGTCCAAAATCTCCGCCTACAAATTACACATTTCACAAACAAAAATACATTTATGACACAGAATATAGTTACATATTTTGCACACATGGCAATAAAGTAAAATGCTCCTGATCTGAGTGACCCAGTTATATAAAGGTTAGGTATTGAACATGTCCTCCCACTCTCACATTTACATACCCGACGCCTGTGTACAGGTACCAGTGTCTCGTGATCCGTTAAGTCCAACACGAAAAAAAAAAAAACAAAAAAATCAAGTGTTAAGGCATAAAACACTAATTGGAAGATAAAGTCATTTATATATGTTTTCGTATTGCCATAGCAAACGAATCAAATCATTTCGTTAACCATTCTTAGATTCACACGTTAAAACAAAGGATGTCGCCACAGTCAATGTGTCGACTCTCGGAGTACCTAGCTTCTAATTCGCAGGTTAATTGTGATACACTTTCTTCTCTTATTTTGCATCAATCTTCGCTGCTTGGCGCCAGTTTCATGCGTTCCGCACTCTGAGTATTATCCCCTGCTGATCTTCAGTGTGACAAAAATAATTATTATAATTCGTTTGATTAACAAAGCTTGTAAATTATAAATAATACAAAATAAAATGTCTGCCACAAAATAGGAAGTACGTGGTCCTAGTGAAAACAATGGTCAGAAATGAAGAAAACCGAAGAACCATAAAACTTGAGTAAATGAATTTGATAACCCACTAAGTGCGTTCGTTGTATTAGTCAATACGGTGCATTTTAATCATATGCTCCATGTTAATCTGTGTAACGTTAAATAATAAGACATGAGGAAGATAAGAACATTTTTATTTCTTTGTTTTTACATTAGGCATACTCAAAACGGCTGTTCCATCTTTAAAAAGAGTAAATAATATATTTTGTTGATAGACTTTTCGCGCTTAAAAGATTCGCTACAGACGTTTTTCATTTCTCTCAACTTCCTGCGTTCCGTGGCAGCTGCATATTGTCTCCTCCAAACCACCAACGCAGGAATGAATACTCGCTGCTCCTATTGTTTCACGGCAACAAAAAAAATTCTCGTTCTCCGACAGAAATTTCTTTTTCCGGCTCATTCTTTGTTTAAATTTTTCCAGAGAGAATTTCACATGAGCCCTCAGAAACTGTTTCGTAACTTCGTCAGTGCTACACAAGGTAGGATGAAGTTGTAAACCAACGTCTACTGACTAGGCCAATAACACTGAAATCCTTCTTCTCAGCTTAAGACCAAAGTTGTTTACTATAATCAGAATCTGTTACCTTTCAGGAATGTTTAAATTTGCATATTTCGTTAGCTTCCAGTCAAATACTTTATGAGATAATACTTAAGTAGTGTTAGTATTTCTACACTGAAGAGCCAAAGAAACTTGTACACCTGCCTAGTATCGTGTAGGGCCCCCGCGAGCACGCAGAATTGCCGCAACACGATGTGGCATGGACTCGACTAATAACTGAAGTAGTGCTGTAGGGAATTGACACCATACATCCTGCAGGGCTGTCCATAAATCCGTAAGTGTACGAGGGGGTGGAGATCTCTTCTGAATGCCACGTTGCAAGCCATCACAAATATGCTGAATAATGTTCATGTCTGGGGAGTTTGGTGGCCAGCGGAGGTGTTTAAACTCAGAAGAGTGTTCCTGGAGCCACTCTGTAGCAATTCTGGACGTGTGGGGTGTCGCATTGTCTTCCTGGAATTGCCCAAGTCCGTCGGAATACACAATGGACATGTATGGATGCAGGTGATCAGCCAGGAAGCGTACTTACGTGTCACCTGTCAGAGTCGTATCTAGACGTATCAGGGGTCCCATGTCACTCCAACTGCACACGCCCCACACCATTACAGAGCCCCCACCAGCTTGAACAGTCCCCTGCTGACATGCAGGGTCCATGAATTCATGAGGTTGTCTCCATACCCATACCCGTCCATCCGTTCGATACAATTGGAAACGAGACTCGTCAGACCAGGAAACATGTATCATCGGCAACATGTTTCTAATGTCGGTGTTGACGGGCGCAGGCGAGGCGTAAGGCTTTGTGTCGTGCACACAGCAAGGGTACACGAGTGGGCCTTCGGCTCCGAAAGCCCATATCGATGATGTTTCGTTGAATGGTTCGCAAGCTGACACTTATTGACGGCCCAGCATTGAAATCCGCAGAAATTTGCGGAAAGGTTGCACTTCTGTCACGCTGAACGATTATCTTCAGTCGTCGTTGGTCCTATTCTTGCAGGATCTTTTTCCGACCGGAGATTTGATGTTTTACCGGATTTCCGAAATTCACGGTGCACTAGTGAAATGGTCGTACCGGAAAATCCCCACCTCATTGCTACCTCGGAGATGCTGTGTCCCATCTCTCGTGTGCGGTCTATAACACCACATCCAAACTCACTTAAATCCTGATGACCTGCCATTGTAGCAGTAACCGATCTAACGCCTGCACCAGACTCCTGTTGCCTAATATAGGCGTTGCCGACCGCAGTGTTTACATATATCTGTGTTTGCTTACGCATTATTATACCAGTTTCTTTGTCTCTTCAGTGTATTTTACAGTAGAAATGGGGTGTAACAGGCTTAAGATGCTGTTTAGTTATTCAGGGACACCAATCTCTACTCCCGCCATCGGTAGACTTATAAGTCTTCCAGTTTTGAAGTGATACAGTTTCATCATCGCTCAATGTGAAGTCATTAGTATTGTTGGCTTAAATTGAAAACTGATATACTAGTCACTTGAATATTTCGTATGATTGCAATCAAACGCTCTTCAATCCTACTGTAATGAATGTACCAACTAGAAGAAAGCTCACTGGATACTTTATCTCTTCAATCTGACATTATTAGTAACAAATTTCGCCTTATAGTTTTTCAAAAAAATAATACGCAAATAATTTAACACATACCGCAAAGAAAACACAGTACAGTGTTTACGGATAAATGCTGACACGAAATTTTCTTTATTAGGGGCTAAAACACTTGAGAAAAAAATTTATAACCACTCTGGTATTAATTCCCATGGATACTATTTGATCTGCCCATTTTTTGATCACTGCTGTGAATTTCTTAATATCTCAGAAGTTAATTTATAAAATTGCGTACAAATATATCTTGAGGACCTCCACTTTCTTAGAGACACCTGAAACATTCGGACAAATATTTAATACAAATACTGGATGTATTCGTATAATCGTTTGTTAAATGACGAATAATTATACTACTAAGCTACATCGAAAGTGCGGCAAATTTAACTTACGATAAACTGAATTTTCGTTTACAACACCTTCTGGTCTTCGATATAGATGCCAATGTCTTTAGGTTTGTATGTTATTCTCACACATAATAAACTTCTTACGATCAATTTTTATGCAAGTAATATAAATCTGATTTACGTTCTTCTGTTGCATAACATTCCACTGACTCTACTGCAGCACGCTACGGTTTTTATTTATGGCTTTACCCCTCGTCGACGTCAAGGTTATTAGAGGCAGGAAAAGAACTAGTGGCATGGAACTGGATGAAACTCAGTCATGGACTATCGTAGGAACCAATGATTTCAGGAAATCAGAATGGCCGGAAGGGCATTCGAATCCTACGTGATTTGAAGGCTCGGTATCTATGTTTTTGTTTTAATTATTTTTTTTATTTGAAAGGAAGCATGCCGGCATTCGCCTGGAGTGATTTAGGGACACCACGGAAAACCCAAATCAGAATGCCCGGACGGGGATTCGAACCAATTTCCTCCCGAATGCGAGGCCAGAAAGTTAACCGTTCACCCACCATGCTCAGTGATGTCAGGCGTTTCCGGACACATGTCCACATAACATATTTTCTTTGTTTATGTGTGAGGAATGTTTCCTGAAAGTTTTGCCGCACCTTTTTGTAACACCTTGTATAAGATAGACAATTTGCAGGTACATCCCCACCGTTTTATTTAAAGACGCAAAAGAAGTCTCATTTTAAAAATGAAAATTAACCACATGTTGATGAATTGTTTTGAGGATTGGTTTGTGATTTGTTCCGTGTGTAATATACCGCAGCCAGCGATACTGCTAGAGCTCTGTTGACGGCGGGCAAGCACTGCGTCACATTCTGTGTTGGTCCGGTGCACTGTAGTTGTGCCTGTTTGATCGGCGGTGTTTGCTCAGAGGCCGTCCGACCAAGTTTACGTGCGCCAATATGGCCAGCGAGCTTGTTAAAACCGCTCCGCGGTCTACAAGATGCCTGGCTATTGCCCGGGTAGAGCAGGTCGGTATTAAATACGTTACCCTAGACGTTCCGTTACGTCGTTTTGTCCTGAAAAGATAACTTCCGTGAAAAGGTTTAAAACAAAACACTCAAACAATTGCATGGTAAGAGATTATTGTGTATCTAGCGTTTGCGTATTAGTTCGATACATTTTTACGTGTTTTTGCAAATAACATCATTATGAATGCACAATCAAATGTAAGGTTTAATACATTCAATGTACTCAAATTGTTATTATACGTCAATGATCTTCCAGGAAACTTATCCGACAACGTTCAGAGCGTTTTAATTGCAGACGACACCAACCTGGCGGTAATGTGCTTTATCATAAAACATTTTTACTTGTGAACATCAAAATCACAGGTACAAAATTTCGATACAAAAAAACAAAAGGAACTTGCACGTGCACAAATATCACTGTCATTAGTACAAAGACGAGTTAATTATTCTGGAACACGCCTGTTTAATAAACTTCCTTACAGAATAAAACACTTAGTAGATAATAAAGTTGTATTTAAAAAAAAAAAAAACTGAGAGATTATCTTATTGGAAATTCTACTACTCCATTCAAGAATTTGTACCAAAAGATTAATTGTATTTAATTTGACTATTACTAAATTCAGTTGTAAAAATTAATGTTTATTTTTTACTTTTTTTTGTCTTTATAACATAAATTTTTTCGCTATGATTATTATTCATTTTGCAGAGGTTCCTCCACAACAGGGATCTATGGACTTTTTTTGCTGATGGCTTTACGGCTCGTCGACGGGTAAGGTCATTAGAGGCGGGATGGGACTGGGGACAAGGAACGGAAAAGAATTCGGCCATGGCCTTTTTGAAAGATTTTTTTTTTTAATCTGCTTAACGTCTCTCTAACAGCGAGGTCTTTAGAGACCGGAAAGGATGGGGGGCAAGGAATGGCAATGAATTCTGCCATGGCCTTTTGAAGGAAGCATTCCGGCATTTGCCTAGAGTGATTTGGGAAACCATGGAAAACTCAAATCAGGATGCCCGGACGGGGATTCGAACCACCGCGCCGTCCTCCCGAATGCGATGCCAGAACGCTAGCCGTTACACCACCACGCTCGGTCTTTTGAAGGAAACATCCCGGCAGTCGCCTGGAGTGATTTGGGGAGACCATGGAAAATCTAAATCTGGATGCCCGGACGGGGATTCGAACCCGTGTCCTCCCGAATGCGGGATCTATGGAACAAAATTAATGAATAAATAAAATATCCTTTTTACATCTACTTTAGCACGCTTGTATCAGTTTTTTTTACTCTAGGGATCACGTCCGTTTGTATCTATGCGTGTGTGGGTGACAGATTTTTGTGAATACAAGCGATGATTTAGTAGTATTTGATTTACTTGAAATTAAATATTCTTCTCTCGTGCCATTATCAAATACTCGTCTCGTTACACTGTAATAACTCTCATCTTTAAGAGTGAAGTAACCAATTCTGTTGCCATTGTTCAATGAAATTGCTGATATTGACGATATACGACAAAAAGATGACAACCGTGCCGAAAATGTAAGCAGCTCAAATTAAGCGCACATACCGAGCGTCTATTGAATGCGACACCAATTCGCGAAGACACCTTCATACCTTGTCTGTCGAGCAGTGATGACGGAGTGAAACAGCTAATTGACCATCCATTATAGAATTCTCGAATAGTTTAAATAATCTTGTCTGTTTAATAATAATGATACCCGCCGGTGTGGATGAGAGTGCCGAGGCGTCACACAGTGGATCGGGGAGGTTCAACGAGACCGGACTCGAGCCCTGGTACCCGCGTACAGGCCGTCTCGATTGCTGTCTTTAGACGGTTTCCCACAATCATCAAGGCGACTCCTGGGACGGTCCCCAATCTCCGCTCACCCGATGATGGCGGCAGAGCAAGCCGCCGAAAGCTTGTCCTTTGAAAATATCATCCGGCGGCAAACCTGTGAATATTTTGTGTCAAAAATACAATTCTCACTGTGAGAACATAATTACACGATTCGAGACTGTTGGAATCACTTCACTTCCTGTGCAGCATATCCTGAGTAAAAGCAGAGTTGGAACACGCGGACACTGTGCCACTAGGCGGCCGAACTATCCCCTCAGCAGTCGCCCAGTCAAAGAAGCCATGCGCTACATTAAAAAAATAAAAAGTAGTAGGAGCATAAGAATAGCTCAGAAGCGGAAAACAATTATTTACATGACTTATTTCGTGTCAGTACTGACAAAGAGGTCTGAAACATGGGCAGTGAAAGAAAGGGGTATTAGTACAGTTCAGGCCCCAGAGGTGAAGCTCCATAGGATTACAATTGATGCAGCTGTACTGGACAAGCTGCGAAATGAGATTGTAAGGAAAGTATTTAGGGAGGAATCTGTACACGACAGAATTTAATATCAAGACTCTGGTGGTACAGATATAAAGAGGATGAGTGATGGAAGGAGGCCAAACGCAATGAAAAATTTGAAATTAAATGGGAAGACTCCTCTAGTAAAGCCAGTGGATGGATGGAATTAAGGAACAAGAAACGGTGTGCAAGGCAGGAAGTATAATGAACTGTAGTGGCAGGTGGATTCGTGGAAAGAGAACAGTCGTCGAAGTGGACTGTGGTGCCGGCAATCCCGGCCAAAGACTGTAAACTGCCCAGCTTGATGATGAGGCAGATTATTTCTGATTTATGATTTTAATCATATTGTTACTTAGTTCTGTAGTCTGTGTTATTGTAAGAGGACTGTCTAACTCAGACCACAGTAAGATTACCCGAGTGGCTGAGTGAGTGATCTGTGGACTCTTAAGAGTAGAGGTCGATTAACCTAGTGACGTTTGCCTCTTCTATCTTGAAAATTTTACGCGGACCTCTTCCGTCTAGTCGGCTACTGAATAAGATTTTAAGTTAGGATTTAACACCAGCCGATTAATATGTCAGGCAACCCAAGGTAAGGAAGCCTGGCTCCCGTTAAGTGGCCATTTGGGATTTACCTTACAGTTTATAAAAACCCATTTAATGATCACTGAAGATTTCAGACATTACAGTTGATGGCATGACCTGCAGATATCTTCCCGGTGGTGCCTGCGAACGATGCTTCTGCATCTAATTGAAGATATTTTGAATCACTGAAGAATTACTGGTTGGTTGAGTGTGTACTATATGCCTGGATGGAATTCCTGGCTCCATGATCTTCCCAAGGCCTGCATGGTGTACGGATTGAAGCTAAGAGAGTCGTCCTAGCTGATAGATACTTGTAGTGACTGTATGAAGGCTGCTCGCGGAATTAGCTATTCACTCTCTGGTAACTGGCCACAGATGAGTACAAGAAATATGTCTTTAATTCGGAGGTGGAATCCATTGACGTTTTAGGTAATTCGAACCAGTTTTATTCGATGACTCAGCGCATCAGCAGGTTCCTCTGAATAAGTCTGTACTGAGGTAGCGCTTACAAGCCTGTACTGCTGGCTGCCTCTAACTACATGGAATATTATATTTACTAAATTCCCTGACTTTTATCCAATGAAACCCTAAGGTTCAATACGTCATTGACATTACCCTTCTTACCGTTAGTATTAGAAGCTTAATTTGACTCAAGCGTAGAGAGTCTCCCGTTTCTCCGTGGAATGCAAACGATGTGTTTAACGTACAAAACATATTAATCAAACTTTGCCTTAGCTAATTCAATTTTTGAATTTTTCTAATGACAATGAATCACGCCTTGACGGGGAATCACTTGACTTGGGCTTATCTAGAAATACAGATTTATTTCAGGCCAAAACTTTGAACAAAAAAACTTCAGATAATTGTGAATCTTCAATGGAAATCAAGGTACATCAGCATCAATTTCAGTCTCTAACAGATATTCAGTTCCGGATAAAAAATTACGAAATGTTCACTTGAGAAGGATTTCTGCCTCGCGTCTCCCAATAGAAAATCACTGGCACTGGCTAATCTATGCCAAAGGTGTTTTATGTCACAGAAGTATAACGTTTCAATCTTGTTGTTTAGATTCACTTTAAAACACTTCATGCTCGTAAGTCGGCATGGAGACCCATAGTAGCACTGATCCCCTTCAGCTGTAGACACAATGGGGTCCCGCTGTATTTATCAGTAATCGGGTCTGGCCTCCACGTTTGGTGCTTCGCTGGGTCGAAAACGTGATTACAGCCCCGAGGGGCTCTGCACGCCCTGTTCCTGCAGAGGAAGGGAGATTAGTGTGAAATACCCTCAGACGTAGCATTTGCTGTTAAATAGCAGAGCTAGGAGCGAATAATAAAAGCTTCTGGGGGTGTTCTTCAAACATTTCCACTGATGAAACTGGAACAAGTGCATTGCTTGATGTTTCTCTAATATTATACATTCGCCAAAATAAAACATTAAAATACTATTTGCACAAACCTATGGGTGAAATATATGTTAAACATCATTCTAGTATGCTACTAATTAAATAACAAAAATAAAATTAATGTAAACACAACAATTATGTCACTTGCAATATATATAATTTCAGTACTAACTTAGTTGAAATATTTCCTTTCAGTCTACACCCAGCCTAGTGGGTGAGCTATAACGCTCTGGCCTCGCATTCGGGACGACGCCGGTTCGAATCCCGATAAGCCTATCCGGATTTAGGAAATCAGGTGAATACCGAGGCGGTTCCTTCAAATGGCCGTTCCGTGCCCCAGTCGATTCTCACCTCTAACGATGACAACGTAGAAGTCGACGAGACTAAAATCCAAAAGAAAAAATTCAGTTTGTAAGGTATTAGTTTTAATTGCTTATTTAAATAATAACTTTCATTACAGATCGTGGCGATTTGACATCAATCGTCCCGAGACTAAGCTACGTTAGTATCTTTATCTTTTGACTGACTGACATCTGATGAGAGATGGCAGATGTGATCTTAGCATAAATCACTAAGTAAAGACTGTATTCTTTTATCTTCCATAAACAGTTACTACAGCTTCTGCAGTGTATAAATTTATTTTAATGGCATTCTGAACGCTAAAACAACAGTTTTTTTTATCTGCAATAATAATAAACTGAACAAGTTAAACAACTTACCGCGCAGAAGGCTTTCAAAATTTTCTTTTACTTAACACTGTTAAGCACCTATTTTTTGTTTAGTAAAAAGTATAGTAATAATTTACTGCTTTTATATTTAGGAAGAATCGTGGTCCGATCACATTATTGACTTTAAGCACATACTTTCTGTAACAGCTTCTTGATATTTACGCAAATGTGAGGATGTTTCTCTAATATTAGCTGACTACTGCGTAGTAAATCGGAAATTATAATCTCTTGCTGTTCATACGACGATGACTTGGATGACTTGTCAAAAATCACCCTCTCCTAGCGATTATTTTGACTGCCGGTAAATGTATCTTTATCTTTAAAAGTTACATTCACTCCGAGGACATGTGCTAGTAGGAAATACGAGGAACACAATGTATAAAATGCCTCTGTCCTCAAGTCAAGTGTTTTATTGCAAACTGAAGTAATGCATGGCACGTAGAGTAATTGTTGGATGCTAAAATTTTTTACAAATTTACATTTTTTTTTTCTTTTTTTTTTTTTCAGGATAAATCTGCAGTCGTTCATATACATCGTGGACTGCAATGTCAAGGGGCTATTTGGGTAAAAATTGTTCTCTGCTCTATGCATTACGAATCCCAAAGTTGCGAAAGAAACAAAGCATCTACAGACATCAATAGTGCTGCTCATTCTCTCACTGGCAATAAAATACGTTTCGAGGGAAATTATTCCGTCGCAGTCTGAATTAAATTGGATGTCTGCCAGTTAGTCAATGAATTTAAGTATATAGTACTGTATTTTACATCATCCGTCTGCGTGATTATCACAGTTTAGCCTCTGAATGAAGTGTGTAACTTGTTATTAAGGGCTACGACAAACAGTCGTCATACGATCATCTCTCCTCTGTATTATCGTCTGTAGTATTTACAAAACGATACAATACATATCTGATACAGCACATTGTAGTGAATATTCACGTATCTTCTGCGTGTATTTGATGTTTGTATTACTGAATCTAAACGATATTATTGTAATTCTGAGCCAAATACCAACTTAAAGCGGATGTAGTTAATACGCTACCACTGTTGGAAGAATACTTTTAACTTGTTTCAACATTACCAAATTTTTTGTCTATATTTATGGGACACACATTTTTCACAATTGTTGAAAACATCATACCACTGTTCTAATAGGAAGCTGCATTTGATATTGTTGATTGCGATCGTATTTTACACATTGTCTGTAAATCCATTATTAATTGTTTAAAGGTTCAAATATTGGTGACAGTCTTTTTACACATGCATGATAGGGACCCTATGTGATTATATCTTTCCTCATCATCGCCTTTATATCAGATTGTAAGTTCACATACGTCAAGTTTTTCAGCTGAGGTGAAAACTTGCCAATATCCGGTGCTTAAATTACAAAATCTCGTGCCTTCAGGTAATAGATTGTAGGGACTTATAATATGCACAAGTGCTTAACATGTAGATAGTTCTACCTCTGCTTGTAGTATTTCTAGCTGCGGAATAAAGCGCTCACGTATCGACTGGTTCATAGCGCTGGGATTTATGGCTGCAGTGTGCTTGGAGCGAGGGAATAGAGACGTACTGCCGGGCCAATCGGATTGAGGGAGGTGCGCCTACCTCGTAATGGAGGTAATGGCCCGGAGTGTGGTCGGAGGCAGAGGGGATAAGAGTACCCCGCTCAGATCAAACTTGAAGCCGCTTCTACTTCCGATATTTGACTGTTTGGCAGTTGAGGTACTGATTCACTCGTTTGTATGTTTAAATATGTCTTTGGTTTATTATATATGGGTCCCTAAGAGGCTAAGAAGTCCGATTTTAGAATCGCAGGTCCTTCCAGAGTTATGACGCACGCTGAACACATCGTCAGGGGAACGAGGCGAAACAGCAGTTCATTCCTAGATTTCTTTTGTCGGATTCTACTTGTCGACATTGTTCTTCTAAATGTTGGCAGCACTCGAGAACCATTCGCCGCCAAGCAGATTGATCACAGGCTACATCCTCGTAGTTGTTTTTGTTTATTACACATTTCTTAAAGTTGGTTTTAAGTCCAATGCTGTATCGTTTCATTTGTCCTTCTCGATTTCGTTAGCCGTTCTATAGTTGTGAATACATTATTTGTTTCGGGAGGTGACTGTTTGGCATCGGGATGACATGTACAACCCATCGATGTTGGTGCTCGATTATCTTTGCCTCAGTGCTTGTGGTACTCGCATCTTCTAGGATACTGACATTTGTTCGGCGGTGTTGTCATTTTATACTAAGCATTATCATCAGACTGCGTTGGTAATACGTCTCCAAATATTTTAAGTGTCTCGCAACCATCGAGTTGGTGTTACAGTGGAACTGTAAACGTAGATCTTTGTCTAAGCACAGTTGTCATAATTGTCGAATACTCTTTTTAGGTGACGGCGTAAGATGCTCTAGCACATCTTATTCGATACGGAATTTCTGTATCAATTTTTACCTTTTTTTAGATATGTCAACCAAGGTAGGGAAATGATTCCACTGTGTTGACTGTGACTGTTGGAGCCATTATACTGGAGTTTGGTAAAAGATGGTAGAGGATCTGCGTCTTCAAAGCGTTAAACTCTAGACCCACTGCCTGTATGCTTGCGTAAATGCATTTAAAATAACTTGTAATTCCTTCTCTGAAGTATGAATGACAACAGGGACATCCTGATATTACTTCCTTGACGCCTTCTTGTCGGTAGAGCATTTCACACGTAGAGGCATAATTCAAATCATTAATGCAAATGATTTTATTAGTCGAGTAAGGTTATTCTTCTTCTATGAACACCTTATCCGGATCCGTGGGAACGTTTGGGAAGTTTTTTTTTTAAAAAAAAAGTTCATTAGAGGCGGTATGGGATTGAGAACAAGGAATTCGGCCATGGCCTTTTTGAAGGAAGCATCCCGGCATTCGCCTGGAGTGATTTGGGGAAACCATGGGAAACCCCAATCTGGATGCCCGGACGGGGATTCGAATCCGCATCCTCCCGAATGCGAGGCAATAACGTTAACCGTTCACCCACCACGCTCGGTCTGGGAAGATCAACTTGGTTGGTTTCCCGTTGTCATTCCCAGTGTGACGGAATTCATGTGTTGTAGTGTGGGTGATTGTGATAGTGTGTATGTTCAGTGTACAATGTTTTCTTCTGTCCTGTGAGATGAAAGAAGGGAGAGGGTGAGACCCGTTGGGGGCCCATTCAATCCTATTCTTACGAAGGACGCCAAGCTTAACGTCCCCAACCGACGGACGAATCACCATTAACACTGTCGTATTCTCTCGCTCCATACGCACTGCGGAGGAGAAGTTTGGGATTTAAACAAAGACTTTAGGGTACAATACGGTGATCAGAAATAGTCCATCATCTCCTCTTCTGCCGGCCAGTTTGTGATAGTGAAAATTTTTTCCATCATCAAGAGTCGAACCTGATAACTCTGGTCGAAACAATAATCAGACCCAATCATTGATTCAGAATACCTAATAAATTCTGCACGACTTCATCACATACAAAAAAAGCATATTTCTCAAAAACATTGTGCTTATACAATACCATCCGCTGAACACCCCAGACGATTATATTGGAAACATTTTTTAAAACAAATCTCTGAGCTTACACATATCACACAGTCACTGCTAATGTTACAGCACTGAATTGTTCAGTGTCCTTGGACATCACTTATTTACAGCGTGTCTCTCCCTTACAAACTCCCCGAAGCTTCCTTGCCGAACCATACGCCTTAAAAGCTGCCCATACCGCGCCTCACAATTCATTACTTCCGAAAGATTTTTATGGCACCACTGATTGCCTGGTGACCAGATCTTCCCTTTGGAGATCCTTTATTAACACCATCAGATATGTGTACCCCCGTAGTAAACATTCCCCATCTCGTAGGTTCTGACAGTATTTTTTTTTCGGAGCGTAAACGGAAAAAAAATATAAGTGTTGAATTCAGTACGTATTGCGTTACAAAATTCAAATCACTATTATTAAATCTCTTTTTATTAACCGAATTATGGTTGTTAATTTTTAATATTTTTTGGTGTTAGTGGTATCAATTAGTACGTTTCAACATCACAGCGTTGAATAGTCTGTTTTTGATAAATAAGTCTAGACATAACTGGATTAACGCTGACAATGAGGAAGAAAGTTTCTGAAAGGACTGTTAAAGAATATTTCGTAAATATTAATCACCGATTTAATATTACATACTTAAATTATTATTATTATTATTATTATTACAATTACATTTTTTTCTCTCGTTATGGCCGCTAGATACCTGAGGCAGCTTAGTGTGAATCCTGAGAACTGTGAGACTGGACTCCCCATGTGGTTATAACCATAGGTCTATTTAATATTGGGGGAGTTGTCTGTTGGCTCAGAGGTTTAGGCGTCCCACTAGAGATCAAAAGGTCCCAGACGGGAACTTAAGGGCCGCTAACCCTGCCTTCACCTCTGGCACAGCTAGATGTGTAATGCGAATTACCCCAAGACTCTTCAGTGGTTGGACTTCCGCGTTAAACTGTAGGTCCACTGCGTTAAGGCGGCTACGATAGGGGCAGATTGTGCAACCGATAAAAATCCTGTCACCTTGTATTTACGACCCTTTTTTTAACTGCTTAACGTCTATCTAACAGCGAGGTCTTTGGAGACGGGAAAGGATGGGGGGCAAGGAATGGGAAGGAATTCGGCCATGGCCTTTTGAAGGAAGCATCCAAGCATTTGCCTGGAGTGATTTGGGAAACCATGGAAAACCCAAATCTGGATGCCCGGACGGGGATTCGAACCGCTGTCCTCCCGAATGCGAGGCTAGAACTCTAGCCGTTACACCACCACGCTCGGTATATTTACGACCACACGAACCGTAGGGGAATAACGTTTGTGTCTTCATCTGTCTGCAAAACGTGAAATTTAGTACCGAATGATGTGTTTATTTTTTTTTTTTTTTTTTTTTTTTTTTTTTTTGTGAAATACGTAGTCTATAAGTGGGAGATTGTGGACCGTCCCAGCATCAGATCTGACGGAAGAGTACAATTCTGGTACCTCCGACCTCCATGTTCTGTGATGTGGCGTGCGTGTTCACCACATTGTCGCCTATTTGTGGTTTCACCGTCCTTCAAACATCTTCCATAGATGCTCACTACAGTAGCACGCGAACAGCCAGCCAGCCTCCCCGTTTCCTAGATGACGGTTCCCCAGTTACACGCCTCCAACCCTCTGGCCGTAATTTAAACAAATTTCGTGACCTGTGCATAGAAATCTGGTGTCAGATACCACCGGAAGCCTACCAAGGACTTGTAGAATCCATACTACGCCGAATCGCTGCTGTATTTCGTTCGAAAAGGGGACCAATACACTAATAAGTAGGCGTTCATAATATTTTTTTGGCTGATCGGTGTATATTAGGAATCTAAGCGAAACCAACGCACGTATAAAGGAAGTGGAGGTATTGTAGTAGGTACGGAGAGGACCTTTGTGACCAGCGGGTACTGGAGGCTGGTCACGTAGCGCGCGGTTGCTATGGCAACGGCTGACGCTCATGGTGCCTCGGAGTTAAGCCCGCTGTCCGCCATACATACAGAGTGCCAACAGGCGCTTAGCACGGGATTACAGCAACTAGTGTGTACCCAGCATGCGAATGGTCATAGACCAGGCAGTCAGTCGGCACGGTGTATAGGTGACTGTTAACAGTGTAGACTTGTAAGGGGTGCAGTAAGAAGCTCCATTCCGAATTTTGGCGAAGGCGGTTGCTGTTTATGAGAATAGTTCGACTGGAACTCTGACACATGTATTATCAAGTATCATATTGCTTCTGTGTGCCATAAAATTCGAAGACAAGGATTAATCCTTGGATAAAACAAAGACTGATTAGTATTCGCTATGTTTTTGTCCATTATTGGACATACATATGAACTTTTATTTCTTAAAACTACCTGTCAGCTAGTCAAGAGATTATATTATTTAAGGGCTAAGTTTTGTTGAATACCTGGTCAACGTATTATGAAACCCGTGTGGCTGGCGACTTTAAAATTGAAGCAGCAGCTACTCATTAGAGCCCAAACGATTAAATAGCTAACGCCTAAGCTGTTACACGTCTCCTCATATACGAGCGTAAAGAAATAATTGACCATCAGCAGATAAAATAATTGAGCCAAACAGACTTCAATAGACACTCTATAGCAGGGGTGGCAAACCCAAATGATCTTGCGGGCCACTTTGGAAATGGATCATACCTACGTGGGCCGCATATAAAATTATTTATCCCCATATTAGATTTAGACCCTTTATAGACTTTTTTGGAATGAAAAATGGAAACATAATGAGTTATTATTATTGTGTTTACTATTATTCTTACTTGGAAACATAGATAATATAATAATAATGATACCAAACGCGCATTGTAAAGAAATACATAACACTAAAAATGAAATATAAAAAATATTTTGTAAAAGTGCGATGAATCTTGCGGGCCGGAAAAAAATGTTCAAGGTGGCATTGGCCACCCCTGCTCTATAGTCTGTTAGAGCTTGCTTATATATCACTTTGCTCGCACGGTGAAGTAACTGATTCGTCTAACAAGTGAGAAAAATATTTAATAAAATTATGTCTGTGAGCCTGGCACTACTACTAACGTTACAAATAAAAACTCGAACAGGATACCTATGATGGAACAATTGATTTCTGACTATTTTTGTTGCATTTGATTTTAAATTAAACGACGCAAGGTAACTTATAACTTACTATTCTTTTTAACAAAGTGTTTTCTCCCTCTCACGACAGGTCCTTCTGCTTTGCTGTCGCACCACGTCCAGGAGTTACGTCCCATGAAGGGGAACAAATCTTTGCATTGAGCTGCCCGTAAACTGTCTGCCGTAACTGGTCGGAAGGAACGACACCTCCGAGAAGTCGAAACGAGGAATACAGGCCGACACAGTAGCAAGGGAGCCTACAGACTGTTCAAATCGGATCACATAGAGGGGTCAGCCGTGCCAGCATTCGCGTAGAATGATTTCGGAAACTGTGGAAACATAATAATAATTGACTGGTTTTTTAAATCATTCCGCATACCATTTCCACCATCCTCAACTGTTTAGTAATAAGAAGTGTTCAACGTTGTGCCCAGTAATGATATCAGTGGACTTAATTATCTATCTTCTTACTATATAGTGGTATTGTCTGTGTCCCTCTTTAATAACCCTAAGTCACTTCAAAGTTCAAACTCAACAGAACTTCTTAAAATTTTGCAGAGCAAAGCTTGAGTGACAAATACAGGCCATGTTCGTATTTCAGTAAGATGAGGTAACAGTTTTATGACCTACGGCCATCAAAATTAAGTTTATATTCCAAAAAACGACCCAGCTTGATTATTACCAAAGTGCTGAATGTATCTACCGAAGGTGAGGTTATCTTTATTACACTCATAATGCTCCATATTGTAGCAAGACGTTATTACGTCTACTACAATTTTAATAGTTAATATTTTATATTTTACATTTTTCTTAATTAATTTTTTTCATATATATAATCAGATCTGTAAATTGATTTAATTCTTTAATCTCGGGGCCAGCCAAAGACTATATGTGGTATAATGAATGCCAAGTTATTCAGGGAGTGTACGGAAAATAATCGAGGGTTGATTTCTGGCAAGGAGCGGACAGCTAAGACTCCGTATCCTGGGGCGGAAACGGTCCCGTTACCAAGCTCGCCACGCTGTCGCCTCCAAGGCCAGCGGACGTTGCCCTGACGCTGGGGGTGGCAATGGCGAAGGTCGGCGAGTTTTCTCCCGCCACGCCAAGTGACGCGTGAGCGCGAACCCACGTATCTGAATGCGCGAGGTGGAACACGTGATTTCAAGAAGCCCATTTCCTCCAATGAGAAGTGGTATTCGGGTTTTTTGATATGTTTCTTTCTGTCCACATGTGACTACGGAGAGGAAGAAGGGACTCTTTCTCCGACAGTGGAGAGGAACGGTCGACTCTTTCTACGGCAGTGGAGAGTGACAGTTATGTTTTTGGAGAGGACGAGGACGGTTCGGCAGAGCTGATGTCGTACTGGTAGTCGTCTTATAAGATCGCAGACTGGCGATCCTGGGGTGACGGTAGACCGCCATGTCACGCAGATAGGCTGTGACACAACTTGCAGAGTCGCTGTCAGCAAATTGGTAAAGTACTCCGCCAGGCATGACGAGTTCACGAGACTGTTGAATTCCGTAAGCGTCCTGAGATTACGAGACTTGCTCTTTTACAAAACCCTGAGTTAGCTGGCAAAGATTTGTGAAACGTGATAGTACGAATTTTATTGTGACTATTAAACTATTAAAGGCACCCGAGATTCCATGTTGTAAATATCTAATGTTACAATTGTTAACGTTGTTCATTTTAAATATCATTTGTTAATTTTGATAGTTAAATTTGCAGTAGGTGATTCATGACTTACATTAAAAATAAATTCTAATATTGTTTGCTTGGAATAACGGCGAATTGTAACGTCTAGGCTTGTTGTTTGCTTGTTTGAGCGATGTTAACGGTAAATGTAAAGTGGCCTAGCGATGTAGAAGCCATAGTAATTAAATTAAAAAATCAATGTCAGTTCTTTTAAGACCTGACCGATGTTGGAAGATTCTTGCCAATCAAAGATTTTTAATTATGATAATTAATTTTAACAAAACTTAATAAAATCCCCCCCCCTCTCTAAAGCAACCTGTTACAATATATCCGAAAGATGTGATGAATCTCATTTTAAAATGGAAATGAAGCAGTTCCATGTCACATTGGCATTTGCCATGACGATTATATATTTCCAATGGCAGAACATAGACAAACTAGTCACTTCTCTACCCGACCCTTTTTCGTAGCTGGGAACCGTTTAGAATTAGTGACTAAGACCCACCGCCCCCCCCCTAAAAAAATTCACGAATTTACAACTGGTATTGAAGCGGTCCGCGAAGCTTCATATTTTACTAGCAAGCGTTGGTCGGTGTGAGCAGCGGAGACTATTTCGCAGTGCAACCACCGCGGCACCTTTTGTAGTGTAGTGCAGGTGTTTGTAGATGGGAAGGGAGATAAGTGGACCGCATTCCTTCAGTGGGGACAGTCCGCCCGTGCTAGCAGTGCGAGAAGTACAGAACGTGTGTGTGCGTGTATGCTTGGAAGGATAACACTATTATTTGATAATAAGGTCATACAAGTTTTGTTTTTCTTGTTTCACGCTAAAACCCTCGTTTTGAGGAGAAGATTGCAGCTGGCCAGTGAGACGCCCTTCGAAAGGATAATCATCGAATTGTGTTCCAAAATAAGTGCTCGTCCAGGACGACGATTGAATTTTGTTATGTGTGTGTGTTGTGCACAAAAATTCCAGAAGAACGGACAGCGCTGACTACAATATAAACATCAACTAAATGGTAATTACACAATTTTTATACCGCCAGAACAAACCTAGTCAAAGTGTGGCGCATTGTACCCGAAAGCGAAAACCTGTAGAGAATTGTGCTCTCTGATTTTATTTTGAGTTAGTCGGACTTTGTTCATGATCTGTCATTTCATTGCTTACTAAATCAATTCTTATTATACAGATTTAATTTTCTTGTCATATGTGTTAGTCAATGCAAATCATCTTTCCTTATGTTGATAACAATAAATGTCAGTATATAAAATTAATATAAATTTCCTTATAATAAAACAAACAATTGAAATTCCAAATGTTTATTGAAAATTCTGGAAGGACACGTTCCATGGCGCCCAGGCTAAATTGAACAAGATATTTTATATAATTTTTTTTAATGATATAGAGTAATAGTAACTGGTGGTAATCCTTACTCCCGGGTACAACACAGTATTCAATACTCAGTTGTGTTACAAAAATTTTGATTTATATTGAACCTGCTGATACCCGCAACTTCGTACGCGTAGACTCACAATTTTATTGCTATAATTGGAAATAGAGAGCTCTAAGTTATGGAAGAGGTGTTCCAGATAGCACCGTGTCGGTATAATATAAGGGGGAAGCCATCACAATACCATTCTACCATTGAACCTGTCTCATGAAGAGAAACAATTTCCAACATGTTTAAAAATATCAACAAACTAAGAGGGGGGGGGGTGTTAACTGTGGGAGATTACCTTTCACAGTTCCTCCTGCATATTTTTGTTTGTGGATTAGAACTACGTAACTCTCTGCGGACATCTTATGTCAATACCGTTTTGTACACAATAGTTTTGGTTTGCTGTTCTTTGCTAAGAAAAAAAAGTGGGGAAACCCGACATAACAAAAATAATACGAATGTAACTTCGAATGAAATAGTCTGTACAATCGAACGAAAAGAGCCCAATGAAGCATAATTAGAATTAGATGATCATCCAGTAATTATAGTTGTACAAACGCCAAATCTTGTAAAACACAAAAAATTAAAAATCAAAATTTTAATGAGCACACAGAAGCTAATTAGTGTAAAACTAACCACGTAAATAGTGAAATCATTAAACTAAGTACAGGAGAAAATTGATAAATGAAGTAATTTGATTTATAATAAATTGATTTCCCCTTTGAAAGTAGTAACATCTCTAAATGGCTGAGGAGTACCAATAAATCAAATCTTATTAGTAGCCTTACGAATCTGTACTTACCCTAGTACCCTCTGTTCTAATAAAGTTCAGAAATCCACTCTTACTAATACTAAAATTATCAATAAAATAAATTGTAAACATAATAATATCATATATAATCAGTACTATCTATAGTAATAAATCTACATAATTGAGATCTAAACTCAATGCGCTTGTCTAAAAAATAGTATGAAATATTAAGATTATCTTCGTACTAATAAAAACATAGTATTCAGGATAGAAACCGACCTGGCTTACGCCGGTCTAAACTCAGAATTTAATGTTCTAAAGGACCTAATTATGTGACTTCTAGACCAACATCGAGGTCGCAAACTAATTTATCAATATGCACTTACTAAAATAATTACGATGTTATCCCTGAAGTAACTTAACCTTTTAATCATGAATCATAGCTCATAAATCATCAGTTGATGTTTTCATAAAAGAGAGTTTATGTATCCTCTCTGACATTATTATTTATTTTATTTCCCATATGAGAAACACACATTTTATAAGTGTACCTAGCTAGGCTTTTACTTACAATATCATGCTCCCGGCCTTTATTGATATTTATCGCATGCAGCACAAATCCACATCTATAATATAATTTGTGACTTTACATAAAATTTCTAAACGGATCACACACAAAACATACTGCGAGAAAAACGAAGGCTGAACGACCGATATAATATTACAGAGACCTACACACACTGTCCGTCTGTATGTCACCGTTCAGTTGGTTTCCAAACTTTAATGTCAAAGTATGTTATTGATCCTTAAAAAATCATAATTTATGATTCGTAGTATAGCCAACATCTGTTTAACTATTTAATCGTGAAGACGTAACAAACAGACAGAGAAACAGAGTTACTTTAGCGTTTATGATGTTAGTGATACAAGTTACGATGGGGTTTAATTGCCAGCAATGTGTTCTGACCTGTATCCGCCCTCCGTCCCTCTGGCTGCAGGAGTCAACATTGCCCACTAATTATGTGATGGCTGGTATTATGTGCATTAGGCTTTAGTTCACAGCTTGGTCTGTAAACACAGTTGAGGTCTGTTGATAGTTGAAGCCTATATTTCGCGATTCTTACCTGATAGTGCACAATACTTACAGTCAAACTGTTGTCAGATGTGACTAACGAGCATTTTGTCGGAGCCAGAAAAACTGTTAGCAGGTTTCGGGATCACACCTATTAGACTTAGTAAAATTGAGCTTAATTTTTGAGGGTTTGGCGCTGCTTCAACGACTGTTGTTATTACCAACGTTTCGGCACTCAACATGGGGCCTTCCCCAGGGTTATTTCAGGTTTATTCCCTTCTGACGGCTGGTTACGTCACTTCGTCGTTCGCCTGTGACATCTCTGGAACAGGTAACCAAAGCAATCTGCCTCGTGTGCAGGCGAAATGATGTAACCAGCCATCAGAAGGGTATAAATCAACGCGAAATAGCCAGCAGGAAGGTTGCGTGGCGAAACGTTGTTATTGACAACATCGTTAAAACATCTGTAAACCAGCAAACAGTAAGTACAATTTTACTACCATGACGCCTTAGACGTCATTGTCATGGAATCCTTCCAGCAATTATTTTACTTTTAAGAATATGTGACAAGGGTGCTTACCAACCGGTTTGACGGGAGTGCAACTCTTACCTGTTCACACATACGAAAGTGTCTCCAACTGCCTGTGAACTAGGTTAATTTTGTTCTGTATGTTTCTAGGTGATCCTTTTATGATAGGTGTACAGTTAGAAACCATTTTTGTTATTGTTGGTGTTTTAGGGCGCGTCGACAGCAGTTAGAAACCATTGCTAGAGACCGCAGGAACATTTGTCCAGATGGTTCAAGAAAACCATTTAAAATCCGGAATCAGGAGGGTCGGTGTAAGTTGGGTGGGATCTGAAAACATGTTTTTTGTAATTCCATAAATGCATGAAGTGGCCCTTTAATGCGATCAGTTTGACTGTAGGGTATATTCGGTATAAGAATTATTGTATATAGAATAGTCAAATTATTATTTGCATCGTTATATTTCCATGGAAGCGAATACGCGAGCACAATGTCAGATATAATAGACCAAATGTGTGCCTTTACAATATTATTCTGATTGCCAATTCCAGGATGATGAAAATCTGGGATTCGTGTAACTCCGTGTAAAGTGGCAGACACTTTTAAAGTTCATTAATGACTTAGCTCTTGGGATACTACTTACGTGAGGGGGGATCTGTAACTTTAACAACATGCCTCTGGCTTCGCATTCGGGAGGACGCGGGTTCGAATCCCCGTCCGGGCATCCAGATTTGGGGCATCCATGGTTTTCCCATGGATGCTTCCGTTGAAAAGGCCATGACCGAAGTGCTTCCCGTTCCTTGTTCCCAGTCTCATCCCGCCTCTAATGTCCTCGACATCGACGAGGCGTAAAGCCGTAAGCAAAAAAAAAAAAAAAAAAAAAAAAAACAGCATGCCGACCAAGGTGTATGTAAATAAACGAAATAATCCTTCTCCACACTTAAGTCAAGGTTATGAAGAAACTGGAGGTAAATTCAGTTTTTGTTGGTTTGCTGTTACCCACTTACACACTCGTGTGAAATTATTTCCCTCAAAATGGACTAACGATTAAGTCTTTTTTGCTTTGTTTTTTGTTGTTTTTTTTAAAAATTATTATTTGCTTATGTGCTTGTAATTTGTCGAAATCGAGATTTTTGGAGCCGCTGTAGGACGATGCCTGGGAAGTGAAGGAACTTGGGTACAATATCTTGGTCAGACCATTACCTGAATATGATGAAGTGTGGTACCCATATTTTGGGTATAAAATACCAGAGTTGAAAGAGTGCTAATTTGTTTGTTTGAACTTAACTCAGATTTTCAATCAGTAACTTATGTGATAAATAAATTGCGCGACCTGCTACCGGCGTGTAATCTAGAGGTAGGCCCACATTCTCCTCTTTTGTACACTTGCAAGCCGTCAGCTCAGAAATTAGAAATATTAGATCCAAAAAAAAATGTTCCCCTGGAGATATTATTGATTTATTAATTACTTTTACATTTCGATACATTCTCTCGTAGCGTACAGCAGCCTCCTCTCGGCACAAGCCGTCGATCCTGACTGCCTCACCCAGCGCTGTATATAAAAACAGCCGCCCAAATCAACAATCCCCGCCCGACAGCTCTGCTGGTGAGGGTCAAGGATTATTACTTAATACAAAAACACTATACTACCCCGGTTACTACACATGCTACAATCTGTGGAACTCTATTTACATCTTATTACAATTATTTATATTAATTATAATCAGAACATTATTAAATACACACTATAAATACAAATTTAATTGTTTATTGACCAGAAGAGTAGGAGACAAAATTAAACTTCTCTACAAAACGTCAGACTTAAATGTCGCAATTGGATTGAGAATCATTGAAAGACAACAGAAGGGCAAAAAGGAGTACAGGGAATGTACAAGGGATGGGTGGATATTGGTAGAAGAATTAAGTGTAGCTCGTGGCAGGGAAAAGAAGACCATGACCACAATTCGGCACCTGATTTCTGACATAACAGTGGGGAAAGATTTCTTTTTACAACTAAGGCAGGGAGTGGACAATTACGAATTACAATGCTGCAGAGTTTACCAGAAACACTAAAGGAATTTCAAATAGAACTCGTTAATGGCAATAGTAGTTGGTTGGCGGTAGGTATGTTGGGATATTGCCACCATGTTATGTGCTCCATTACAAATAAATTAAATGTACACTTTTAATCATGCATCCGTTAAACCATTAAAAGATCTGAAACATACATTTAACATTAAACTCAATTACTGGCAAAAGAGATCGCAAGTCCGAATTTGATGAAAGTTCAGCATTAACAGCACAGAACCTTTCTGGAACACCTAAATTATAATAAAGTCGTTTTAACAGTAATTACGGACAGCGGTAGAACACCTGAGCCTGTTTCACATGATCTTGAATGTATGTCAGTTGATTTAATTTAAATTAATTTCAACAAAAGTATTATAATTTTCCAGTTAATTTTGGTACAGATTAAATTACTACTTATAATTTATATAGCAAGTTAACTACGTTATATTGTTTAACTCCTTATTTATGTATCGTAGAGTTACTGGAAGCATGTCTTATTACGATTATCATGTCGGTGTTGCAGTTCAGCAAATTTGAGTGTGTTACAGCCAGTTCACCAGTAAACTTACGAGTTTGCATATATTAGCGAAGATGTGGGAAAGATATTAGTGAAAGAATTGGGAGTAGTGCATGGAAGGGAAAAGATGACCATGGTGACAAGCATACTCGATTTCAGCACAAAGGTGTGGAAGATTTTCTTTCGTAGGGAAGGGGGTCAGGGAATGGAATAACTTACAAAAAAAAAAAAAAAAAAAAAAAAAAAAAAAAAAAAAAAAAAAAAAAAAAAAGATGAATAATTTACCAAAAACGCTGAAAGAATTTGAAGTTGAAATTTTTTAGAGAGCGTAGTAGGTGGGTACAGGAATGGGGGAAATGGGTGTGTAGGGAAATTGCGACCGGAGCGTGGGTTCCATTGCAATTAAATTAAATATGGAATTATTATTCAGGCATTTTAAATAATTACTATAGGCCTACCTGTGTTTAAAATTTAACTTAATCTGTCCTCTGGATAAAATATTTGATGAAAGGCTAACCTATTGTACACTATCCAAAATTAATTAATAATCAAGAATTTTTCTTTAATCATGGACTCATCACTATAGTTAACTCTTTATTTACAAGCATCAAGACTGAGGCTATTTATGGAAAACCTGATTTTCTTAAGTGCAGATTGAACTTGGCTATATGCATATTCAGAGGATAATTAATGGTTTCTAGTGACAGGAATTAATTAATTAACCAATCAATTTATCACCATAATAACTGTTGCATGGCTACAGAGGACGGACCTGATTTTAATAAAAGGTAACGGGTAGAGTGGGAGCGGCAGGAAAGTCAGGAAAGTTATTTTCCAAGTCAGACCGCAAACTGAACAAAAACGGTTAGCCGACTTTGCAATAAATATATGTCTGATGGACACAGCGACTGCAGTAATGAGGAATCAAATAGAGAATAGATTCGCAACTTTTTTTGATCTTCCGCGCCCTTTTCGAACAGAAAAAATTATTCATCGTCCCCTTTTAAAGAAAAATGAGTCGAGGCCCCCGTTTCAGAAAAAAAGAACAAACTAACTTTTGTTCTTGCAATAAATAATATAACCCATAGTGCTCCAAATATTTTGGCTCGTAACCCACTTTTTGAAACATTGAATTCGATAGCGCACTCTTACGTGAATTTTTTGCGAGCGAATGCTGACGCGTGACACCGTTCTTCAGCCAATAGCTATCGTGGTGATTTAATGATTTAGCTTAGATAATTATATAGAATATATAGTAGATTGTTGTATTGTTCACAGTTTGACTAATAGATACATGTTATTTAAAAGGTATTATTAAATAGAGGTTTAAGCCAGATGTAATGACAATAATTTTTCGATATTTGCTGCCTCATTTGTCATCCGTTTCTTTTCTTAGCCTTTAAATTGCTGACTATCCTAAATCCCCATTTGGCTACATGTGATCACGGTAATGTAATTAGAAACTTCTTTTATACAACCCTTAAAGCCAGATGTAATACTAAGAAGCAGGGGGTGGGGGGTTGGTCCTGAGAGCCCCTAAATTTGACTTTGACCAGCCACGCCACCTATGATCTCTTCAGCCACTGATATAGAGTGTAGCGGCTGAATGGTGGCTTTCACTGAAGAGTAGGTCCATGTATTACGAATCCATATAGCCACTAGGGCACTACCGCGCCGATAAACAATTCCATAACTGCAATGGCTGTCGACCATCTAGTTAGCGCGAACACGGGGACACCTAAGCCAACTTTGGGTGGGCAGTGAAACGAGCCAACTTGAACCAGCACCGGAGACAGTGGTGTATGCAGTCGGCAGGAAGCACACGTCCCGCGGGACCCTACAGACGAATGGGACGCGACAGGAGTGGTCCGGGCTTTATCCGCCGAGTGGCGGCGCCACATCGGAAATCGATGTCGTGGACGGCGTGCGCCAGAGGGCCTGCCCGTCCTCATCCCGTCCGCTTCTTGTGGCTCGCCCAGTCTTACCAACACCACCGGCACCTGTCTCAGCTGCCGCTCACTTCAGACACCTGCAACGAGCGTCGCAGCTACACTCAATCAAATGTTGCCATAAAAACTACGAACTTGCTGCCGGAGTGGATTTTAAATAAATTACTCAACATAAATCGAAGCAAGACCAAAACCGTGAAGTATACGGGAAATGTTACATTAACATTAGACCAAATGATAAAATAAAATCAGATGTAATTAACATTAACAGGATTCTGTTCTTTAGGTATTAAAATTGAACGTATAGCCAAGGAAACAAGTGTCTTATATGCAAGATAGTACTAGCTCGCAGAAACATATATATTACTTCAAGGGATATTTGTTTTTGTGGTGAGCCACCTTCACTCCTTTCTACTTAAGCAAAAACGATAAATGATTTATCATTTTAAGGGTTAAGTCTACGGTTTCATAACATGATTAATTACGGAAGCAATTTTTAAAAAATGGCAAAATTATAAAATAATCCAGTACACGGGAATGTGATAGTTCAGGCTCAAGCTCTTAGTGTTCGCTTGCGTCTATAAGGAGCGATCGCTTTGCCACTAGATAGCAACACCGCATGTCGACATCTTCACATGGGCCCTGATCGTATTATAGCTACATATTTCAGTTTACAAATAAGCAGTTGTTGCTGCAAGATGACATCATTGACAGCCAAGCTGTAATGCTTCGTTTTCGTCGATGTGCGTGTTTATCACGTCCAAAAGCGTTTCATATTGTTTTGTAACACATGTTTTATTACGTACCTATTTCAATTGACATATAAAGAATTGCTACAAAGAAGTCGGTTCTTTTTTCATTCCACTAAAATGACCAACTTCGCTATTCATGGTATACCATTCGCGAAATTTTCGTACGGTGCACCTAGCATTTCCTAAAAACAAATCTTCAAGTTTCAAATATTATTCTAGGAATCACGGTGAACTTTCTAATACTCTATGTATGAAACACATCGCTGTATAAGAGTGAAACATTGCCTTCAGGAATACTACAAAGAAGGAAAATTCAAGCATTTGGAATGTGGTACTGCATAAGGATTATAAAATTAAGTGCACAGGTAAGCAATGAAATAAAAATATTTTTAAAATAATGTTGAGATACGAAATTCGTAAAAAATGCTTTACGGATCACATGGAGATGGGTAGAATTAATTAATTAGTGAGTGGAGGAAGTATAGAGGAAGGAAAAAGATGCAGCAGATAAGATGAAGCAGATAAATTAAGATCTTGATTAAAGGGTAAAATGAAGATAAAGAGATTATTTTAGGGTAGAAGAGACAGTAGTTGTATCTAGCCAGTCAAGCTAATGATAAGGAAACGTTTTTTAGAGTTACTTAGTTTTAGTAATTTGTGTTGTAGGTGCCATTGTGCTATCAACATAGCTGCACGTGAAATATCGGTTGTTTATTCCGCAGATCGTTGATGTATTCATAATTTCGTACGTCAGGAGCAATTAATCATATAAAAGTTTCAAGGAAATTAGCGGCAATACTGTGACTGAAGTCCATCAAATACACTTGAGGAAACTGTCACACTTAGGAGACATATGATTACAATGAAATTTGTTCAACACGACAATATACAAATGATTAGAATTATAGAACTGTACATGAACTATGACCTTGTGAATTCAGCACAACGGAACATTGCCACGCAGTTAATATTACTATTATTAATTTAATTGCGATGGAGCTAACGCTCCGGTGACAGTTCACCAAGGCATCCAATTATCCTATATTATATTATTTTTCAAATTTCCTTTTAAATTTGGAGTGTTAAATTCTACCCCCATTGATTTTTCCAATTTACAGATTTTAATTTTAAATTGCTTAAGGATTTTTGGTAAATTATTCATAACTTCACTCGGTAATTTGTTCCGACCCCTGACACCCTTGCCAACAAAAGAAAATTTTCCCACTCCCTTATGCATAAAATCGAGCGCCAGCTTGTGGTCATGGTCGCCTTTCCCCTTCCATGAACCACTCCTAAATTATTTGACCAATATCCCTCCAAGCTCCATCACCAACATATGATCTGTACATTCCCAGCACTCTCTTCACCTTCCTCCTTTCCTCCAATGACTCCCAATGCAGCTCCTTAATCATATCAGTTACTGACGGGGATCTGCGGTTATTTCCACAAACAAATCTAGCTGCTCTTCTCTGCTCACCCTCCAACTCCTGTATTTGACAACCAAAATGTGAGTCCCAAACTACACCACCATATTCAACCAATGGTCTGACAAAGGTTTGTAGGCGCTTCCACAAAGCATTGACACTGGTTGCAGCAGGATCAGAAGGAATGACCGTATCGCAGACATGTTCGACGGACGACATGTCAGGTGGATAGGCAGACTAGGGAAACAGAGATACCCGCCGTTCTTCGAAGAAGGCTTGCACATTCCTCGCTACATGTGACCTGGCATTCTCCAGCTAAAATACTTGGAGCTGCATGCAGGAGGATCTGCTGTGTCCCAGGCTCTGAAACCTCCTGATGAAGCTGTTGCTGTTCAGATTGCCCTCAATACGCGTGATCGCAAGTAATAGTTAATGGCGCCACAAACCATCCTACTTGACGTTTGTCCGCCCTGACGCTTAACAGTGCAGTCTGCCCGATTGAGTTCACCACTGCAGCATCTAACGCGTTCGCGGCCGTCGCTATTGGACAGTGTCAGAAACTTGAATGCCTGGGGGACCAACTCTTCACAGCACCAAGCTTTACTGATCTTTGACCGTTTACTCTGGCCTCGGGGTTTAACACAGTCGCCAACTACTCGAATTACCCCAAGCAGTAAAGGTTTAAAACACTCCTATATAAACAGTTCACACTGGGAGGAGCAGACTACAAATAAAGAATCGTCATTTAAAAAGTTCACACAGTATATTGTTCAAAATAATCATCATATATATACAATTCCCGAGTACCAGAGCGTGTACACCTTAAAGGCAATCCGACTTCATCACCGAAAAATAGATTGCAAAGTTCAGACATGCAGCATCATCACTTGGTCCTTAAAATAATTCCACGTTGCTTCTAACATGATAACTGCCGCCCAACACCCATGTGCCTCCCACACTAGACCAACCACGACGATAGACGACCGGCAAATAGACCATGTGTAGGACGCGCGCTGTCTTAAATAGCCTCCTAACGACATTCAGATCACTACGCGCCAATCAAATCTCATAATCTAAAATTCTTTTTTGCGTCACCTAGATAGCTTTCCTTTGGTATAAAATCTTAGATACTTCCCTTGCCATCAACTTACCAAAATATCCACCCCTTTATAACTTTTCATATAAATTTATTTGATGTGACCCCGGAACTATTTTCTCTCCTCGAAGCACGTGGTTCTTTGGCGCGAAACTAACTCATGGTCTTTAACAGTCTTGCTTATAAATGGCCGATATTTTCATATAATTTCGAAATTAAGTAACTTCTCTTGCAGAACTGCGATTTCAAATCTAAGATCACCAGTGTATGCTTGAATTTTCCCCTAATATAGTTAACAAATTCTAATCGGAAATGATTTCTTGGTTAAACTAACTTACGCGGTCCCACTTGAATAAATGACTGTGGCTACTGCCTGAAGCTACCTGCCTATGGAAAACCCAAACTAAAACATCTTTCTACTCTTTTACACCTGAAAATAATGCTGCGACTTCAACTTTTCTTAACTGAAAGTAAGTTTAGGGGTTATATGGAGGATGCTAGGCCCCTGACAACAGGTTGAGGTGGAAATCGTCCGAAAACACTACATTTTGTGAATCGTCAGTAACGGCGTTCACGTGTCCTTTGCAGTCTGAGGAGTTGGTGATTTTGGTCAATGAAAACCAACACAACGACATGCGTACCACCACTCCAGCCCTCCGCAAACAGTTTCTAATCATATACGTTGTATGTATAATTACAAGAAATATAGAAAAACTACCGATACTGTGTATAAAGATACGAATCGAAGAAAATTTTGAACAACTCGAGAGCTTGTGCGCTCAGACCATACACAGACAATTGGTCAACTATCAGAGATTAGTGGGTTATCTTGGAGCTCGGTTCAGCGAACGTTAACCGAATATTTGGGAATGAAAAGGGTTGCTGCCAAGTTTGTTCCTCGGGCTCTGACTGACAATCAAAAATAATGTCGAGTTGAAAACATGTCATGCTTTGAAACGTCAGCCCGAAATTGATCCAGATTTTCTGTCAAAGATCATTACTTGTGATGAGTCGTGGTGCTATGGTTACAACACAGAAACAAAGCAACAGTGAATCCAGTGAAAAACGTCTTTCTCATTCCGTCCAAAAAATGTCGTATCAAACATCAAAACAATGTTCATTTGCTTTTTTGATGCCAAGGGCTTAGCTCATTCGGAGTTTGCTCCCCCACGTCAACCATCTATCAAACCTTTTATTAGGAAGTTTTAACAAAAATTACGCAACAACATTCGTCAAAAAAGACCCGATTTGTGGCAGACAGGAGACTGGTTCTTCCACCAATACCATGCATTTGCGCACACAGCTGTTTTTGTTAGGAAGTTTTTGGTTAAAAATGGCATGGTTCCGCTGCCCCACGCACCTTACTCGCCTGACCTGGCTCCGTGCGACTTTGTCTTATTTCCAAGCATGAAAAGGGGATGAAAGGACACTGATTTGACAACATTAAAGAGTTTAAGAAAAAAAGCGAGGGAGGAGCTGTCAGCCATTTCTAAAGACTACTACAGAAATTATTTCGAACAGTGGAAGCACCGCTGGGACAAATGTATTGGTTGTAATGGAGAGTATTTTGAAGGGGATAAGATTTTTTTCAAAAAAAATATAGGTTTTAAAAAATAATTCCGTTTTTTTTTTCGGTACCCCCTCTACTTGGCTTAAATTAAAGAAGAAGAATATAACCTTTTAAAATTTTCACTTGTTATTTGAGAGTTACACTTGTGACTTAAAACGTCTTAACTGCATTCCACTTTCTGGTAGTTCGTAATAAGCTGTTAAGTTGGATGTTCAGAGTACTGTAGAACTGAGACATTTCACAGATATAAACAGTAAAAAAAAGTGTATTTGAAGCCCAATAATCTTGAGCACAATTGTTCAAGTCACTACTCGGAATGAAGGTTTTATTGCTGACATCTAGGTTAGACCTGACAAAGAATTATTAGGAAAGAATTCGCCATTTGAAGGAATCATTTCACAAGTGACTGGAGTGATTTCGCGAAACCATCAAAAACTGTAACCTGGATAGCCGGAGCAGCGATTAACAAACTTCTTTCATAATTCCCAGCATCTATCTTTCACGTCCACCCTGACGTTATACACATCGGTGGGAGAAGAACTTAACAGATATTTTGTTTATTTTACTGTCATGAGTCTCTCAACTGATTTGATGCAATTCTCCATCACTTCCTATACTGAGTTAACTTCTTCATCATAATATATGATTTGCAACCCACGTCTTCGATTACCTGAATCATATATTTTAGTCTTTGTCTACCTTTAAAGTTCTTTCTTTAGAAAGTACCCTCATCTAAGGAATCAACCAATTCTTCTCGTCGTAAAATTTGACCCATCATCATGTCTCTACTTTCTGTAAAATTCCTCCACAAGCTTCTTTTCTCACCCATCATCTCCAAAACACGTTCATGTCGTAGCTTATCCGTCCACCTAAGTTTCAGAATCCTTTTATTACGCCACATTTCAAATTTTCTCTTTTTCTGGTATTTCTAAAGTTTTTGCTTCTCTAACATAAAGTTCCGTTCTCCACACGTGATTTACTTTTTTTTTATTATTTAAAAAAGATTCCGATTAGTGTGTATTAATATATGAAACTAAGAGATTTCTTATTTTCATAAGTGCTCTTTTCGCTAGTGCTGTTCTGATTTTAACACCGTTCCTGCTTTGGCCATGGGTTGTAATTTTAGTTCCCAGGGAGAAGAGTTCACATACTTCTCTGTCGTATCCGATCCTATTTTTATATATATATAAGATTTAGTATTAATGGTATCATTTCTACTACATTTCATGACTCTTGCCTTGCTTTGATTTATATTTATCCCAATATCTTCCAACAGTGTTTTGTTCTTGCTATTCAGTAACTTCTCAATATCCTCAGTATGATCTGCTAACAGGACAATGTCATGAACAAATAGTACCTTATTGATTGTTTCTCCTTGAATACTTATTCAGATCTAAGTGAAGTTACCTAATGACAGAAATTATTTACTTGATTTACGGATAGGTGGTGAGTTGTAATTCTTTCAGTTGATGTTTCATGATTTTGATTGCCAAGACGTTAACAAGATGTGACTTTCCTGAAGTTTTCGCTAGGTTATCTTACGATTCTTTTTTTACTCTCGTTTGAGATTCTAGATTTCAGAGCAGATTAAATGATAAATCGTTAGTATTTGATAATACACGTATGCTAGCCTAAAATTCATTCATAGCTGAGACGAATCGTTTCATATCGATTGCTGTGGAACCCCTGCTGTGTACATGACGCCGGCTGGTTCCATTGTAGTGCCTCACATCTGCTACACGTCATCTTCGACAATCGATACTGGAGGGATGATGCAATCGGTCCCCCCCTGGAGTATCATGTCGCAAACTCGGACGAGCCAAGTCCCGGCAAGAGGGGAGATTCGGGGTGGCGGAGAGCCACTTGGAGAGTTGCAGAGCGTGGGAGGGAAATTCATGAGCCGTGCACGGGCACGGCAGTCTACGCTGCCAAATAATACACGGGCTGTAGATTCAAAACTAACAGTCTACGGGTTGTAGAATGTAGTGATACCTGTCACTTCATTTTCGGTCCAGGCACGTGCGTCTAAGGTCAGGCCGAAGAGGCACCACCCACGCCATCTGTTAGGGGTTGAACGAGTGTGAGAAAGAGAGTGAATGAGTGTGGGGGGCGCTGCAGGACAGTACTTAAATGTAGCGCTTCTTCTTTTTTGCATGTCACCAAAAGGATGCTGGAAGTGTGTGGTGGGAGGCACCCGCTCAACAAGAAGAAACTTTGAAGAGAGTGAAGGTGGGAGAGCACGCGCCGCCACCATTCACCACGTGGAGAGATGTGTTATACACTGCAAAGTGCGGACTTGGCTCAGAACAAGATCTCATAACCTTTTGACACCACACAAGCACGAGACTTTTTTTTACAAGAATTGATTTTGTGGGATCTTAATCTCTGTACGGTGACAAGAACGTGAAGAAAAACCAAGAACTTAAATACGGTAGGAATTTTTGTTGAAAAAACTCCTACTCTTAAGCAAGGCTGAAAGTATTTGGTTGACAGGATATGGATGAAGAGATTGCTGGGTGTATACAGGGCATAAAATGACAATGAGTGCTGGACGTATGTTGCGAGAAGAGTTAGGACCAGTACGTGGAACGGAAGAGTCGAGCACGAACACAAACTAAGACTTGATTTCAGAAAAAAATTAGTGGAAAAATTTATATTTGTAAATAAGGGATCAGGGATTGGACTAAATTATTGAACAATGAGTTGAAGAATGTATCTCAACAGTTAAATAGTTTTGTAGTAAAATATTGTATAGTTCAACCAGGATGTTTAAGGATTTTTATATTTATATATACAAGAATGTAGATATTTCAACTGCGAAAACCGACCTTGGTTTTCGGAAGATGAAGGGATTTCGTACAATGTACATCCCATGATTCGGTGGATAAAGTAAGGTATGTTACATTCTGATTTGAAGTCTGAATGCTGAGTAAGTTTAAATAAAAAATTTCTCAAATTAGTATCCTCTTTCCACTGAACGCGATTCACGCAAAAAACTACTGGTCGGATTTTGATGAGCTTTCGAGTAAGGTTTCAGAATCCTGCACTTGTCGGAGAGAGTGATGAAGAGAAGTAAGGGAAGTGGGTTACAAAACTTTGGTCAGACAATTGCTTGAATTTGATGGTGTAGTATAGAACCCATATTTTAGTTTCTCTAGTGCCATCCTAGACAGAGGATTTAATCATTATCCATTATGGTCAAATCCAGGGTACTTTACCTGCGAAGACTTGTGCGCCGTGGTTTTCACAGCGCCGGCAGCATCCAATAGCTATGCGCCACTCTCACATTTCGGCATTTTTAATTTAATTCGTGCTGACGTTTCTGATAGAAAGAAGAGTGCAAAACGTAAAGAGAACTTTATAACGAAGCAGTTAAAACAAACTTCAACAGGTCAATTACCAGTTTCGGGCCGGTGGAGAGTATCAACTTCGACCCGTTTTAATTGTAGTCTTTGCTGTATAGATCGCTATCTGTGTGGAACTACTTTCATTAAAACGAAGTAATGATTTAAGTAATAGGACACTCAGGAAAACAAATTAAATTATTTTTTTAAAGAAAATTAAATTACTCATGCCCTCTGCTGTAACGTCAAGTGCCAGTTCTAATAACAATCTATCAAAACTGCCGCTAACATTACTGAACGAAAATTAAAGCTCTTATCTTACATATCTATGGCCAAAGATTTAACCAATACATAAAACGAATATTAAATAAATCTAAGCAACTAACAATTATTATGATGAATTAAACGCAATACATACTTTTATTTCAGTATTCAGTCAGTTAATTTATTCCTGCTTGCTTAGAAATGTTATTAAACAACGTGCATAACCAAGAACGACGGCGTAAAGCGTGACGTCATTGCGCGACGTCATAGAGTGACGTCATGGCATGACAAGTGACGTCATAGGTGACACAGTTGCTTATTATAATAATAGATTGTACATAGAAGCTTCTAAAGCCATGCACTGTTTTGACTAAACACCCTTCAGGAGGAAGGCTGCCAATTAACTGCTGGTAGCTGTAGTTTCACTGATTTACTCTACCCTTGCTGCTCCCTAACCTAACGTACTATGCTATAAAGTCCATAACGCTCGGGGGCCCATCTAGTACAATAATAGCTTCTGCTGTAGAGGTGGCCTGAGATCAGGACAAATACAGATGTTGGAGGGGGTACAAAGAAGGGCTGCTAGATTTGTATCTGGAAATTATAGCAGAACACAATTAGCAACCGGTATGATAAAAGAGCTGGAATGGGATTCATTGGAAGACAGGAGGAGGTGAAGAGAGTCATGGGAGTGTACAAGGAATATGTTGATGATTTTTTGTCTAACGTGATTCGCGCAAGAACTACTGTTTGCATTTAGTTACTTCTGGCACTTAATTATTTCAGAGTACGCATAGTATGAGATTTTTTTGATTTTTTTAAATTTGGATCACAACACAAAGCCTGAAGAAAGTTGTGGGAAACAGGTAGTTATAGATAAAAGCAGTAAAAACTTGTATTATCAGAGAAATAGGATTCGTGGCTACAGTCATGATACAGTAAAGTCCTTTATTATCAAAACATTTTCCTAGCCACAGTAGCGGATGAAAATGACGTTGATTTTATTTTATTGATAATCTCTCCTGTGTTTGCAAGCTCTAGAACAGTAGAACAGAGGCCTGGCGTATTAAGGAGTGAAACAGGGATAAATTATGATATTATTGTAATATTCACTTATACGTTTAATAAAACTTTCTAAAACATAATTTAAGTTGTTAACGATTTAAAAAGACTCATACAAAATCTGAGAACACAAGTCGATACTGTTCAGTGATAAAAGTTTATAGATTCCTCCTTGCCTCCTCAAAAATTGTATGGAAATAACCTTTGACATCTTGAAGAATGCAAATAGTATCAAAATTTGGTTGTATGAAAGCTAAAAATATGTCGATTTAAACGTGTTATCGATATTAACTCGTATTTTAAATGTGGTGCATTTAATTTTGTGAAATTATTATTTCATTTCAGCGTAAACCAGATGTCTCATGTACTACAATCAATGTCGCAGGCGATATAGATTTTGTGATCGTCCCCCATCTGATTAGAAAATTATAGTACCAGCAGTTTCTTCAGGAAACAATGATGACTGACTGAAGCACCAACAAGAAAATGTTTCCAGCCCAAGAGTAAGCCTGAATGTGCAGGCACCGGGATTCGCTCGCTCCCTTCCTCCATCTTTCGTTCATCCACAACAGAAACAACACTCTACACCAGGGGTGGCCAACCCGCGGCCAGCCTTAACATTTTTCCGCCCGCGAGATTCATCACACTTTTACAAAAATATTTATTTTATAATGGCTAAAGAAGTGAAAGCCAATGTATTAAAAAATACATTATTTGTGGATCCATATATTCAAAAATTAACTGTCAAAATTATGAGAAAAACTTTCATTTTAAAATAATATTCTTTCCAATATATGACAGGTATTGCCTTTTTTATTTATGAGTTTACAGTTATGAGTTCGCAGAATAATTATATTCAACCAGTTCATAATGCGGCCCGCGGGGTTATGATGCATTTCCAAAGTGGCCTGCAAGATCGTTTGGGTTGGCCACCCCTGCTCTATACTGAACGTACACTCATTATTGTCACCCACCCTACACAGAAAACACGTAAATGTACTTTCATCACTAGGAGAGGCAAGGGAAAGCCAACCCAGTTTAAATTTATCAAGGAGAAAGAGTACTAATAATGAAAGAAAACTGATCTGAAGGTTTTATCGAAATGAAACCAGCATTAATATTTCTACGTCTATCCAAATAAACCTCAGATTAAATCCTTAAAATCAATTACACCAACGAATTCAGGGACAATTCGTTTTAATTTCTTTGAAAACTTGATTATAATTGGAATTCCTACCAATTTAATCTCTTCTTAATTGAGAAGGAGTTTCCCAGAAGATTTGTAAGGATTCTGCATAAATTAGGATACGCTTATCAGTTTTTGGTGTGGCTAAAAAGTAAAGCTTCAGATTAAAAAGCACGACCCGAGATAGTTAACCCATTTCATCTCGTTAATTCGAGCAGTCACCTTAAAGTGGTTCACTCAGTAGGAGTTGAGTCACTGCGGTGACATACAGAATTTTTCAAAAACAATGAGTATCCAGAGTCCAGTGCACATCGCGTTTAACTTTGAGTTGTAGATAATATTGTTTCAGATACTAGTGACTGTGAAAATAATTTTAGGCAATTATAACAGGAAAGGATGGAGAAAGTGAGCCCAACATTCATTACAGGCAGGAGGACCACTATGAACATAAAAAATAACAAAACAATTTACAATATTTCGGTAAAAATCTTATCCATGTTGGCGGTGAGATTTGTGGTAACCTTCCACAAGACTGTGCACACGTCAGATCCCCTTGCCATGGCTCTGACATCACCAAGGTTTTCACCGAAATATTGTAAAGTGTGTTCGCGTTTTTGTGTTCGTCATGGCCCTCCTGCTTGATCTGTGAAGCGTATTTCTGACGGTCTTTGATATAGAGCTCAGGCAAAAGCAAGGTGAAAAGATCAGGAGGTTATAAGTTTACATAGTTTTACAACTCGTATGTATTGCTAAGTTACTGAGGAATCGTCGATCTATGAAACATTGGAGAACTTAGATAGATAGAATAATAATTATAAAACATCAGTTTGTGAAGTCAGCTAATATTTTTTTTTTAAATCCTGTTTTAATTTAACAATTCTGTTAAAAATCCAACAAATACCCGTACGATGAGAAAGTGTCACTATTTACGACTACATATGTGCCAGTCACTTGACACTGGTGGCGGAGCATATGACAGCCGAAACGTCGTGGTTTATCGATGGACTCACTCGGATAGTAACCCGAGAAGATTTTCTTCATATTCAGCGCCGAGAAAACCTCCAGTCTAACATACATATACATACAGACAGAAATACTGTATATGTTTCCTTGATTGTACTAGTGCCATGTGTTTAATAAACAGGTCAAAATTCTGTCGTATTTAACAACTGGATTAATTGAATCATTTTACTCAAATGAAAAATAAATTATAACTGCCATAACAATGTATTTTTAAAAAATCGCGTTTTAATTAATTTTATTCTGTTAAATGAAAGTCTACATGTTATTTCTTTGTTACTTATTTATTTGCTTGTCAATCTTTTTTCATGGATCCCTGCTGAGGTAGGACCTCTGGGATATGAAACATATCATGTTTAATACACATACATACAATTTGAGTCATAACCATAGTAAAGACAAATATATGTCACAAAGACAAATAAAGAGAATAAACATAAACATTAATTTTTACAATTGAATTTTGCAGAAGTCATATTGAATACAATTAATTAATTTGTTCAAATTCTTGGATGGAGTAGAAGGAGTTGCCAGTAAGAAAATCTCTCAGTCTTTCTTTAAATATATCTTTATTATCTGTAAACTGTTTTATACTCTTGGGAAGTTTATTAAACAGATGTATACCAGAATAATTAACTCCTCTTTTTACTGATGACAGAGACGTTTGTGTTTTGTGCAAGTTATTTCTGTTTCTTGTATTGAAATTGTGTATCTGTGAATTATAAGTAAAAAGATTAAAATGATCTATGACAAAGTACATGAGAGAAAATATATATTGAGAAGACATTCTAAGGATATTGAGTTTTTTAAAAAGTTTTCTGCACTAAGTTCTTCGTTTTGCCCTACACAACACCCTAATAGCTCTTGTCTGTGATATGAACTTTTTACTTTTTTAACAGTTTCCCCAAAAAAATTATGCCATATGACATCACTGAATGAAAATATGAGGAGTACACCTGTTTCGTTAATCCTAGATCTGCTGTTAGAGAAAGTGTTCGTATTGCAAAGGTGGCACATGTTATAGTACCAATGTTGAATTAGTTACAGTTTGATTTGTTTCAGATTTGTTTGTTTCTGTGCACTGTTTCCTGCATAGCGATTTTAGCTGCAAAGCTAAAATACATTTATAATCTGTCTGTCTTCTGTACAAAATTTTTGTACTGATTTCCAGTCAGTTCGGCAGTATCTTCCGAAGTCGTACAGAGGCAAGATGTGGCTACTGTTTTCAGGCTCAGAGTTTCTACACACGCTCGCCTGGTCGACTGCAGTGGTCGCTGTGGACAGACTCGTTAATGTGTTCGCCCGCATTACATTGGCATCGGCTATCCGCCGTACCTGTCCACTCCCAGACACGATTATCCGAAACCGGGCCGTCAGTTCCATCCATTACAACCATCGCTCACTCATCGGCGTCAGTTCCCTCCAATTATCCTACATTAGTGGAAAACATGTTACCTACTTCAATAAAGCACAGCGGATATAATTGGAGAGTATTTCGCAAACTGTCCACCACTGTTAATGCTCCAAACCGCAGACAGTGCTTTTTACTATTAATAAATCCTGCAGTTACATACATGACACTAATACATATTCTTTTATAAATATTTCGCTTGATAGTCGCGACTCCCTGTGCAGATGAATTTTTTGTTTAGCCCCGTTACTACCCAGTCTCTCTGAAACGCTGACATAAAGTACATTGTAGCATCAGCGGCTTGTACTTGCTATTAAATAACCTCTCACGGTATTTAATTTAATGTAATTGCGATGGAACTAATCCTACGGTAGCAGTTTTTCTACACTCCTGTTTACCACTATTTTGTATATTAAATTCATAGAGTTTAATTTCCCAATCTCCTACATTCGCCTTTTTCGAACTTTAATTTTAAATTCTTTAGGCGTTTTTGGCAAATATTCAGCACATCATTTGGTAATTTATTCCAGTACGTGACTGCTTGACCTACAAAAGACAATTTTTCTCACTCCCTTATGCCTGAAATAAAGTTCTAGCTGGTTGTGTTGTCATCTATTTCCTTTCATGTACTTCTCCTAATCTTCTACCAAATCTCATAACCAATATACACCGTGTATCCTTCCAGCTTTCTCTTCACCCTGCTCTTATCTTAAAATTAATTCCAATTTAACTTCTTTGTCTTATCAGTTGTAGTAACAATCTGAAGCATGGTTGCTATTAACGAAAAAATGTAAGAACCCGTGATGATTATTGGTCAAATATTCATGTACTATATGCATGGTGCCAGTAACAAGCGGTACAGTGGATTACCTCGTCCAGTATAACAACTAAAATTTTAGCTACAGCTCTAGACACAAGAAATTAAATTAAGCTTTATTTTGTAGCAATTCTATGAATTTAAGGAACTGAGAAGAAAATGCTTTCCAGAACACTACGTAAAACCAGTCATTCTTGCTGCTTTGAGGCTGGTAATAAATAATGTAGGCCCACTTTTAAAATATTTCTGTCTTTTATTACAATACGGCGCATGATATGATACTGAATAGTTAATGCGGCTCTGAATGGAAAAAAAGTTTGACATGGGTGGTGTAGTGTTGTGTTAATACTCTTAAAACCTCAATATTTACGAAATCGTACGGATTTCTAATATCAATAATGTCATGCCCATTGTCTAGCAACACAGCTCAAAATTTCTTTCGGGGAAGACTTGATGTCTCGGTTTGATTTCTTTTAGATCTCAGAGTAAACCTCAAATAAATTATGGATCGATAGTTAAACCGATTCGAAATTGTTCTGCAGAAATCCCTGCGATGTCATCAGTAAGGCCAGTCGCAAGGAAAGTTTAGAGAAAGCGACATGTACAGCTCTTAAACCTCCCAGCACAGTGTATCAGTATCTAGAGGAAAGTAGTTTGGATGATTCATGCTTCGTTTTTGGCATACAACATGCTGTCTGCAGTGAGAAGATTCCTACTCCTGTGTCGCGTCCAGGGCCTGATGTCATACTCCGTTGACGAATACAGTGGACTAGTGAAGAGATCAGTGACTGGAACATTCTTTGCTGTTATCGTCGTCTGCGCACACATTTCGTTGGCGATAAGCAATATGTATAAGTATCCGTCTTCATATTGGAAGCATTTCACACTGCTATCAGTATTCGAAAACGGAAACCAAATTTTGTACTGCTTCACACCAGTAGTAATGATCTATGCTGACTTCTGTTTTAATATACAGAAGATTCAGCGCATAATGATGATTATTGCAAAAAAATACTATAATGCTGAATAAAAGATATGGAATTGACAAAAAATCAAAACTCCTCGTGGGGTTTGAATTCATTTCGATTTTATTGATTGTTATTGCTCTTATTTACATAAGAATCAAAAATAATGAAAAAATGTTGGTGACAGTTACAGCAGAATTCATAGTATGGGTGGTTCTACCATTCAGCCTAGAGGTAACAATAAATTTCAAGTACACAAATTTGGTTCTTTTAGCTAACTGTGCGTTTACATCTATCAACAAAAAGATGTTGGAACTGAAGTACGCTTTCCAGAAAGATTATTCTTTAAACCTGTTCGTACCTCGTTTGGCGCAATCACGGGGAGATAACAGGGCTCATTTAGTCCGGAAGCTTAGAGAAGAATACGAAGATTTTTGTGAACTTCTGGAACTGAATGTAGATTGGCACAGAATAGTAATACTAACCATTTTAAGTTCAAAATTGCTCTATACCACTGCTGAATTGTATTACATATCTCACAACGATGACTCGTCACCTTTTTTTTTGCCATCGGTATAACTTAAAACCTTCTGTCTACCATGCTGCTGGTAATTCCATCCGAACTGACGACTCGACAAGCAATGCACACTGCTCGCCTATGTTCACAACTGTTGCTGACCCTTCCTCTCGCAGTTGTGTCAGCGGAGTAGGAGCTGCAGCTGTTCATACAGCAGGTGGAAACGAGTCGGCCTCGCTTCAACCTGCTTGGTCCTTTCAATCTAAACTTGGATTTGCTCTTCAATATCATTTCTGGCCTCACTACGTACAGTGTTATTCTCGTCAGTTTTGTTCACCACAGACCTTAGTGGTCTTTTTTCTACTGAGACTGACAACTTGTTTCCTCTAGCATTGTTTTTCAGTGCGAAATTTGTACCTCTAAATGGTTCAATGCACGGCTGTAGGCTGCACTGGAGTACGCTGTTGCTACTGTGCAAAACTGCTCTATCTTTACTGCTCCCAAACTTCTTTCTGTCTGTTTAATTAATTGTGGAATTGCACTTTATACAACCGGTACTGCTTCTAGCAGATGTTCATCGTCCACCCACTGATTTCTGAAAACTCCGTTTAACTCATTCTTCGGACTATTGAAACAAATATTTGTATTTACTGATCTATATATCGCCTTTTTTTAATAATGGATCAATAAGATCTCCTTATTCTTTTCCACTCTAATTAATCGTAGTGTAGCAAAGTACGAATGGGTAATCAGTTCATGAAAGGCTTAGAGATTTGCACAATTTAATTCTTTCAGCTATGTATCTATGTATTGGCTCGGAACCTAACCATAAACTTTGTATTTCTAGATCGATTGATCGTAGACTTACAGAACTAAGCCATTTTTATATAAATGTGTTTATTATATTTTGCTGTTGTGACTTATATGCACATCATCTCCACCTGGAATATGCTTCTCTCTTGTGTATGTACTTCTCAATTTTAATAATGATTGTTAAGTGTTCAACACCGAATTGCAAATAATAAACAAATTATTCAATTAAAACCTTTACTTTTTACTCTACTTTCTTCCAGTCATACGCTATAATTTCTAATCTTGTTTAAAATAATAAGAATTATTTGCTGTCGGTATTATATCAGAATGAACGAAAAAATTCTGTTAATAAAATTAAATGATTAGGAATATTAAAAAAAATAACTCATTTAGATAATTTTCACAACTCCAGAAAATATGCGGTTTCATAATAAAAGAGTGCAAGAATTTATATGTGAAATATCGGTCCTAATTTCTCTTTATTTACTGAAATTTCAGTTATAAAATGCTACACTCTTTGATAAAAACTTTTTAAATCCTTGTACAGATTTCTTCTTTTCGCTTACTTCCTACTATATTATATAATTAGCTCCTTTTCCGTTTAAAAACCGTGTAGATTATACAAGTTCGCATCTTTAACGATAATGCTAGTTGAAGCTTGCTTCCCAAAACACAGAGAGTTTTAATTTTTTATCTAAAATTCGAAAGCTTATGATGGTATTTTGAAGGTTTCTAAAATTGTGTATACATGTAGAAAAAATAATTTTATAAATTTTGCTAAGAAAAAGTTATTATTTGCTGTATGTGTTATAAGAAAACAAAATTATCCCACAAGACGTTTATGAAGTTTCTTTAATGAGTATATCTACGTGCTATCAAACAAAAGGGACATAGAAATAAGGAATAATGTGAAAACAGTAAGCCAAATGGTAAAAAATCTAGCTGCGCGGTGTTATACATATATTTCCAAGATTAATCTTCGAAATACACATCTCTGAAATTTCGTATGATAACATGGAAGTCCGTATTCGTGGCTGATTTGTGATACTCTATCTTTACGATACTGTAAGCTTTCCGGACTGTCTGCAAAAATGACTGTGTCATCTGCGTAGCGAATATTGTTTAGCCAGTTTCCACAGCACTCCCATCTCCACATCACTCAACGCCTCCCTAAAGATATACTCTGAGTAGATATTAAATAATAAGGGGACAGGATACAACCTTGTCTTACACCACGAAGAATTTTCACTTCATCTGTATTTTCTCCCTTCAGTCTCACCAAAGCTACTACTCCATGGAATATAGAGAACAGTGTAGAGCAGTGTTTCCCAACCTTTTTTGGGTCATGTCCCACTTTCAACATTTTTTTGCCCCCCATACATAATTTTTAATAAAAAAAATTATTTGTTATTAAAGAAACTGATATAGGATGGTTTTTGAAAGAAAACACTTTAATATTATCATAAAACACAGTAAGTAAAATTAAAAAACATATAATGAAATATTAAAATTCAAATTCAAAAGATTTATAATAAACATTTATTGTGGCAATTAAGCGTGATCCTTTTAAGAATTTGCTTTTTTGCTATATTTTGTAACCATATCTAGCATTGTTTTTAAATAACCCAAAGAGAATGCGGTAAAGTCGTATCAAATCAATTTCTAAATTGCCCCCCTAAAAAAACCAAATTGCCCCCCTGTGGGGCGTGGGCCCCACGTTGGGAAACACTGGTGTAGAGCGACTGATTGCAAGCAGTAAACCTATGAGAAGAAGAGAGCCAGAAGATTTTTCGTGATGTGAAAAATTGGACATTGTGAAGGTCACTCCAAGACTTAACATGTGATTCGTTATCTTTTGTAAAATGGTATTTGGTATCGTGTAAAGAACGGCTGTGACGCGTATACATTACAAAACGTGTATAGTAAGTTCTTGAATTGTGAATTGAAGTTTTTAAGGCGGAATAATATATACGCTGATTACAATTAAATACAGACTCAATCAATATTCAGGGGATAAAGAATGTAAAAATACCAAGCATATGTATAAGCTGAATATAAACCAAAAATGGTGAACTAATAACATATGTGGATGCAAAGATATTGCTCTTCCACTTAAGGAAAACCTACTTTTAAGATAAACAATATACTTTATATTTTATCGAGATCTAGGAGCTCATAAACGCCTTATTAACTGACATCATCTGGATTTATTTTTACAATTTTAATAATATGATATGAAAATTAAATAGATTAATTTATGCGTCTTTGACGCCGATATTATTAGGATCTGAACAGGGCTGGGTTCAGCGAACGGGATGGCATCCTGTTTAAGAAACCATCGCGGCATTCGTTTGGATGCTTTGGGAAGACCATGGAAAACCCAAATCTAAAAGGCCGGAAGGTGACTGGAACCCGAATGCGAGGCCAGAGCGTTACCGCTTACCCACCACGCTAAGTAATAAACGGAGGATATAAATTATTGACGAAAATGATTGAATTTTGAAACCCATGTACAACGATACCACACACAACGAGGTAGACGAAACTATATATATATATATATAATTTTTTTTTGTTTCCTCCTTTCCTAGGGTTGTAGGTAAGGAACAATAATTTTTGAGATTTTGTCTTCGAATTTGTTTTGTAGTCAGTAAAACACATCTTCTGGGACACGTCTAGGCAGTCGGTGGAACGGCAGCGACATTACGAAGTTGAGGCATTAATTTTTTTTATCATTTTGGCAATGGAACCTAAAGAAGAACCACAATGAATAGAACTGCGAGACGATAATCATGTTTAGTGAAGGAATATTTACTTTTGAATATTTCTTTCCGTTCGTTTTTTCCCCAGCTGGGGCTAACAGTCCTGCGAACTACCAGAGTATCGTGTGTCCTAAACTGTTGGTTAACTGTAGCATTGTGCATTTATATATTTTGTATTATTTGCGTAACGCGAAGTGGTAATTGCCCTATAGTTCGCTTTATAAACGGCCTAAAACCCTTATTCAGGTTTTACGGTATGCCGTGCCCGGTTGACCTAGTAGGTTCGCATATCCAATACGATTGCGCTTGAACACTCGCTTTAAAAACAACCAGGTGTACATTATACATTCATTCGTCGTTTTTGAACCACAGTTCCACTGATTATTTAGATAACTAATTGAATATGATTTTAAGAGCATGAATAAGGGTGTCATTTGTTATTAAAATATTTTGATAAAACATAGGATCCGGTGAGATCAAATTTATAGCTGTACTAGTTTAAACGTCCGTCAAAAATGACCTTCCAGTCACGTAAGGTGATAGTAAGATTTTGTTCTGAAAAGCGCATAAGGAAAATCGAATCTTTTTTAATGATTTTTTTATGATATGAGTAAACTTTCTCCAATTAGATACTCTGAGTATTTGACTAAATTTTTTTTAAGTAATTGCAGTTGACCTTAAATGACGGAAGTTTTTATTGTTAGGAAACAATTCCTAAGTGAAGTATAAAGTCAAAAACGAATAGCCATTATTTATTTGACTCATGTATCTCACGATTACCTACGTTTCGTTTAAACTTTCTCTGTTTTTGAATAAACTTCCTTCTTTTGTATCTTCTATCACAAAAAATAGCTTATATTGTGATATGGTTCAGGTAAATGCAACAGAGAATACAGCGTAAGCGTCAAATGTTCTTCTTTTTATTTCAATTTCTCTATCTTCGTAAATAAACAAAAAGTAACATGTAAATTTAAACGAAACGTGCTGTTACGGTTCTTTCTAACAACGTCTTTGAAAATGAAATGAAATAAAATAAATTATTAATTTACGTACCTTTTTATAGCAATTCAAGCGCAAATAAAGTCAACGTAGTTATTTGTTTTGAAATTTCCTGGTTAGTCAAACAGCGCACTGGCAGAGCGCAGTGTAACTAAGAGTTCGGGTGTCATCGGGCTCGCTGAAGGTTTCCGAGTTATCCAGGTTACGTCCAGCCTTCAGCTTCAACGCATTCTATAAAAGTGGATTCTACCACCACAAACGTCTGCACTGATTTAAATATATTTCACTCTAGCTTCCTTAGACTTGACGTCTCTTCAGCATTCATTCAAACTGTTTCTTGTGTGGTGCTACGCAAGGAACGCTAGGCTGCTTCTCGTTTTCTCTACTAAAAAGTAAGAAAGACGCAACATTTTTCTACATACTGTTGTTATTTCTTATGACGCAAACTTCGTTTCACCCAATTGATGCGCAGATCTACACAGTACAGTCACATTAATGTGACCACCTCTCAAAAACCCGAATAACCATCTTTGGCAGAGCGGACAGCTGCGAGGCGTGCAGGAGGTTTCTGAAGGTGTTCACTGGGATGTTGAGCCATGCCGACTCCAGTGCCGTGGCCAGCTGCGCTAGATTACGCGGTTGAGGATCCATGGCGCGAACAACCCGATCGAGGTGGTCCCGCAGATTCTCGATTGGGTTAAAATCCGGTGAGTTTGCTGGACCCGGAAGTAAGGTAAACTCATCCTGGTGCTCTTCGAACCACGCACATACACTGCGAGCTGTATGACACCTCGCATTGTCCTGCTGGTAGATGCCATCATTCTGAGGAAAAATTATTCGAATGTAGGGGTGAACATGGTCCGCAAGGACAGATACGTACTTGTTCTGATCCATCGTGCCTTTCACAATGATGAGTTCACCCAGTGAATGTCAGGAAAACATTCCCCATACCATAATGCTCCCTCCAACACCCAGGTTCCTTCCGGCAATTGTTGCAGGTTTCCGAAATGCTTCCACCCTTGGCCCGAAAGCCAATAATCATGCCCTTTGGACATCGGATAAATCACTACGTTTCTGCATTACGCCAACGATTGAAATGCTTTTTGATGCCCTAGGACATACATTATAAACACTCCATTGAAATGTGTTGCCACCTGCCTTCTGTGATTGGTTATCTGACGTTGACGTCGAAAGTAGGTGATGGTCACATTAATGTTACTGGACTGTGTATTATGACGTGAGTTCACCTTGCTGCTCAATGACTGATTCGTTTCGAAATTACTCTATTTTCCTCCAATTATCGATCAGTAAATAATGCCTCAGCTTGTAGACTGTAATGAACCAGGAGTTCAGGCCGATAGCTATAGCCCATTTCAGGTATGATGGTATGATACAAGTGCCTTGGCGTACATTTACCTTATCAATCAAATGCCGTCAAGGAATGTAATAAGTGTAATATGTACTCGAACACAGTTTGGGAAGGTACTTTGGCACTGGAGTTTTTGTGTCACTTTATCTGCGTTATGAAATCCTTAATATTCCACTCCCAGCAAATGTATACATTCAGATTATATAATTATATAATAATAATTCTAGTAATCAACAAACAAATCACTCTTTAAATTGATTGCGTTGTTATTACTGATTTCTAATAATTATTAATTCAAATAGTATATTAATCGTCTAAAGGGTCTAATACATATTTTCGATAAACTGGTTTTCCATTAAGCGCTATAATATATTGGTACAGTTATGTTTTTTAGTCAAAACTGTATTATATATTCAACCAACATATCATTATTAATAAGCCAAAATTTATACAAATTTTAAGAATATTAAGGTAATTGTTAAAAACATTCACATAAACTAGTATTTAATTATACTAAAAATTAATGAAATATTGAGTGACTGATAAACCAAACTATGTAAATGAAACACCAATGATATGATAAATTAAATTAGCATGTATATAAAAGTCGAAAATTCTAATATCTTATTTAGGGTATACCTCGATAACACAAAAAATTAGTGAAATTATCTTGCTTTTAGTTGAAATTACTTAGTATCCTCATGAGAAATCATACATCATATCGCTAGAAAAAAAGAAATGGTTTTATTAGTTTCGCTAACTTCGTTAATATTAATATTAATGTTTAGTAGAACTAAGTTGGCCCTTTTTATCTCACTGTACTGAAAATTTTTAGTGCTTCACATTAAGCTTGTTACAAGTTATTAATATTCTTATGACCTTTATGCACTACAAAGCGGTAACCATGACAACTTCACTTGCGCCATCAACAAACACCGATCGAAACTAATTCCTGGATGGACTCTGTGTCAGCATTTAATTCCTCTTAGGTGCTCGATGAAGTAGTCATATATTATTCAGCGATTACTGGTTCACCTTCAGATATTCCTACAATTTATCAGTGTGGAAAGAGCTCCAAAGCAAGTTTCATCTGGTCACGTGTACCCTAATGAAATCGCCGAGTACTGCGATAAATGTGTTTCCCTTTGCAATCTAAAACTGTCGTCATTAAGTGAAAAGTGTTAGCACCATTCTATTCACATATATTCAACTGTATCTTCGATCATGCTGTCTGCTATCAGATGGTTCTTACTGTTGTGCCGTATTCAGGGTTTAACGTCTTACTCTGTTGATGTAACCAGTGGATTGGTGATGAGATCAATTTCTGGAACTATCTTCACTATTTTCGTGGCTTTTGTACACGTTTCTGTAATGGTATACAGCATTTATAAGCATTCACTCTTTTATTTAAATCATTTCAACCTACTATCCATATTCCTAGACGGAAATCTGATTTTGTACAGCTCCGTTCCACTTATAATTATCTTGATTGAGTTATGTTTTGATGTAACAAAGATTCAACGCATACTGATTATCTTTATGAAGAACAAAATAATGGTTAATGGAAATTATGGGATTTGCAAGCAGTCAGATATCCTGGTAGCGTTCGAAATTACTTCAATGCTATTAGTTGTTATTGGATACGTTATCGTCAGGATGTATGGGTATAAAACAACCTGGCGAACCGTTTCAATTGTGTTCTTAATCTGGCTTACCCTTCCACTCACATTATCGTTAACGTTTCAGTGCAGGTTCGTAAATTTAGTGCTTGTTGGCAATAGTGTGTTTACGCTCATCAACAAGAAGTTATTACAAATGAAGTGCATCTTGGAAGAGGATAACTCTTCAAAACTGTTTGTTCCTCGTTTGGTACAAACGGAGGGTGATAACAGGAGTCATATAATTAGGAAGCTGAGACAAACATACGAAGATAATTGTGAACTCTTGGAATTGACTTTAGATTGGCACAGGATAGTAATACTGGTGATTTTAAGTAACTGCGTGCTTTACCCTTCAGCCTTACTGTACTACGCAGCTAACTCCAACTTGTCTACAGTTGACGTCTTAGCCCTCGCGCACTGCCTGCTCTCCACCATGCTGCTGGTGATACCCTGCGAGATGACGTCACGGCAGGCATCGCACACTGCTCGCCTGTGTTCCCAGCTGCTACTCTCCATGCCTGTCCCAAGTGTCACAGTGGAGAAGGAACTGCACCTGTTCATACAGCAGGTGCAAACGAGTCTACCACGCTTCCACCTGCTTGGACCCTTCAATCTGGACTTGGAGCTCTTCTTCAACATCATTTCTAGCCTTACTACGTACAGTGTCATTATGGTCAGTTTTATCCAAAGCAGATTTGGCAAGTCTTATAGATCTTGGTAATATTAATATTTTTTTTTAATATCCCTATATACCGATTTGAAGTACAGCTTTATGCTCTTTATCACTACCGTTCTGTCACTGTGCAAAACTACTTAACCTTTCAAATGTTTGGATATCTTTTTCTTCATTGTATATTAGTGTTTTCATACAGTCTTCTCCTCTCGAATGTTACCTTAACTGTCACCAAAAAAAAAATCAAAACAAAAAAACGATATTTGTAATCTACCATGTAATTTCAAAAAATATCTGTTTTCAGTCCTCTTTCTGACTATACAAATTAATATGTGTAACTGGTGATATAATGTTTCCGCAGATATATCAACACTGTTTAGAAAAAAATCATTTAACGCCTTTAACTGTTGTTTCAAATTGTTTCTTACATAAACGCTATAATGTTGAGAAGATATGCAACAAACATTTATCAATTATTTTCCCACCACTGTATTTATTGTTTAAGCAAGTGATTGTTCTATATAAAATTTTAAGTTTATATTATTATTCAAGTCTTATACACCTTCTGGGAACAGAAATACGAATAAATCGTCACTTACGTTACCCATGATGCCGTTTCCAAATTATGTATATTCTTCTTCTGCCTACAAATCTGATAAAGTTATTTTCTTTTTAGTTATGACGCCAGTTTCGAACACGGTAAACACCATACACACTTATAAAACCCGTTTTACTAAGCATTCTAAAACATTTTCAATTTCTTTATTATTACGGTGACAAGTCTTTAATTGTTATGATTGTTCCCTTACGCAATAGTAATTCTGATGTATTACTCTCACAGTGTATCTTTATCTGTCTTATCACTCACCATTAATTATTAGCATTTGTGTGGATTACATGTTTTATATTTTGACAGTATATCAACTGATACGAATCATGTGATGAATAACAGATTAACCAATTATGTAACACGACGTTTCGGTCGTCACAATCTCTGCCTCCTATGTCAAGTGACTTGACGATGGCGGCAGAGCTTGTGACCGCCGAAACGTCGTGTTTCATGGATGTACTAGCTCGACTAGTTACCCGAGAAAATACATAAATTAACCAAGTTCACAAAATCAAGTTTCCAACAAAAAATCTTAATTTTTATCAAGTTTAACTATGTTCTCCTTATATCGTGTATGAGATTGCATAGCACATAAAATAACATAAATCGAGTTTTAATACATAACTTTAATTTTTAACTGTGTTGTCAGATTACTGATTAGTAATCCTGCACTTGTTGGAGAGAGTGATGAGGGATGCACGAGAGAAGTAAAGGAATTGGGTTACAAAACTTTGGTCAGACCATTGCTCGAATATGGTAGTGTAGCATGGGACCCACATTTTGAGTATCAAATACAGGAGTTGGAGAAGGTGCAAAGAAGGGCTGCTAGATTTGTTTCTGGAAATTATCGCAGAATGCAATCAGTGACAGATATGATAAAGGAGCTAGAATTCGATTCATTGCAAGATAGGAGGTAGATGAGGAGGGTCATGGGAGTGTACAGAGCGTTTACTGGCGATGAGGCATGGAAAGATATTGCAGTAGGTATGAAAAATAGTTCATGGAAGGGAAAAGATGACCATGACCACAAGCTGGCACTCGATTTCAGGCACAAGGGTGTGGTAAGAATTTCTTTTTTAGGTAAGGGTGTCAGGGATTGGAATGAGTTACCAAGGGGAATGATGAATAACTTACAGAAAACGTTAAAAGAATTTAAAGTTAAAATTTGTAGAGGGCAAATGTAGGTGGATGCAGGATAGGGGGAAGTTGGGTGTGTAGGGAAATTGCCACCGGAGCGTGTGCTCCAATGCAATTAAATTAAATTAAATCACTGATGTATATTAAATTAAATTAAATTATAGTTGATACAAATTATTGGATTCGGTATGGCACATAAAAATGAACCAGGTACAGGTTCTTCACTTCACAGCAATCACAATTACAAGAAAATATTGTCTTTGCCACTTGTAACTTGACTGTTTAGATAGAATATTATTACTTCACTCTAAGATCTTAAAAATTGTTTGGTAGTAAAAAAAGACAGATGAAAGTGTTGTCTGTTTTATGACTCACCGGCGATTTTTGATCAGAAGCACAAAATAAAACACCACACCACATATCAAGGATTACTTTTGGAACTGGACAATTTAATTATCTCAGGTGTGAAGTGGCTTGAAAACAAATTATTAACTTCAAGATACCTATTAATAAACTGTTTTTATCATAAGGACTTATGAATGTTTTATCTTGATGTATGTATTGTATTAAGATATACAAAATTCACACGTTGTTTTCCTTTTGTCACATTTTTTGTTTATACGTGCTCACTTTCTACAATAACTGTAAAATTTACAACACTATTGACGAATAAAGAACAATCACTAAATTTTGAGTATTCCTGTTCAATCTGAGCACTCATTTTCCACTTTTACTGTACAGTATTATTCCTCATCTCTGAAGGTTTATATTTTATTAATAATTTTATTTTACTCAGTTAATTTTTTGTGAAATCCAGTAACGAAATACAGCTATATTTAGTTAAATGGGGTTGGGAAAAAATTAAATGCTTATTACTAAAATTTAGTTGCAACTTCCTTCCAGGCAATCTGTAATGCGGTGGTTGAGTCGTAACGCCTCACATTCGGGAGGACGTGGGCTCGAATCCTGGTTTGACCATCCAGCACCCAGATTTGAGTTTTTCATAGTTTCCCCAAATCATTCAACGCAAATACCGGTACAGTTCTTTCAAAAGGCCATGGTCGTTCTTCGCCCCAGTCCTTTCCCACTCCTAATAACCTTGACATCGATGAATTGTAAAGCCATAAGCAAAGAAATTCAACCATCTTTCAGAATAGTTATTCAAAGTATAACTAAGACCTGAATATCTGAAACTCCAGTCATTTTTCCTGTTTGTTGTCATAGTTTACTATACAAAATATGGCATAAAAGTTAAAGAAAGCTTATTTTCTTAAATAGGTTCAGAATTCTTCATTTGGAACAAATCTTATCATGCTAATAAATAGTTTAACAATTTTTTTTAAGTTTTCAGTTAATCAACAGGTTTTATCAACCCCTCCATATCCCGAACTAATCCATTTATTTCAGCATGCTCATTGCATCCTAAATCCTAATCATAAATTCTCTTCTTTACCTTCCTTTACAGTTATTGCCCTTGATTGCTCGTTCCTTATACTAACAAAGAAATTGGGAGTATTCTAGGCGTATATTGGCGATGAGACTTGGAAAGCTACTGTTAGAAGAAGTAGAGTATGCATGGAAAGTGTTAATCATAACCACAAGCTGCCACTCTATTTAAGGCAAGAGAAATTTTCTTTTGTAGGTGAGGAACTCTGGGATTGGAATAAATTATCAAGGACAGTGCTGAATACTTTACCCAAAGTTGTGAATGTATTTATAGCCAAAACTTGGTAAAGGGTGAGGGTAGTTGGGTGGGGTAGTGACACGAAAAGAATTTAGGATACAGATAACAAGTGGCATACAGTTGTTGAAGTCCGCGTTCGGATTCACCATTTGTATAAATAAAATAATTGTTTCAAAAACATAAAAACCGCCTTTTAAAAAAAAAAAAAATCTCACTATAAATTTTAAAATACCTTGCTTAGAATAAAGTAAATCTAAATGGACAATATTTTACACTACTGTTATCGATATTTTTACATTAATCAGTTATTTTTGGAGTCGCTGCCAGCTGTCAAATCGCGAAAAATTAATTACTGAAGTTTATTTGGTGTTCAAGATGGCACGGGGAGTACGAACAAAAAATCCTAATATTTTACAGAATGTAGTGAGGCAGATATTGTTATTGTAGAAGACAGTTTAGGGAAACAAATTAGACAGTATTTTAATCTGTAGCTCGACCACTTTGGTCGTCTCTGGCGCTACAGTGTCAGCTGGTTGGTAAACGTTTTACAGTTAGTATAATGTCGGTGTATCATCTACATGTTTCAGTTTTGTTGAAACATGTTTCTGGTATTAATTGTAGGTAAATAGTAAAATGATATTTTATGTATTATTTTTAATTATATTTTTTTATCTTTTTGTTTTTCTTGCTTTGGTTGGCACCGACTCCAAAAAGAAAATATATAATATAAAAATTTCAATAACATTAATGTAAAATATTGTCCATATAGATTAACTTTCTTCTAGGCATGATATAAAGTTATTTTAAAATTTCTAGTGTGATTTTTTTGAAGGCGGTTTTTATGTTTTTTAAACAATTATTTTATTTTTAAATTTTTAGTGGTAATATGGTTTGTTTTATATTTTAAATATGCCGCCACAGTTTTCATTTTGTGAACTGCCTGGTAGCTAAGTGGTTAAAGCTATTGATTTCAAAAAAAACTTTCAGAACTGATTGAATTGGATGGTGTTTAAGGAACGTCAGTTTACGTTTTGGTCCAGGCTAAGGTTCGACCTAATATAACATCTGTTAAATCTGCCCCTCACATGTAACATCTGGGCATTAATACATACCACAAGTCTGTGTCTGGAAAATATCTGTCTGTTCCGACAGCACACAGAAAGTATAGATTTGTAATTGGTTTTCACAACGTGAAAACTTGGCGTCCAAGTTGAAATCTGAAGTACATGTTGAGACATTATTTTATGAATACACTGCTATGATTTAAAAATTGCTTAATTGATTTTGACGGGATTAAAAACTGTGGATTTTTGTAAAGAACATTGGAAAGTAAAAGGGATGGATGTAAAGGAAAAGAGGGATTGGGCTTTTGTATACAAAATATATAATTTCCTTTCTGTTTGATTTAAAGTATACGTGAGTAAATTTCTATTGATATCAGATAAAAACTATAGGTATGTATAGAAAACAACTAAGGGATATGAGGCGAAGTATAGTTTGGGTTTTGTAAAGCTAGTGTAATGTATACATACGCAAAGTTCAATATAATCCAGATAAAAACTGTAGCTTTGTGTAAAGAATATTTGCAAAAATTAAATGGGGTAAGGGAGTAAGCGGTTAGGTTTTGTAAACAGAAAGTAGACATTATGATTCTCTTTGTTTTTAAGTGTACATGTGCAGTTTTCTATCCAAATCTGATAAAAACTGTGGGTATCTATAAAGAACATTGGAAATTAGGAGGCGTGGGGGTAGAAGGGAAGAGGGATTGGGCTTCTGCAACCTAATTCAAACAGAATTGTTCTGTATGTTTTAAAGTAGACGTGTGCAAGTTTCCTTCACAATCGGATTTTGCGGAAGGGATCCGTAGATGCGTCGTTTGCTCGGTGTCGTGGGAAAATTATTTTTACGTATCCTCCCGAACAATCCCGACAAAACCCGAAGACTCTTAGCAAATAAGAGGCAATGTATTAGCCAGCATAGAGGGGAGACTTTTGCGAAGCCAATCCGATGTGTTTATTTCCTCACTTGGATGGAAATATTACAAATTTTCATGATACTCGCCGAGGAGAAGTAGAGACGAGCTCTGAGGGGCGAGAAGAGGTCATTCCGTCCAGAACGATCGCGCTGGCAACTGCCTGCCAGAGTACTGCGGATGATTTCGTTCTGGAGGCTTCGATGACTGAGCGCCTAGGCCGATCGATGTTGTCACTTGTGCTGGTTGACGTGACAAGTGCCTAGCATTACCTGGAAGGTGCGCCGTTGAGAGACGACAGCGCTCTTGTTACGACGCTGCGTGCAGCCAGACAGACACGGTAATTATACCTCCAGAAACAGTGTGTACTCAGACGAATCATTGAGATTGCCCTTAACGGCCTGATGAGTGTGAGTTCTTATGCCGCCGGACATTAATTCCTGAGCTAGTTGTGTCTAAAGGCGAGTGCTTTTTGGTTTTCGTTATCCAGTTTGAATTGAAAGACTGATTTCCATGTTTGGAAACTTTCAATAACTATTATTTGTGGGAACAAATTAACTCCCTGTCGCCCTATGTAATCCAGTTAAATCTGATGTTTTCTTGTTATCATTGTCATACAAGAATCGCTCTCGTTATGTATAAGAGTTTTTGCTTCAGTTGCATATGGAATTTGTAACTCTTTGTAATGTACATGTATTACAATTTCTTAGCTTCAATTAACGATAATTGTTTGTTTGCTATGTTGCACCTGTAAGACAAGGTATTGCGTTGAACTTTATTTTGCATAGACAGATGATTAAGATTAATGGTAAATATACCTCTGTCTGTAAGCAGTAATGAGTACCAAATAAACCAATATTTTAGGATCTTTTCAAATATTAATAACAGAAGTAATGGTTTCACCTCTGTTTCCTGAAATTAATATATGTGCTTTGCATAAGATAGTGGAAGGTGGCGACTATAAATCATGCAAGGTAAGCAATTAATCTGCCCCCACAGCAATCCGCTACAATGTCAAGGTAAACAGAGGCGGGATGGGATTGGGGAAGAGGAGCGGGAAGGAATTCGGCCATGACCTTTTTAAGGAGGCATCCAAGCATTCGCCTGGAGTGATTTGGGGAAAGTATGGAGAACCAAAATCTGGATGCCCGGACGGGGATTCGAAAATGCGTACTCCCGAATGCGAGACCAGAGCGTTAACCATTCACCCACCACGCTCCGTTTCAGAATCGATTAGAAACTGTAGGTTTATGTAGATTAAAGGGGTGGAAAGGGGGAGAGGGGTTTGGCTTCACTAAACCAAATGTAGACAGTATTTTTCTGTATGTTTTGAAGTATACATGTGCATCCTTCTTTCAAAAACAGATAGAAACTGTAGTCTTATATAAAGAACGTGGACAGTAATTAAAGGGGTAGAAATGGGGATAGGGTTTGCGTTTTTGTGAAAGTAATGTGGACAGAATTTTTCTTTTTCTATTTGTTTTAAAGTATACGCATGCGAAGTTCCACCGAAATCGGATTAAAATGTAGGTTTGTGCAAAAATTAAGGGGTGTAAAACGGGAGCTAGATTAGTTTCTTGACTTTTTCGTCAGAAATCTTCTCCATAAAAAATACATGTATGTGTCAACTTTCATACAGATCGGTCAAATAGTGTCGACTGCAGCTTTCTAAAAAGAAAATGGAGAAACATCAAGTGGGTGGAAACGGGGAGAGGGATTCATTTTTTGCAAACCAAAAGTTAATAATATTTTATTTTATTTTTTATTAAAAGTTGGTTATGTTCTATCTAATCCGGGTATAAATTGTGGGGTTTGTATAAAAATCAAGTGGTTTAGTGGGGAGAGGGGGTGGTTTTGGGTTTTTGGTCAGATAGCTTCTTAGTGAAAAAATACAAATAAGCTCCAACTTTCATGTTAATCGGTCAAACGGTGGCAACTGTAGCTTTTTGTAAAGAACATTGTCAAAAATTAAGAAGATGGAAGGAGGGGGGGGGGTTTAGCTTTGACGGACCAAATTTTGACAGGATTTTTCTCTGGGTTTTAAAGTATACGTGTGAAAAGTTTAATCAACATCAGATAAGAAATGTAGGTTTCTATAAAATTAACGGGTGTAAAGGGGATGATGGGGTGGTTTTTTATTTTATTTTATTTTGGTTAGAAACATGTAAAGGCCGACTTTAATGAAGTTCAGTTAAATGGTGTCGACTATAGGTTTGTATAAAGAACATTGGCAAAAATTAAAGGGGTGGATAGGGGGAGAGGGGTTCAGCTTTTCTAACAAAATGTTGACAGTATTTTTCTCTATATGCAAGTCCATGGTTCCTAGTAAATTGGATAAAAAATGTGGATTTGTATAAAAATTATGGAGTGTAAAGGGGGAGAAGTGATGGTTTCTCAATGAAATTCATCTGGGACCACTTTGGAGGTACACCCTATCCACTAAATTTTTTAAATTTAAATCGGTTTAAAATTGAGGAAGATATCGCTGGAAAGAAATACCAATTGAGAACCTCCTCCTTTTTTTCGATTGACAAAACTACTATAAATAGTCCGGCGCCGCTCAGCAATGGTCAGATTTAATTTGATTACTATAACTGTGGTATAGCCACTGAGAAATACTTTCATCTGTCCAGTTCTCCCTGTCAGAGCGCTTTAGGTTGCATCGAGTGCAGAAATGCATCGGAATAATTTAAACTATATAAATTATCGTTTCTGGTGTCTTAAAATACCGCACCGAGCTTTTTTGGCGTTCAGAACCACCAACCCTTACAATACCACTTCACTGTGTTTTTATATCACCTCGGTGTACTATTCACTTTAAACGTGCCACATTGAAACAGCGACGCACTGTTTGCATCGGCAAAACACAGATGAAAACACTCCAGTGCCCACAACCTCTCTGAGGTCGCAAGTACTGCACTCAGTGCGGCGTCAGTGATACGCAACGGCACAACCAAACACGATCTCGCCGCTTCCGTCTCTCGGTCGTCAACCGCTGGCCTCCCACCTTCGTATTCCATCCAGGTCTATACGCCAAAATCAGAAACGGGGAAAAAATGTTTAATTTAATTTAAATTAATAGCAATGGAGCGCACGCTCCGGTGAAAATTTCCCTACACCCCCATTTTCCCCCTTTCCTATGCCCTCTATAAATTTCAACTTTAAATTGTTTCGACGTTTTTGGTAAATTATTCATCATGTCTCTTAGTAAATTATTCCAATCCCTAACACCCTTACCTAAAAAAGAGAATCTTCCTACACCCTTGTGCCTGAAATCGAGTACCAGCTTATGGTCACGGTCATCTTTTACCTTCCATGTATTACTTTTCATTTTTACACCAATATCTTTCCATGCCTTATCACCAATATACGCCTTGTACACTCCCATGACCCTCTTCACCTTCCTCCTTTCTGATCGAAGAATTGTAAGAAAGGGAAGAAAGTGAGTGGTTTCAGCTATGATCGGCGCGAACTATGATTATCTGCATAAATCTTGTATTCACAGGTAAGTGTCGGACGCCAGGCATTTCTTCCGAATAAAATGAGTAAACTGTTTTCCTCCCGAATGCGAGGCCTCAGCATTACCGCGAACCCACCACGCTCGGTTTGTGTTTACTAAAGTCTAGAGTTTTGAGTCTGTTACTGTTTTTTAAAATTAAGTTAAATTTGAATTTGTTAATGTTATAAACATTGAAATTTTCCATTGTAAAGCATGAAATTATCAGTAAAGACCACACGCTTTACGAAAGAGAAAACATTAGGACGGTTGAAATCAATAATGTCACTTCTACTGTCTAGCAAGGCAGTTGAGAATTAATTTTCTGTAAAAGCTTTTGCTGTCAACGCATTTGCTTTTCCGTTCCCTTGCGCAATGTCGTAAAATGATTGGAAGCTGTTCATCAGATATTCCAATGCCGTTATAGGTAGTGAGGAGGATGGGCAGTAAGGCTTAGTCAGTCACCAGTCAGTCCAATTCTTAAGTTTATTCCTCAGTAAATATTTTGAAGTGTCTTCAACTACAGCTGCTATCTTTTTAGATTCCAACATGATGTCTACAATAAGATGGTTCTTACTACTGTGCCGCGTTCAGGGACTTGCGTCATTTTCTATTGACGGTTGCAGCGGAATGGTGAAGAGATCGGTGTATGGAACATTCTTCTCTGTTTGTCTGATCTGTTTACACGCTTTGGTAATCGTGTACAATGTGCACAGTTTTCCGACATTTCAAAGTAACCATGTCACCTTGCTCACCATATTTCAAGAAGGAAATCGAATTTTGTTCAATTGCATACCATTGATAATGATCATTACTGATTTGTGCTTTGATATCCAGAGATTCAACACATCATAACCATCATTAGTGAATATAAAATAATGGCTAACGGAAGCTATGTAATTGGTAAAAAGTCAAAAGTGCTGGTTGCATTCCAGAATATTTCGATTTTATTAATTGTTACTGTTTACGTTTACATCTGCATAGTAAGTCGTGAAATAACGCCAGAAACTGTTTCCGAAAAATTTCCCGTGTGGCTGGTTTTTCCACTCACTTTAGAGTTAACTATTCAGAACAGATTTGTAAATTTAGTGCTTATCGCCAATCGTGTGTTTGGCTCCATCAACAAGAAGTTGTTGGAAATGAAGAAAGCCATCAAAAAGGATTACTCTTTACAGTTGTTCATTCCTCCTTGGGGACAAACGGAACGAGACAATTCGGCTTTTATTATTAGGAAGCTCAGAGAAGACTACGAAGCTTATTGTGACCTTCTGGAAGTGGTTTTAGAGTGGCACAGGATTACAATACTGGCGATTTTAAGCAGCTATTTGCTTCACGCAACAGCCTCACTGTATTACATAGCTAAGAAGTCTGTCTTCTCCGCCGCTGATGTCGCCAGCATCGTGTACTGCCTGTTTACATTGCTACTGCTGGTGGTGCCCTCAGAGCTGACAGCTCGTCAGGCTGCTCATACTGCTCGTCTCCTGTCGCAGTTGCTTCTCTCTCAGCCTGTCGCAAGTGTGTCTATGGAGAAGGAACTGCAGCTGTTCATACAACAGGTGAAAACGAGTCGCCCCCGCTTCCACCTGCTTGGACCGTTTAGTGTGGATTTGGGGCTGCTCTTCAACATCGTTTCTAGCCTTACTACATACAGTGTTATTCTTGTCAGCTTTGTCCAGGATAGAGGTTGAAAGTCGTACTACTACTTGCAAACATGCTTTCTATGTGTATAACTTTTTAAATAATGGTAATTGCACCTCTGAATGCTTTGATACGCAGGTTTAGCTTGTTTTCCGGTACACTTCCACTACTATGCACAACTGTTTCATTTATATTTCAATTAGAATTCTTTTCATTTTATTTTAATTTTTCACCATCGGTTACATTTCTCGAATTTTTTACTGTGCACTTAATTAAACTTCATGAAGGATTTCATCATCCTATACCGAAATTCTGACAACTATCCTTGAGGATGGTTGAAATTATGGTTTTTATTTGTGAATCATGTTTCTATCAGAATATCATAATTTTACTATGAAACTTCGTTTAAAATATTTAGTAACGGTTATTCTCCTTTCTGATAACTTCTATTTATAATATTGTTGTTACTTTTGAAAATAGCACTTACTTTTCTCTTGATATTATGGCTCCGTTTCTTGCTGGTGATGCCAACGTTTCGTTCTCCACGTGGGGGCTTCGTTAGGGCTGTTTCAAGTTAATGTATCCACTTCCTACACTAGATGAACTATTTATATTTTCCGGTAGATACGGTGTTGTTTCTCTGCCAACAAGTTTCCGCTGTTCCACATGATCTGTTGTTGTTCGAAGCAGCCCAGACGAAGACCCCACGTTGGGACCGTAACATTGGTAGTGTCAGCAGAAACACGCAGTGCCATAGAAAAGAAAGTGTATTTTCCAAAATGACGCATGCAAAGAAAATTTATTTTTGTTTGGTCACTTGTTTACAAACGGCGGACAAAAACCACACGAAATTTATTTTAGATAAACAATTTTGCAGCTTATTTACTATTATAGCTACAATAGTTTAATTAATAACGTACTACTTACTCTCCACTTATTTCCTTGACAAATAAACTCTTCTTCGTGAATTTTTCTAATTATTCCTGGGTTTATGACTACATTTTATACTACCACGTTACGCGAAATTAATTCAATTTCTGATGATAATTATATTAGTGTAGTATTAAAAGTACTTTCTGGTTGTTTACAGAATTCTGGGTTATGTGTGGTAAGCTCTCGTAATCTGTCTGATTTAACACTGAATCCTACAGTTTGTAGTAATTAGCACACTATAAAATTATTGCATTTATAATCACATTTTTGAATGATTTATTTCAATTTTTCTGACACAAAACCTTAAGCCAAAAGTTCCATATATAAGTACATAATTTAATTTGTTCATATATATATGGATCAAACATCTAACCACAAAAAAATTGTTTCAGATTGGTAAATCATTACCTTCTACAATAACGGAGATTTATCTACCAGTATTTATTGAAATTCTGTGTACACTTTATTTATATCTAAAATATGTTTTGGTGATGATTTGCATTTATACCACTCACTTTCTCTGTTAATTTAAACATAGAATTATAAACAAGTAAATCGATTACAACTTAACCCCCTACTGGATACTTACTTTTCAAGCGCTCTTAAAATAAATTGTATTATTTCTAACCTCGATAGGCTTAAACACTTATGTTATTCACTGTATCTACGATGGCAAACCCAATAAAGATATCTGTTTACAAATAATTCAGTATATTATAAATAAAATACCTAATTATTAAATTTATTTCAATACGCTAAATGCTAGCCATCATCCGCAGTGCTTGGGGACAAGCAAAGATACCATAAACAGTGCAGCTGCCATATTTCCTACTTCATGGCTTTTCGTCAGAGTTTGTGTTGTAAAATTCCACTCCCGTGAAATAAAATTCAGTTTTTAGAAAATTTAATTGCGTTGACAGAAGTAACATTGTTTTCTCTTTCAAATTTGCGTATGCTAAGAAATAATTTTCTGAGAAAACTACTTTACATGCCTGTCGAATTGTAATTTTAAGTTTATGGTCTAATTTTTTATTTATATTTTATAAGCTATTGATATTTTACTTTTTTTTATCACAACCACAAAGTTTTGTCAAATATTTAACTTCATAATAAGTAATTCAGTTTATATAGCTTCAATTTTTTTAATCAGAGAATATATATATATATATATATATATATATATATATGTACACAAGCAGATAATAATAAATTGTATGGAAAAACTGCTGTGCTTGAAAGAAAATGTGGGTAAGTTATTTAAAAACATTTTTTTTTTTGTAAAATTGAGGCGTACTACTAATAAAAATTCAAATTGAATAAGTAAATGAAGGAAATATAAATCATCAGAAAAATATTCTGGAAACATTAAACTAAAATACTATAATATACGCTGTAAAATGTAATAAAGCATATTGCGAGCATTTGTGACTAAAAGATTTGAAGAGAAAAAAAAAAGTTGTTTACTTTCGAAACATAAATTAAAAAAAGGTTAAGAAGCCCAGAAGTTGAAAAATGGAAACTATCTACTTATTAACTGACACAACAGCAAAAAGTTATTGGCTTGGATTTAATTTTTTTAAGTTTATCTTTCAGTAAATCAAAGATGAGCAATTTGTGGAAGCTTAGTGTGGAGGATCAGCTGTATACATATTCAATCACTTTTTTAATACTGTGAATTAAAAATAAATTAATACTGTCTTCTTATCATAGTCAATGATATTAAAATTTTCATATATTTTCACATTTTTACTGATTACAGTATAACTAATCGTAAGAAATGCTATTATTACAATTTATTACTCAACAAACATTATGGAGTTTAATTAGTAACAAACTTTTATCATATATTTTTTTTCTTTGTCCACCCATTTGCGGCTTTGAAGGAACCAGTCTTTAATAAAAGCTTGCCTGGCGTGTCTCAGTCACAGAAGAAAATTGTTAGTCAAATAAAACACTTCTACCAAATTCCAATTGAGTCGCTATTACTAGTTATTATTCAAAATTTTGGTAATCCTTGAGTTACCGAATTTGGAGAGTCAATTTCATAACTCAATAATTTAACAAAAATACTGAAGAATATAAAATAAAAAATAGTAAAGGAAAAAGTGGCGGGGAACAAGAAAATTGGATTATACGTGTATAGGGAAAATGGCTCCGGAGTATGCCTTCTTTTGCAGTTAAATTAAACACTAGATGTGCCAAAATATTCGATAGCAAGGAGTATCACTTGTCTTTGTTACAAAGATTGTATTAAGTTACAGTGGAATAATCATTGTGTAACAAGTTAAGCTGTGTTTTCTAGTTCCATGATTTATAAATTCATTACTTCGGCGGAGCATCAAGTCAGATCGTTCCGTTTTGTGGGTCAGGCAGGTGGAGCAGAACTTGAACAATATTTATTAATATTTTGCGGTGACTTTACGTATTTAAGAATTATTAATTATTAAGCAGACTCAAAAAATATTAATCGACTATACGGCTACACTGGCTTCATTAAATTGGAAAGAAAATTCTTTGCTACCATTAGCAGATGCTACAGGTAAGTAAAAATGAATCGGAATAAATGTAACTAAGCTGAAGGATTCATACAAAATACTTGTTGCTTTGAAAAAAAATTTGAGTTCATAGAAATACATATTTCCTGATTTTTTAAACTAAGTTAGGTTTTCGTTCCACTATTTTTATTAGTTTTTGGGGAAAAAGTGTGAACCGGTGGGACATTAAACATACTGAAGCGTGCAAACAAACTTCTGTGACAGGAAAGATTAGTAACATTGAAATCTTCAATCCGGCTGTAATCCCGTGAAGATTAAATCGCAATCACACGCCGCGCGGGGAAAGTTTCCATTCTTACATCAAGATTGTTAATTATGATAGTGACACTCCTTATGACAATATTTGAATATTTGATTATTAATGCGCATAGAAAAATAAATTAAATCAACACTTTTATGCTTTTATTAAATGTTTTTCTATATAATGAAACTATAAATTTATTCAATTTTTATACTGCAGAATTAAATTATTACATATTGCATTTCCAAGATTTCAATCACGGTAACGTAAGAGTTACTCTGGCACATCCTCTCATCACTCTCTCTGTAGTAACTAAAGGATTTCGTAACTACCTCCTACCACCTGCCCAATGTTTCCAGCCAAGTTGAGTATGTTATCAAATGTTATTCCAAGATATTTACGTTTAAAGTCTTCAGCACACAGTTCCTCGCGCACCGTATAATCGTAACCAATCTCATGTTTTTTATGTGCGCAGTTAAATACCTTGACTGTAATATTTGTTTGTCCTCATCCCGTGTTGACCTACCTATCTAGGTAACCTGTCCATGTTACACTGCAGATGTTCGGATAAATGATAAGGTCATTCCAGTTTAATTTAAAATTCACCTTAGTCAATAGGTGAACGGAGACTATTGTGGTTTGTAAATTCAACATAATAATCTTCTTATATATACCTCGAAGTTACCTGACTAGGACAACAAAGGACGTTGTCAAAAAGTTGTAATTTTTTATGATACTACCATCCTGCTGCAAGTCTGTGTTGCACCTCAGTGAATTTAAACTAGAGGCAAAGTTCAGGAAGTCGCGATGTTGTTTGATAATACTTAAATTTCAAATAAAATTCAAGTGTCCCAAAAAAAAAAAAAAAAACAATTTAATAATGAAAATATATTTCAAAATTGCAAAGTTGTCAATACTTGGTAATAAAGTCAGAGGGATTACAAATTTGGTATCATGGTAATCGATTTACAATATTAGAATAAGGTTTCGAAAGACCATTTATACAATTCTAAAATTGTGGAAGTCACTTTTAACTGTTTATTTTTCTTCCACCAATCGTTGGTAAACATGGAATGAAGATAAATGCAAAGAAGAGTCAGCTTATTAGAAACACAAATAAAAAACAAAAGGTTAATTATCAATATAAGGTGGGGAAAGAATTGTTTGCTGAAGACTTGAAATGTAAACATTACATTTGATAACAAGCTTAACTGGGCAGGACACATTTGACAGGTGGTAGGAAAAAGTTTCAAAATTCTGCACTTGTTGGAAAATGTAATAGAAACTGTTGATATAACAAGACTAATGGAGCAACATGAAAAATCAAATTTTGAAGCAATTAAAGCTCTGCAAATTCTTAAAAAAAGAAGAGCTGTTCAGAGAAAATGGTTCCCACGATATTTCAAAAAATTATGTATTACCTTATAGGCGTCAAATTGATGTTGATTCGATAAACTGCTTTAGTACTTTAATTTAGGTAAAATCTGTAGTTTATTATTTTGTAGCTGAAACTACGGTGGTGATGATTAAATAATGTGTTTTCCAGTATTTCTGGCTTTTGTTACAATACAGCCCTCGACTTTGTAATGAATAGTTAATGCGTTTGTGCGGGGTAAAAAGGTTTGACGTGCCCGATGTAGTGTTGAGTTAACACACTTAGAACTTCAAGATTTACGAAATCACATGGATGTCCAATATCAATAATATCATTCCTATTGTCGAGAAACACTGGTCAAAATTTCTTTATAGAGGACTTCACGAATCATTTTAATTTTTTTAGAATCCGAGCACACAGTAATAAATTATGGATAGGTAGTTTAAGTGATGGAAAATTATTCTTCAGATTTTTAGAGGTCATGTGTAGAGGCAGAGTTGGTGTGAATATTTACAGCCAGTCAAAGGCACAGCTCTTAAACGTCACAGTACAGTGTAGCAACTTCTGGAGAAGAGTTCACGTCTCTCCTTTTACGTGACTTTGATAACTGCTGCTTCGTTTTAACATTCAACATGCTGTCTGCAGTGAGAAGATTCCTACTTCTGTGCCGCGTGCAAGGCCTGATGTCATACTCCATCGACGAATGCAGTGGACTGGTGAAGCGATCAGTGCCTGGAACATTCTTTTCTGTTTTCGTCATCTGTGTATACATTTCCTTAACGGTATTCAATTTGTACAGCTATCCGTCTTTACACTGGAAACATTTCACAGTACTATCAGTATTCGAAAACGGAAAACAAATTTTGTACTGCTTCTTACCAGTAGTAATGATCTTAACTGACTTCTGCTTTGATATTCAGAAGATTCAGCGCATAATGATGATTATTAAAGAAAACAAAATTATGGCCAACGGAAGATATGCAGTTGCCGAAAAATCAAATATCCTGGTTGCGTTCGAATTCATTTCAGTTTTATTATTTGTAATTGGGCATATTTATATGAGTATCATTCAGAATAAACAAATGTTAGAAACAGTTTCAGCAGAATTCATAGTATGGGTTGTTCTACCATTCAGCCTAGAAATAACGATTACTTACAGGTACGCAAATTTAGTGCTGTTAGGCAACTGTGCATTTATCTGTATCAACAGAAAGTTGTTGGAACTAAAGCACATTTTCAAAGAGGATTATTCTTTACAGCTGTTCACACCTCGTTTGGTACAACAACCACAACGAGCCAATAAGGCTCATACAATTCGGAAGCTAAGAGAAGAATACGACCATTATTGTGAATTCCTCGAACTGACCGTAGAATGGCACAGAATGGTAATACTAACAATTTTAAGTTCAAAATTGTTCTACACCACTGCTGAATTGTATTACGTATCTAACACCCATGGCTTGTCGCCTTTTGTTGTCATCGGTATAGCTTATAACCTTCTCTCAACATTGCTGCTGGTAGCTCCATCGGAACTGACTACTCGACAGGCGTCGCACACTGCTCGCCTATGTTCACAATTATTGCTATCCCTTCCTGTTGGAAGTGTGTCAGCGGAGAAGGAGCTGCAGCTGTTTATACGGCAGGTGGAAACCAGTCGGCCTCGCTTCCACCTGCTTGGACCTCATAATCTAAACTTGGGACTGCTTTTCAACATAATTTCTGGTCTCACTACGTACACTGTTATTCTTGTCAGTTTCGTTCACAACAGAGGCTAATGGGTCTTGTAGAAACTGAGATTGGCGTCTTGTTTTCTCTAGCATTAGCATTAGCTAAAATTTGTACCACTTAATGCTTTAATGCAGGTGAGTAGATTGCACCTGGGTATGTACTTGCTATTATGAAAAACTGTCTCATCTTTACTGCAGTCAAACCAGTTTCCATCTGTTAAATATATGTGGTTTTCCCCCACAGCTCCTATTTTCGAATTCTAATTTATACAACCAATAATGCTTCAATTATATCTTTATGGTCCAGTCCCTAATTTCTGAAAAATATCTGCAAAACTCATTCCTCTCGATTATTGAAACAAATATTTGTAGTTATTAATATTTGTAGTTGCTGAACTAAGGTCTTAATTCTGTTGACACCGCATTTTTTTACATTCTACAAAGAATAAATAATAACAATCGATATATCATAATATTTTTGTCTGCGCATTATGTTTTAATAATATGTCAATAAGATCTCTTCATTCTCTGCTACTTCAACTCATAGTTGTGTAACAATGTACAATGGGTAATTAATTAATCAAATATATTTACCGGCCACTGCAGTTTTGTATTTCAAGTTCAGAAGAAAATCCATATTGCAGTTTTCATATAGAATCACACAATTTAATTCTTTCAACTATGTATCGCTTTAAAATATAACCATAAACTTTGTATTCGAATAATCTTATACTTATGCCAATTTTATAAAAATGTGTATAGTGCACTTTGATTGTATGAATTATGGTTACATCATCTCCACCTGGAATATGCTTTTCATTTATACTTATACTTCTCATTTTTTATAACGATTGTTAAGTCTTCAACAATGTACGACAAATAAAATGAAATTAATCAATCATTTTTAATGAACTTTGTATTACAATACCTTTACCTATTACTTTCTTTTGAAAAGTATCCCTTCAGTTATACCGAATCATTTCTAAACATGATAGTTTACAACAATAAATATTATATTGTCGCAGTCTTATCAAACTAAAATATGGGTCAACAAATTAAACAGGATATAAATAAAATAAAGTAATTTTAAATCCTATCAACTCAATCAAAATAAACAAATCCATAGGGTACGCAGTGACATAGTAATAGAATACGTGGGTAATAAGTGATACATCAATCCTTGTTTTGTTAGTTTAGTAGATTTTTAATTATCAAATGCCATGCTCTTCCGCTGAAGCTTGTTATTTACTTGCACGGATGTACTGTTTTTCTTCTCCCTTACGTCTGAATAAGTTTCATGAATAGTTCATTTAATGTATAGAAACCATACTGGCTAGTATCCAAAAAAACTGAGAGTTTGCATTTTTTATCGACAATTCTTAAAATTGTCACGATTTTTCTGAAGGTCTGACATATTGTATATAAATACGGAATCATAAATTTCGTAAATTTTGTGAAGGAAAAAGATACTAAATGCTTGTATGTTATAAGAAAACAGATAGTTATGCTACAAGACAGCTGGAGTGGGATTCATTGGAAGATAGAAAGAGGGTGAAGGGAGTCATGGGAGTGAACAAGGCGTATATTGGAGATGAGGCACAGGAAAATTAAGAGCGGTGCGTGGAAGTGTAAAGATGACCATGACCACAAGCTGACACTTGATTTCAGGCACAAGGGGGTGGAAAAATTTTCTTTCGCAGGGAAGAGTGTAAGGAATTGGAGTAAATTACCAAGAGAAATGATGCATAATTTGCCAAAAACACTGAAAGAATTTAAAGTTCAAATTAGTAGAGGGCAAAAGTAGATGGGAAGAGGAAAGGAAGAAGATGGGCGTGTAGGGTGATTGCCACCTGAGCGTGCGCTATATCGCAATTGTACAATTATTGTTATTGTAATTATTTAAGAAATTGATTCGTGAATATATCCATCCTATAAAAAAAGGAGCAAAAAAAATATATATTACCTGAAGGAATATTGTGACAATAGTAAACTAAAAATAGTAGAAAAGCTACCTGCCAAGTGTTATATATATGTTTGCAAGATAAATCTTAGAAATACAATTTTTATACAATATTATGGGTGAATAAGTGATTAAAGAATTTGTTCAGAATCAAAAATATTCATTTTTAACTCATAAATTAACTCAAGCTAAAGGTTATATAAGGGCAAAAACATAAAATTTGACTCTGATAACTTTAAATTTTTTTCTTAATATAATTAAAAAATTGTATTTTGGAAATACAGGGTAACAATTGTAGCTGGATTAGGAGGGACGTCTAAATTCCTCCTTCAGCTTCGATTTTTTTTAAACTATTCCTTGATCGAACCATAATGGTTTGTTCTTATGAATATAAAGAATTGAAAATAGCTCCTAAAAACACAAACTCTAAGTACTCAAATGTATTGTTTCATGTTGATGTTTTTAGAGAGTGAAACTGAAGAGGCAATCACTGCAAAATGTGATTAGTTATTGCAACAAAATAAAACGTCACTTCCACTTAGTTGCCTACAAAATTTTGTCCTCTTTGGTCATATTGATCCACTCCCTGCATGGTTTGTGATATTCAGCGTCTTGCTGGCTATGCTGAAGCCGATACAGCTCCCTAGCTGCATCCGACACAGCATTTGCCAGCTCGTCCAGTTCTTCCCAGAGGTGGTTGTCTTTTAGCATTTCGAAGGTAGTTGTTCCTGTGAGTTTCACTCTGTACTGTTTGACCGGAATATCAACTAATGCGCGTTCAAACAGTATATGATCAAGTGTTCCAGGAGATCCAAATACGCATAGATCACTCTTTGACATATTGATCCTGTGCATATATGTTTGATACGGTCCGTGAACGGTGAGGTAATATCTCAACCATCGGGATAGATTGCTTCCTACGTGTTCTCGTTCCGATGGCATGACGTATTTCTAATACTCTCCCTTCTGTTTCCGAAGTGTTCCACTGCTGTTGCCATTCATTTAAAAAACAATTTTTAATGTCTGTCTTATTGGAAGCTACTTCACCCAGAATCTCTGTTCCCTTGACAGTGTTTCCTTTTCATAGCCAGTAACATGCTGCCCTTTCTCTTATTTCCAGGTCTATACAACATATTTCTAGAATGACTATAAGAGTGTCAGTTAGGGTAGTTCTGAATACACCTATAACATAAAGATTCCTCGTAACATTCATCTGATATTCCTTGCAGGTTTAACCAATCTTAATCTAAGTGCCCATGTGCTTGCTTCATAACATTCAATAGCTGTGGTAATTGCACCATGGTACAATGAAATAGTCAGCAGTGGGATTAGAAATCTCCTATGCCCGATGTTAATTTTTTTTTATTGTTGCAGTCGTTCTTCGGGATATATAGTTAACGTGATCATTAAAATTCCTTTGCTCATCCAGAATAACCACAAAGTATTTTACTGTTTTGCGTCTTTTGATAGAGTTTCCTCCTGGCGTCACAGGAGGGTAATGTTCCAGTGTTCCTTTCATTAGTATATTGAGCTTTGTTGGTGCTGGCTCTGGAGCTTAGCTTGTTTGCACCAACATTCCAGTACTTTCATAAGACTGGAATCAGATTTCGAGGTTTGAATTCTGTGAAAATATTCCCTTATTACTGAATCAGAGGATGTTATAACTTTATTTGCTTTTAGAAAATTGCCATTATCATTCTCAAATAATGTTTCTGATGAGACCCGAGAAGGCAGACAATGATGCGATAAAGACTAAGATAACGGCTACGATTTTTCTAATACATCACATCACAGGTTTTTTTCTTTCTTTTTTCTCAGTTGCATTTTATTTAAAACGATTTTATTTTTAACATATTATTGAATTGTATCCATGATCTCACATTTTCACTTTGGGAAACGCTTGTTTTATATCTTTTCAATGTTGAGGATAAATGCTGCCAATCGGAAAAACTGTTGAAAGCTACTTAAAGTTTTACCAAATGTTTTACAACAATGGATTTCAGCTTTCGAAACAAAGTAAATAAGCCATTCTCTTTCCATTGGGAATATTTCTAGAATAATAATTCTCTGTAAATTTTTGCCATGGTCATTATTGGAAAAATTGTAGTTAAATACCTGTATGGGACCACAACAAACAAAAGTACAGTATTAGCAAGATACTGGCAGGACAAAAACCGGGGTCATTACCAATATCTGAACTGCTACATATCACTGAAGACGACAAATTGCTTACAGGCTCTTGATTTACAGGAGTCTCCTTCTGAAGAAAGAATCCAGTGTACATATTTTTCTACGGATACCTACATGGCTTCTGGATTTAGGGATGTTCTTGTTGAACTTACGTCAGCATTTTCTTGACACTCCTTTTCCTTATTTTCTGGCTTGCTAAAGAACTTGCCAGTTTTTCTTTTCCTACCTCCTACACCCTTTTTGCCGGTCGAAATTGTGCTCCTAAAAGGTTTCTTCCTTTTCTAAATTTTCCAAATTTTTTTTGTACACGGTCAATATTATTTAATTTTTAATATATTCAAATATATGCAAAAATAACGAATACATAGGTTTTTCTAGTTTACGAGTAATAATGGACCAATTTAACCATCTAGTTGAGTTGGTGATAAGTTCATAAAAATTCCATATAAATTATCTGCAAAGTTAGCTTTGCTTTTTTTAAATGCATCGAGTTTTGGCTGAGATGTTTTGCATGGATTTTGTATAGCCGGTAATGACTAATGAACCCAACCCTGTGTGTGGTCAGACATGCACATGGCCGGATTTTTATTTTAAATTTTTTAAAGATTTAATTTTATAAATACTTGAAACAGACGATTACAATGAGCAATAATTATTGAGATAAGCCGATAAATAAACGTTGAAACTTATCATAATTAGGATTTTTTTGAACTTATATTTTGCACTGATAGATGGTACATTGAATTATAATCTCACTAACCAAGTTAAAACATAATTAATTATACCTAGACCCACGTCAGAAGAACTAATTAACAAAATAATTGCAATTTGATGTGTGATAGCAGTGTTTGAATACGTACCGATACAAACTTAGAAGGAAGCTCTGTCTAGTTTCGCCAGTCCTGTCACAGAGCACTACTTTCGGGCGCTGTCGGGTGGTTCAACCTGCCGACAGACGTTTCGCATTGCATCTTACTTCTGATGGATGCCAATAGATGGTAATGTTAACGCTATAGTATAAAAGAAAATAGTAAATATGTACCAGTTGGATTTCTTTCTCAATGCAATGTCATTTCTTATGCAGTAGGAGGGGTGGCTGTTATTGCAATGACTTTGAGTATTACGTGATCGAACGCTCGATTTGCCGACTTGTACATTCGCTTACGGTGTATCTGTTCCGGTATGCCGCGATCGTTTCGGTTGCCCTATTAGGTTCCCGTATCCTATATGGCTGCACTTTAACATACGTGGTAAACCACCATTTGAAGAAAATGAATCAGAATGTTATTGTGTTCTAAAAATCTTTGGATCTCATGAAACCGAATTTAGATCTCTAATCAACCACCACTGATGACAACATTGATTTCATGGCATTTCAGTCGAGTTTCTTTAGACTCTGCGTATATATAGATGTGTCTCTTCCGCACTTCTCGTGTTGTGCTGCTTCTCGTTCTGTCTCTGAAAAAATTGAGAATGAAACAAAAATTTTCTAGATACTGTAGTTATTGCCTATAACACAAACCTCTCGTTCACCAATTTATTGCGCATATTTGTCAATATATCTTGTTTTTGATGGATTCAACCATTTCCAACTTACACCAATATGCCAGTTATTGTCCCTCAACACCCTAGCTTAGAGTATAATGAACCAGCGATTTGGACCAATAACGGTGCTCCCATTGTGGTGCAATATTTTGAGAAAATGTGAAGGCAGCTCTTTCGATGATAAGGCCGCTCATTTAAGTTATCAGTCATATACCACCAAACAATATAATGGGAGTGATATGTTTTCGATAACAGTTTGCGAAGGTACTTTGGGACTCTGTAGTTTGTTCTTCCTCTCTATATGAGTTACGAAATAATTAATATTTCACTCCCCACGAATGTGTACTAATAGATAACATAATTTATGCAGCAAATAATAGAAATGATAAATTTAGTAATCAATAAACAATTCACTCTAAAAAAACGACTGTGCTATTATTCCTGATTTATAATACGAATTATATTTTGATTGCATGTGATGTGATTTTCCTATAAACTTTTTTTTCTACTAAAAGTTACAATACATATTGCGCAGATTTGTCAGTATACCTTGTTTTTGATTGACTGAACCGTTTCCAACTTACACCAATCTGCCAATTATTGTCCCTAAATACCCAGCTTAGAATACAATGAACCAGTTAGGAGTTTTATTCAACTTTATGCTTTTAAACAACAAAGAACGTAAATGTTGATAAACAATTATTTTTACTAAATTTAAGAATCTTAAAATAATATTAAAAAACATTCACAAAAACTAATAATTAATTACACAAAAAATTAAATAAATATTGAGGAACTGATAAACTAAAATCTGTTAATAAATCACCAATAATATAGTAAATGAAATCAGCAAGTATATAAAAAATGAAAATTCGTATATCTTAAAAATGGTGTACCTTGGTAATACAAATAAGTTAGTAAAATATTTTTACTATAGTTGAATATTATTAACTATCCTTATGAGTAGAAATCATGTATCCTACGGATATAAAAAAGAACATGTATAGCCGGTTTCCCTAATTTTATTAATTATTACAAGTACATACTTCCTCTTTATGAATATGCCAAAAGTCTGTTCCGATTTCAGTTTTCTATTCATCTCTTTATGGGTCTTATTCCTTCTTCGTGTAGGATGGGATTGCAGTGCTGGCTTCAGAAATCAGTTATCATCCATTTGCAGTACATGGTAATTCCAATCGTCCCTTTTTGGTAAATTGTACCATTCATGGAGGAAATATTCGGTTGTGGCCTCATTTCTACATTCATTCTTCTGTCTTTCAGGGAATGTCCTTTTGCTGATCTTAGAAACTTTATTTCGGATGGTTGAATTTTATTTTTGTATTATATGTTATTTACCAATATTTCGCTGCCTTACATCGGAGTTAGTACTGCGGTTATTTTATAAAATTTGAGTTTAGTCTTCTGACGAGTTTAACCTTTCACTGTTTGTCGAATTGTTCCACACATAAATCGAAGTCGATTGAGTTTCTTCTTTACTTATCTCCATTAAGGCATTGTTCACAACCGAGATAGGTAAAGCTTGTGCAGTGGCGTAGCTAGGTCAACGAGGGCCCCGGTGCAAAAAAATTATTTTGGGCTCTCAGGCCAGATGGGCGACCTTGTTTCTGCTTTGTGTTGCTTGTGAGGGCTCCGTAGTTGTTCTTCGGGGCCCCCATGAGCAGTGAGGGCCTCTCTGTGAGAGGGCTCCCTGTGTCACAGGGGCCCCCTTAGACGACGGTAGAGCTAAAAAAAAAGTCGCTAGTTTTCTTATTTCGACCAAAGACTTGTGTGTCCCTATCCTGCCACATTTACATAGCACAGAACATTGATTTTAGTATGTGGAAGTAGCATCGAGTCTCCCATCATGCACTATGGTGGTTAGATGTCGGTAGCTATGGGAGGTTTGGAGGTATGGTGGTAGAAAGTGGTCGACATGCGGAATTTTCATATTTCAACCAAAGAGGTATGAGTTTCCATTTATCACTTTGCAGCCAAAACCGTCTAACGCACACCGCTGATGTTTCTGTGTGGTAGTACCATAGAGTTATCGATCATGCATAACATTGGCCGAATGTCTATAGCTGTGGGAGTGTAGGAGATATGGTGGTTGACAGTGACAGATCACGGATATTTTCGTATTTCGCCCAAAGACGTGTGTGTCCGTATATTTCCCTTTGTTGCCACAACCATCAACCGCAGACGACTGGTGTTTGTGTGTGGTAGTAGTATAGAGTCACCAATCGTGCACAACGTTGGCCTAATGTCGATAGCTGTGGGAGTGTGGGAGATATAGTGGTTGACAGAGGCCGATCAAGGATGTTTTCATATTTCGCCTAAAGAGACGTGTGTGAACTACATAATGCAGACCAAAGGTGATTATGTGTGGTAGTGGCTTCCCGTCTCTCATTGTGCACTATGGTGGTTAGATTTCGGTAGCTATGGGGGTGTTGGAGGTATAATGGTTGAAAGTGATCGACCTGGAGCACTTTCATAATTCGACCAAAGACGTATGTCCCTATGTATCACTTTTCAGCCAAAACTATCTCGCTGAGACCACTGGTGTTTGTGTGTGGTAGTAGCATAGAGTCACCGATCATGCACAACATTGGTCGACCGTCGATTGCTAAGGGTGTGTGGGAGATACGGTGGTTAAAACTAGTCGATCAAGGATATCTTCGTATTTCGACCAAAGACATGTGTGTTCGTATATTTCACTATGCTGCCTTAACTATATAACGCAGAATACTGGTGATTGTGTGTTGTAATGGATTCGAGTCTCCCATCGTGCACTATGGTGGTTAGATGTCGGTAGTTATGGGGTTGTGGGAGATATACTGGTTGAAAGTGGTTGACGTAGGGCATTTTCCTATTTCTATCAAAGACGTGTATGTCCCTATATTTCATACTGCAGCCAAAAGAACCAATCGCAGACCTCGGGAGTTTGTGTGTTTTAGTAACCTCGAGTGTTCCATCGTTCACTATGGTGGTTGCATGTTGGTACCTGTGGGCAGTGGTATATATGGTGGTAGAAAGTAGTTGACCTGATGAAAAATAGAAATGTGTGTCTCTATATTTCACTCTACAGCCAAAACTACCCAACGCAGTCCACACTGGTGATTGTGTGTGGCATTAATCTCAACTCTCCCACTGTGCACCATCGTCGGTAGCTATGGGTGTGTGAGAGATACGGTGGTTGAAATTGGTCGACGGAGGGCTACTTCCTATTTCGACCAAACACATGTGTGTGCCTATATTTCACTTTGAAGCCATAAATACCCTGCGCAGATCACTGATGTGTGTGTGTGGTATTAGCCTCGAGTCTCCCATCGTGCACTATAGTGGTTACGTGTCGGTAGCTGTCAATCAAAATTCTTTACAATCATGAACGAATTCGTGGATTGAGCTAGTTGTATAGATATATCTAAGACTGTTGTAGAGAGACTACATTCTGGTCGCACTCTTTTGTTAATTTACTAATACATATTACTGTTTATTAAGAATAAGGTACCCTCTCGTATATGACTGTATTAAAAAGGTTTAGAAGTTTCTCGTGAAGGTTGTGGCAAATTAATATTTTTGTGACCTCAAGCGCTGCAAAACGGTAACCATAACGACTACCGACAATGAGATCAATACGTTCACGCGTGTCCTCAAGAAACACCGGTCGAAACTAATTTCTTGATGGACTGGAAGTTTCCAATTAATTCCTCTTAGGTGCTCGACAACCCAGTTATAAATTATTCTGGTATCTTTTGTCTGAATTGTTACAGGTTTACCTTCAGTTTTTCCTAAAATTCGTCAGTGTTGGGAGCAAGTTTCAGCTAGTCACATGTGCCGTAATTAAACTGGCGAGTAGTGTCATAAAGGTGTTTTCTACAGCAATCTAAAATTTTCTTCATTAAGTGGGAGAGTTAAAACCGTTTTACGCATATTGAAGTATATCTGTGATCATGCTGTCTGCAGTTAGAAGGTTCCTACTGCTGTGTCGTGTTCAAGGTTTAACGTCTTATTCTATTAATGTTTCCAGTGGTTTCGTTAATAGATCAATACCTGGATCCATCTTCACTGCATTGATAGCATTTGTATACTTTTCTGCAATGATAATCAATATTTATAAGAATGCCGTGTTTCACCTGAAGTATTTTAACCTGCTCTCCATATTCTTAAACGGAAATATGGTTTTGTACAACTCCGTTCCAATTATAATTATCTTGAGTGAGTTATGTTTTGATATCCAGAAGATTCAACGCATACTGGTTATTATTACAAATAAAACAATAATGGTGAATGGAAGCTACGGGATTTGCAAGAAGTCGAATTTCCTGGTGGCCTTCGAATTTATTTCAATACTGTTACTTGTTACTTTAAATCTTATCACCAAGGTTAGAGTGGCTGGAGTGATCTGGCAATCCAGTTCAACTGTTTTCTTCATATGGATTGCCCTTTCTCTTACGTTAGCGTTAACATTTCAGTACAGATTCGTAAATTTAGTGCTTATTGCCAAAACTGAGTTTACACTGATCAACAAGAAGTTGTTACAAATGAAATATACTCTAGAAGAGGATAAATCTTCAAAGCTGTTCGTTCCTCGATTGGTACAAATGGAGGTAGATGACAGGGCTCATACAATTAGGAAGTTAAGAGAAGCTTACGAAAATTATTGTGATCTCATGGACTTAACTTTAGATTGGCACAGAATAGCAATACTGGTGATGTTAAGCACCTACTTGCTTTACATGCCAATCTTCCTGTACTACGCAGCTAACAACTCCATCATATCAGCCGACGATATCAGTATTATCGCGTTCTGCCTGCTCTCCACCTTGCTGCTAGTGATACCCTGCGAGATGACGTCACGGCAGGCATCGCACACTACTCGCCTGTGTTCCCAGCTGCTACTCTCCATGCCTGTCACGAGTGTCTCAGTGGAGAAGGAACTGCAGCAGTTTATGCAGCAGGTGAAGTCAAGCCGTCCGCGCTTCCACCTGTTTGGACCCTTCAACCTGGATTTGGAGCTGCTCTTCAACATCATTTCTAGCCTTACCACCTACAGTGTCATTCTGGTCAGTTTCGTACAGGTCAGAATAAACAGGTCTTATTGATCACGGTAATAATAATTCATTAAAAAATTCAGTAAACTAAATTATACCACTTTGAAATATTGCTCTAGACTTTGCCTCTTTGCAATAATCCTCACTATTTGGGTCTCTTTTACTTAATTTCAAATTGGTGTTTTTGCCCAGTTATCAACCTTAGGAATTGTTATCTTACCTGTTCCTAAAGAAATAAAGTGATCTTTAGAATCGAGTACATAATTTCAAATAATATGTTTTCACTTTTGTTGTTGACGATAGGAATTAACATGTGCAACTAGTGATCTAATTTAAGAAATGCTCTCGGGTATCTAACCGAGTTAAGGAAGTGTTATCACACAATATTTCGGCGGTCACATTCAGTTTTCGCCATCTTCTGGTTAACTCGGCTGGTAGATGGCGACAGTTAATGTGATCGGAGAAAGATCACGTGATAACACTTCCTTAATTCGGTTAGTTACCCGAAAGCATTTCATAAATTCTCGACTCTGAGAGAATCTTCGATGTTATGTAGTGATCTAATGTTTATGCAAGAACATCAAAGTTTTATTTAACATCTTTAACTCTTGTGACATTTTCAAGTTTCAAATTCCTGCTTATGTAGAACCTACAGTGCTGAGAAAAAAAACGCAATAACTATAGAGTTACTTAGTCATCACTGTATCTGTTGTTTAAGCAAGGTTTTTTTAAAAAGAATTCTCTACTTTTATTTACATCTTATACCTTCTAGGAACAGAAATACGGATAGAATCACACCTAAGATGACCCACGATGCTGTTTATATATATATATATATATATATATATATATCTTCTTACTTCTTTTCACCAGATATGATAAAATTCCTTTGCTTCGATTCATGTACGCAGTGTCGCCAGTTTTGAAAACGGCAAAAATAATCCTCACTTCCAAAACATTCTAAAAGTAGTTTCATCTTCTTCATTATCACGGTGACAAGTATATAACTGATATCATGCTCATATTACTCCCTTATGAACTGGTAATTCTAATGCGTAATTGTCACAGCATTTCTTTAATTGTCTTATGGCTTTCCATTGCTTATTAAACTCATCTCTAATGACCTCAATATCGACTAGGCATAAAGCCATAAGTAAAAAAAAAAAGAGGTTTATTGGAGTTTTTGTGAATTACACGTTTCATCTTTTGAAAGTCTGTAAGTTGGTACGAGTGGTCTACATAATAACAGATAAACCTGTACGTGATTTCATAGCAATTTAAATAAGCTAAATCGAGTTGTCAGAAATATTAAAAGTCCCTTGTAGATGATTCAGTTTACTGGAAACGGTATGACGTAAAACTGAAACATCAGCACTAACAGTGTACAAAGAATAGTTTCCGCACTTCACCGCATTCACAATAACAAGAAAATATTTTCATTGTAATTGCACTACCCTGCTTTGATAGAATATTATTATTTTACGCTAATATATTAATAAACTTTAGCAGTAAAGAAAGACAGATGAAGGTGTTCTCTGCCCAAGTGAATATTTTATAACTCAGCAAGATATTCTGGATCATAAGAACAAACTAGAACACACATTACAGCAAATCACGTGCCATGGAGTACTTTTGGAACTAAAAAAATTTAATTATCTCTTAAATGTAACTGTTAACTACAGATATATATATTAAAATACTGCTTTTATCTTCTTTTACCGCGAAGTTTTATATTGATGTATGTATTCCATTAAGATATATACTTATTAATATTAACAAACTAAAACACACATTACTAAGATTTCAATAAATCAGGTACCACGGTCTACTTTTGTAAATTGAAAATTTAATCATTTCTTAAAAAATGTAACTGTTAACTTCAAGATACATATTAAAATACTGCTTTTTTCTTTTTTACCTCGACATTTTATATTGATGTATGATGTTTAAGACACATACATATTAAAACACACATTACTAAGATATCAGTAAATCACGTACTATAGAGTACTTTTGGAACTGGAAAATTTAATTATCTCTAGAAATTGTATCTTTTAACTTCAGAATACATATTAATAAACAGCTTTTGTTTTCATTTACCTCTAAGTTTTATATTGATGTATGTATTGTATTAAGATATACAATTATTAATATTTTTCATTTTTTCACATTTTATAATTATACATACTCACTTTCTCCAATGAATGTAAATTTACCAATATTATATCACAAATAAATAAACAAATCCATTAAATTTTGAGTAATCTGGTTCAAACGCACCATTCATTTTCCCTTTCTACGGTACAGTATTATTCCAATTTTTTATTAATCATTTTAATAAGTATTAACTATAAAATAATGATTAATTTATATAATTATTGATAATTTTGTTCCACTCCGTTAATTTCTTGTGAAATCCATACAAGCAATATAGCTACAATTAATTAAATGGAGTGGAAAAGAAATAAAATGATTTCTGCTTAAACTTAGTTACAATTCTGCTCCAGATAACCTACAATGTGGTGGGTGAGCGCTAACGCTTTTGTCTCACATTCGGGAGGACGACGGTTCGAATAATGGTTTGGTCCTCCAGATTCAGATTTTCCACGATTTCTCCAAATCCCACCAGGCGAATGCCGGTATGGTTCCTTCAATAGGCTATGGCCGAATTTCTTCCCGTTCCCAGTCCTTTCCCGCCTTTAATAACCTCGACGTTTACGAGTTGTAAAGCCATAAGCGAGAAAGGGAAAATGTCTACCATCTTCGAGAATAACTAACCACGGTAAAAATAATAACTGAGTTTCTGGGACTCCAGTCCCATTTCTGGTTTCTCATCGCAGTTTACTATGTGAAATATTCGGTGGCATAAAAAAAAAAATCTTAAATTGTTTCACAGTTCTTCATTTGGTACAAATCTTTCCATGGCAGTAAACAGTATTATCATTTTTTCCTTATTTCAGTTAATCAATAGGTTTGATGGGTTCCTCCGTCTCTACATATCCTGAGCTAATCTATTTATTTCAGAATGCCTTTTAAATCCTACATCCTCAACTATTCTCTTAATAATTTCTAGTTTGTATCTACCTCTACAGTTATTGCTTTTGACTGTTCGCTCGTTTTACCAATTACGAAATTGGGAGTGTACAAGGCGTATATTGGTGATGAGATTTGGAAAAATATTGGTAGAAGAAATAGAGTATGGAAGAAAGGTGTTGACTACTGGCAATCAATTTTTGGCAACGGAAATTTTCTTTTGTATGTTGGGAATCAGAGATTGAAATAAATTACCGAGATCAATTCTGAATACTTTACCAAAGTCCCGAAAATATTTTAAATTAAACCTGGTAGAGGGAAAAGGTAGTTGGGTGAGAAAAATGACACACAAAGAAATCAAGATACAAATAATAATAATAATAAGAGGCAAACAGATGTTGACGAAGTCCACGTACAGACAATATATCTTCATAAATAAAATAATTGATAACTCATTGGCACCTGTCATAAACCAGATCATAAACCTGGTCATAACGGTCTCTCCATGTAGTTCGACTAGTGTGGAAAAAAAATTTTTTTTCTGACTTGAAAAAAAGAATGAAAAAAAACTACCAAAAAAACGTTTTTTTTCTGGGACACCTTTTTTTCATAACTACTAAATCTCAAATTTATAAGGCATTTATCGTTTAATATGACTTTTTTAGAGTTTATACTAAGTACTTATTTTAATTTTTAAATCTACTATATTTTTCTGGAGAAGTAAATTACGAAAATATTGGCAATATTTACGAACGGGCACTTCTCGAAGAGGTTAGGTTGCGCGAGAAGGAATCCCCGTTCCCCGTTGTTTAGTTTGGTACTCGCTATTTGAACTAGTGCTGTCAGCCCTGCGAATTTATCTGTAGACCTTCGAATCTTTTCAGAAAATTAGGGATTTTAAATTTATCCATGGTTTTACGCCTAATCTTATTACTTATTGTGCTTTCCTTATTTTCGTATACTTGTTAAACTTTCAGCGTATAGTGATACCGAGTAATTAAATTGTCAGTAATTATGAATCGTTTCCTTGCAACCGTTGGCGTAAACCAACTATTGAAAAATAATTAATGCTCCTATTTTGTATGATAATAGATTTAAATTCAAAGTTAAAAGACCGTAATACAGAATTATCGGCGCAGTTTTTATGCACAGTTTGTACTTTGCTCACAATTTAAAATTGCAATCTCAAAATTTTTTGCTTACAATACAAGAGCAATCAGTAGAAGAAAATGTAACAAGTTATGGATCTAGAGGAGACAGAAGAATAAACAGAAAATTCAGACACCGATCAAACTAATGTTGGTAGTGTTGATACTAGTGAATATGGTACTGACATAGAGGATGAATAAAATTATGTTACCGATATAGATACATTATGTAAGACATTATAAGATTCAGTAAGATTTAAAACTAAAATGTAAAATGTAAGTTCCGTAAATAAAACTATAATTTATCAAATATATTGTTTTCTGAAAAAAAAGAAAAAACAGGGTGCTAAGTTTTTTTCATTTCACATATCTGAAAAAAAAACATTTTTATTATTATTTTTTTTGTTTAATTTGCAATCTGATGTTGCCAGAAGGTAGAAAGATTTGGGAGAACTACGGTACTGGCCTTCGTGAATAGCGGGAGTCTGTCGACAGCAATTAAGGTGGTGAGTGACATCTAGCGCTGGCCGGCACATTTCCCCGGGGCCTGCAGAAGCTGTGGGAGGTTTGTGTGAAAATGAAAAACATTGACCGAGAGAGTCGGAAAATAGTGTATTTCGAATGAATAACCGTCATACGATAGGGACCAGTAAATAGAGATGCATCGCGGAGCATTTGAGTGTGCACGTGGATAACCAATAGTAAGCCTGCTAGTTGGTTGTTTCTAGCTGATTTAACGTCGTTGCTCTTCGCATGGCCAACCAGTGATGAGTTCAAACTTTGAGGAGTGGAAGAAGTGGGCGCTGCGAGAGGCGTCGTAGCAGCTGACAGCGGAGCAAGCTGACACTTCTGTCCAGTCCCCGGTGGACGCGAGAGAGAGATACAACTTCTTCGGTACGGTCTCCGGGTGAAGACGAGTTGGTTCCGGTCCAGTTACTGGTATCAGACGAATTACATCTTAGTGGAGTCTCGCGCTGTGACGACACTGATACATTCGTCCCCAAGGCAGTGCCTGAGAATTTCTAATAGTGAGTGATAAAGGGGCCTTCAGACGACCCGTTCCCCATCACCTGGTCCCGTTCCCGATCTCACTTTCCTACCATCGACAGAGTGTTGCATTTAGACGGACCGTCGGCCTGCCAGATTTGGTAGCCACCGCAGTACCATCCTGCCACCATGCCTACATCCGTCTTGCTCTGAAATTTGTTCGTTCCATTTAGCAGTAATACTAGTAACAAAATTAGTTAGTTACAAATTTTGTTAATGTTCTAATATTTAAATCAAATATGTATGGCCCCGTATTTATCAAAATCACAACTCTGAGTGCTTGAAATTGTGAAAAAAGCCTAGGAAAAAAACGTGTGCCAAGCAGTTATATCTACAAAAGGCATACCTTCAGTCACATTAGACTCTCAGATGTTTTGGATGGTGAAGGTTTCCGGAATTTCTAGCGGATGATACATGAAATGCCTCATTTCTCGCGTCCTTGTGATGCTAGAGGGCATGTGACGTTAGGATTGCCTACCATACTGTATGATAAAGTATCATACTTTATTTTTGGCCGTTATACTTTCTACTTTTTCCTACGAATAAATTATGAAATAAAATTGTAGTTTAAAAAACTAAAATCACGCTTTCGTAGTAATGTGAACTAAAAGGTTAAAAATAATATTTAAATATAAACATTTTGTTTAACAGTGATAGGACGTCCCACAATTCAGGATAAATTAATTTTTTGAATAAGCTTAAAGAATAAAGTCACTGATTACAAAACTAACTTTAATGTAAAAAAGCATGGGGTGCTATTTCAGTTGTCTTATATTTTTTGTCGTTGGCTGTTTGTAAAGACAGAGTCATTGTCAAAAGTTATGTAGAGCGCACCCCACGCTTTTTTAACATTAAAGTTGGTTTTGTAATCAGTGACTATATTCTCTAAGCTTATTCAAAAAAATTAATTTATCCTGAATTGCGGGATGTCCTACCACTGTTAAAAAAAATGTTTATATTTAAATATTATTTTTAACCTTTTAGTTCACATTGCTACGAAAGCGTGATTTTAGTTTTTTAAACTACAATTTTATTTTTAACTTTTTAGTTCAGATAGTTTAAAAGTATGTTTCTTACAGTTGGCTTTTCTTCGCCAATCTCTCTTTTTTTGAGTTGTAGTTTCATTTTTAATTATTATTCCCACGAGTAAAATAAAATTAAATGGTCACCTCAACAAGAGATCCAATAGCAGGGTAAACGAGGAAGGTTACATTTCTATAATAGTACGAAGTCATATTTCGAATACTCACTATTCAACATCACGTTAAGCGACTGCATACAGAGAAACCTTTCTGGATAAGACACAGCGGAAGACGATCGTCTACAGCAACCAAGGCTCGTAAATCACACCCGGGAAACTGGAGAACGACGATGATGATGATGGCTGTATTGGGCGGGAAATCTCCGAAGGGTGTGGCCGCCAAATGACGAAGATTTCTCGAATCGCACCTGTGCACTAATGTCGCGGCTGCATTTGCTAACTTAGTAATCCCATCAAGTATAGGATACGTGTAGTTTAACTTGAAGTCCTAACCATGGGTTATCCTAATCTTTTCCATTTATAATATCCGCAAAAATGCCAACAGATATCGGGATTCAAGCAGGGAATGTCTGCTCGCTAGTTACGCGCCTTGTAAATTAATGGAAAGATTGATATGCAACCACATAAGAAATATATGTGAGGAACGTAAGTGGTTCTCAAGCAGGCAACATGGTTTCAGGCAAGGATATTCATGCGAATCTCAGTTGGTGGGATATATGCAAGATATTTCAGATGAAATGGACAAGGGAGGCCAAATTGATAGTGTAGCACTAGATCTGTCTAAGGCGTTTGACAGAGTAAGCCATAAAATGGTAGTAAATAAGGTAAAAACCATTGGAGTGGCTAAGAAAGTCATTTACTGGGTAGAAGAATTTTTAAAAGGTAGAAAACAGAAAGTTAGGGTAGGAAATGTAGTATCAAAAGAAGTTGAAGTAAAAATGGGTGTGCTACAGGGTAGCGTATTGGGACCATTGCTACTCATTATTCTAATGAATAATTGTGTTGATTGTTTACTATCTGAAATTAGATTGTTTGCAGATGACATAATGCTGTATAAAAGAATCAAAACGATAGAGGATTGTAAACAGTTGCAGGGTGATCTGGACAGGATATCTAATTGGGTTGGTAAACATGGAATGAAGATAAATGCAAGGAAGAGTCAGCTTATTAGATACACAAATAAAAAACAAAAGGTTAATTATGAATATTAGGTGGGGAAAGAATTGTTTGCTGAAGACTTGAAATGTAAATATCTTGGAATTACTTTTGATAACAAACTCAACTGGGCAGGACACATAGGACAGGTGGTAGGAAAAGGTTTCAAAGTTCTGCACTTGTTGGAGAGAGAGATGATGGGATGTACGAGAGAAGTCAAGGAATTGGGTTACAAAACTTTGGTCAGACCATTGCTCGAATATGGTAGTGTAGTATGGGACCCTCATTTTACGTATCAAATACAGGAGTTGGAGAGGGTGCAAAAAAGGGCTGCTAGATTTGTTTCTGGAAATTATCGCCGAATGCAATCAGTGACGGATATGATAAAGGAGCTGGAATGGGATTCATTGCAAGACAGGAGGAGAATGAGGAGGGTCATGGGAGTGTACAGGGCATATACTGGCGATGAGGCATGGAAAGATATTGCAATAGGTATGAAAAGTCATGGAAGAGAAAAGATGATCATGACCACAAGCTGGCACTCGATTTCAGGCACAAGGGTGTAAGAAGATTCTCTTTTTTAGGTAAGGGTGTCAGGGATTGGAATGATTTACCAAGAGAAATGATTAATAATTTACCGAAAACTTTGAAAGAATTTAAAGATAAAATTTGTAGAGGGCAAATGTAGGTAGGGGTAGGATAGGGGGAAGATGGGTGTGTAGGGAAATTGCCACCGGAGTCTGTGGTCCATTGCAATTAAATTAAATTAAAAACCAATTAGGCCACAAAGACGATTCGGGAAGTGGGTGAAAATGAGCTACGTTTTTCATAAGACGATTAAATCACTTTAGTGTTTTTACTGTCAAAGTAATGAGATTACCAAGACATAGATATGAAATTATTGGATTGTCATTGGTTCTTAATGCATGTACAAAATTTCGGACAATTCGGACTTTTTGAAGTGGGTGAAAATTGAAATGAAATTTTCCATTACAATCAACCACTTTTAAGTTGTTTCTGACAACGTGGTGAGAGTGAAATTATTGAATTTTTAACGGTTCTTAATAAGTGTGTAAAATTTCGAACGATTCGGACGTCAGGAAGCGGGTAAACACTGAAATGAAAGATTCCATTACATGCATCCATTTTTCTATTTTTACCGTCAGAGTAACGAGAATAGCAGGACGTTGCTAAGAGACTACTGTATTGTCAACGGTTCTTTAAACGTGTGCAAAATTTTTATGTTTTTACTGTCAATGTAATCAGAATATCAAGACATAGCTATGAAATTAATGTATTGTAATCAGTTATCAATACATGAGCAAAATTTCAAACATACCGGACAACTGGAAATGGGTTAAAATTAAATTGCAAAATTCCACGACATTCAACCATTTTTCTGATGTTACTGTCAAAGTAATAAGAATAGCAGGATATAGCTATGAAATTATTGTAGTGTCACCGGTTCTTAATATGTGTGCCAAATTTCAAGCAGCTCGGACATCTGGAAGTGGGTCAAAATGGAGTTGTAAAATTCCGTTACATTCGTACATACATACATACATACAAGTCAAGCTAATATAAACCGTGTAAAAAATACATGATTTCGAATGAAGTATACAATACATGTAAGTAACTGAACGATCTTACGCTAGCTCCACAACCTCTTGCAAGAAAAAGTGCGTATCGGCCAAAGATTTTTTATTCACTCGCATCCTTTGATCCGTGTACTTTCTGTTTCTGAGACGAGGCAACAAGAGGGGACCAACCATATTGTTGTTCTCCAGTCGACTCGTGTCCGCTTGCCTTTATTTCTGAACGAAACGGTGGATTGACAAGTGGAGAATTTATTGTTTCTTCTGTTTCTCGTCGTTTTGAGTTTTGAGTTTTCAACGGCATTGTTTTTATTTTTAATTGTTTAAAATGGCAAGTAACTCAGAATCTGTTTGCGATAGTGATAGGTGATACACCAGTATCTCCAAAGGAAGCAAAACTGAAGAAAACTTAACAATTACAAAAAAAAATTGTCGGAGAAAGCATAAAACTGGATAAGAATGGATCGTCAAAGTAAATTCTTTGTGAAGTGCAGTTTCTGCACTGAGAGTTTTACTACTGCGTCACCTGGTAGTAGACAGTTAAATCAGTCAACATCGATTTTCAGTCATTTTCAGAATATTGTGAGCATGATCTTCTGTTGAATAAATTGTAATACAATGTTACAAATTTCCGCACTGGTCAGAGGCGTATGATTTCTAACATTACTTTAATACAAATATAAAGTGTCATACTTTATTTTTGGTCAGTATACATAATCCTAACAATAAAATATGCGGAAATAATTTATTTATGGTGAACTATAAAATTGGATTAATTGCCAAACGACATGTTGGTGCTAATGATGAAACGAAATAAATGGAAGATGGTGGGAAGTGAGGAATAGAGTGGCCTTAAATTTACAAATGAGTGTTCATTATTTATTTATAATACTAGATTTGGAATGTGGCTCCAGCTGCAACACTTTGAAATGAAAAAAATAATAAGAATAATAATACCTAGTCCTGTAAGTCCGAAAATATATGTATTTAAGGCGATAAATAACCAAATTTACAAATTTTTTCTTTTACCTTCATATACTTTTTATTTTCCTCTTCAAAAGACAATAAACTTAATTTTTTTTCCAAATAAGTCGGCAACCGTATATGAGGTGTCCCATAAAAATTTGTGGGTCTTTTACACCTCCGGCAGCTCTATCAATACTTTTTTTTCTTGATTATCGGAAGCATTCAATAATAACAATGTACCACACAACAGAAAAGAAAACGGGGAACCAGGCAGTGTGAGCCAGTTTTGAGGGCAGTGTGGTTAGGGCCAGACTTTACCTCCACTTTTTCACCCTAAATCAGATGGTATTTCCACCCGATCTCCCTGCCTGGTTTCTCCACAAAAACGTGACCAGGAGCTCACTTTATACCACCCGGTTTGAGGGCCGAAGAGGCATGACCGCGGTTTAGGGAGACAAAATCGGGCCGTCTAAAGGAGCCTTAAAGTTATCTTTAAACAAAAGTACATTCCGCAATGCGCCAGTGCGACTTGTGATGTTAATTATACAAGTCAGTTTAGAAATAATCGTGCTTTCCCTGTTTGTGTAAGCCCTAACAATTCTATGTCACACATAGACGTGACATTCGCCAGTGGTGGTGCCAAAAGGTTTCTATGCTGCAACGATGTTATAATCACCAGCCAGTAGTTTAATCGTTGTGGAGTTCCTCCAACGATCGCTCATAGACGTCGTGCGTCGTGACCTAGTGAACTCTAGTCTTCGATAATGTGTCCACCGCAAATACATCTTCGATATTCCCTAAATGTGTGCACCCGACTCAACAACGCTTTTGAAATTAATATCGCTGAGATAAGAGACTTTTCGTGCTCACTGTTTTGATTATTAACAGAGTTAAAGCTAAATTTATAGTAACTCTGAATGGTCTATTAAATTCTCTGTATCTTGTTTTGTATCCATTAGTTGTTGGTTTTTAGTAGATTTTTAATTAAATAAACTTCTACGATTACCCCTGTTTTGTGGATAAATGAGCTGTATGATTTAGAATAGACTGCTATTTATCATTTATTGGCGATCCTCTTCCAAAGATATGTTAAGTGTAATTATACTCCTAAATTGGCATCATGATAACAACAATTCTACGTAAACAGTTTAATCATTTCATTTGAAAGCAATGCCTGGCGTCCAAAACTATCTTATAAATACAAGAATTATGCAATTATGATTTGGATATTTATGAAAAGACATTTTTTTCAGCCATATTTTTGGCTGTAATGCCGAATTAAACACTTATTGAACGTTTAGATGTATTTTATATAAAATATAAATACATTTTCATGCAATTTTCTAGTTTTTGTCACATTACGCTAACATTTATGGAGATATGGCCATATTTTGAAGACAAATATGGTAATTTTTTAATAGCACCGGGAATTCAGTAGAAGTTACGGAGCGTGCATAAACCATGGAGGAAGGAATAATATGGAGACGACGCAAGAGACCTTTACCACGCATGGGAGTGAAGCAGGCCAGCGGAGGAGTGGGGGGGCATGGCCGGAGTGGTGGGGGCTTGACCGCTTGCCAACAAACACGGGGAATATGTACAAACACCTCAAGGGGACTCTAGGATAAACGTGACGCCGCAATCTGGTGATGGATTATTATGTAACTCAATGAGACAAATAAAAAATGAAGAATAAAATTTTTTGATATCCTGCTTAGTTTTCGAGATATTCTGTCTCAAATGTGAAATGGTTTTGGTTGAAATTCAGAAGAAAAAATTATTCAAAGTCAAATTTTATGATGAATTTTTATTTAAAAAGACGAGACAAATAAAAAATAAAGAGTAAAATTTTTCGATATTTCACCTAGTTCTCGAGATATACTGTCTCAAAAGTGAGGTGTCTTGAGTTGAAATGCAGAAGAAAAATTTCGCAAAAGTCAAATTTAATGATGGATTCTTATGTAATACGACGAAAAAACTCGATAATAAGGAATAAATGTTTTCGATATCTTGCTTAGTTTGGGGGATATTCAAGATCCAAATTGAGGGGTTTAGGTTTGGATGCAGGCTGGACCAAAAATTAATTCTGTCAAAGCCACAATGATTACATGGTTGACATGCGGAATGGATATTTCAGTTTTATTACTACCACTTGTGGTTAGTCTGAAATGTGTCCTAGACCAGAAAAAAAGTAAGAGGACCCACTCTAGGGATGAGCAACCCAGACATTTTGTAGGCTGGTACCAGAAATAAAATGTTTATTCAGTCACCTTAATGAACATTCTCTTGATCAAGATGTGTTGTCTAATTTCACAGCCCTACTTATTAGGACAATTGTAAAAAAATTATCTCTCTGTTAGATTTACATACGGGGGGGGGGGGGGGGAATGTTGTACAAAAAAAAAAGAGACTAAATTAGAAACACATTCCCCAAATTGATTTTGTTCAAAGGCCAATAACTTCTTTATTTATGAAGCCCATTTTTATTTCTGCATGAACCTGTTTCGACATAAATAGATGAGAAAGATTTCAAAATCGGTAAAAATAGGTATAGACGTATTTACAAACAGAAACAAGTCTTATATGAAGCTTTAAAAATAACCTAAGTCAATGGCCTGAAATAGCTATTTAAAAAATTAATAAAACTCACAGCTTCTCATATAACAGTTAATTTCATCATCCATTGTCAGTATAATCAGCAACGTGACGAAAGAAATCGTAATAGTAAATTCACTAAATCGCGAAGTAAAACACGCCCCTTTAAATCTCATTTTAAACACTCGTTAAAAAATAATGCTAGTCTATTATGTGCAAAATAGAAAGTTTGCTGATTTTCTACACTACACCAAGAAAAATTTGAGAACAAAGTCATCCCATTGAGAGCTATGACTAAATATTTATAGACGTGCTGCAAAGTTTGCGGTGTCTACCGCTCACTTCAACAACGATAATTACAATTCAACTTACTTATGAAATGATATTCCAGATTCTTTCCTGTCTGGCCTATTTGTGCTACCGTACGCAACACAAGCTGGCATTTTTAAACACTTATACACAATACTAAATGAAATAATCACTGCATCTACCACAATGTGAATACCTTAATTGTTGGGAAGCGCCATATGGTCGCTGCCGGTGCTGCCACCATGCGGGAGAGTTTAGTGCTTGCTTCACCGATTTAACGTCACTTCTCCTCCATATAATTCCTTCCTCCATGCATAAACCACGTAGCTCCATTTTGGCCTCCTGTAAACCCCCCCCCCTCCCCCCACGTAGCCCTACGTGGTTTTTGCCTCTACCCCCCCCCCCCCCCCCACGTAGCACGTAGCTTTTTTCCTTTTTGATTCCAGAAGACATTTTTTACTGTTTTCTCTTGTCAGACTATTATTACATACGGAGATAATTAACTGATGGAAATAAATATTCACATGCTGTTGTGAGTTCAGTTCCTCATTTTAACTGTGAAAAATTTTATGAAAGGAAAGCTACGTGGCCTGGCTCGGAACCATCCCCTCCCCCCACGTAGCCCAGCGTAGCCTTCCAGCTAACCCCTCCCCCCCCCCTGGACTGAGCCACGTAGTTTGTGCACAGTCCCTTATAGACGAGAAGAAATTATGATAATTATTCACAGAACTGTACTCCTATTATAAAATGGAGGTAATATAAAACTAATTACCACTGAATTGGTCAGAATTTGCCAGTCAAGACATTATAATCACTCGCTAAGTTCCGGTCGCCTTTCAATGTCGACAATGCAGCAGCAACAGCATGCCTTTGTCGATCCGCTTCAATCAATGTCTCACTGCCGCCAATTCTTTTGAAAACAATCTTCAGTCAGTGTTAAATCAACAATGGAAGCGAGTACCGTCATGCCGAAAACAAAATGTCTGAAAGTGAGAAGTTATGGAATTAAGTAAAGGAATTTGGAGAGGAGTTTTTTCTGTAAGTTATGTGAAACTAAAGTGACTTGAATAAAACGATTTAAAATTTAATTTCCCAATGGTGCAGTGAGTGCACGGAATCAAAGTATGCTGTCTACATGAAAGCGATACTACAAGATAAAAGTAAAACACATGATGTATAGTTGATAATGTTTTAATGTATGGTAAATTTAAATGTTTGGTCATTTTTTTCCGGTCACATTAATCCGTTTTTAAGGTCATATTTTCATGCATATTTCCATATTTTTGATCATAAATATCCGCACACTAGTTATAAGTTTTACATAGAACTGCGCAGTATGGTATGTGAAAATTAATAAAAAAATATATTTATCAGTCATAAAGTAACTACTATTAACACTTTTCCGATCGGAATATTGTGAAGTCAATAAATTAACTAATGAAACAGTTAAACACTAAAGACGAAGTAAGTTTAATTCTGTACAATAACTTGCGTGGAAGTGTAGTAAGTCTGACTCCGACTGATAAATTTGCTATTAACAATTAAGGCAAATATAAATCTAAATCATCTGACTTCTAAATTCATAAAGTCTTAATTTTGTGCGATGATGGGTGGGGTGGATGGTATGTAGTTGTAAAAGATAGTACCATTTATCGCATATAAATTATTGTAGTACCATTTATGTTACGAGACGCCAACATTATTTTCAATATTTAAAGTAAATTTGCCGGAGTTATGGTTAACAATCCGTCATTCAAGTTCTACACTGAAAGTTCACTACCTGGTTTATTAGTTATATGAGAGTGCCATACGTTATTATTGTATTATATTCTTACCAAGATTTACAATAACAACAGTGTGGGTGATTACTACAACTAGGTAACTGCAATTCAGCTGTTCCGAGGAAAACTCAGTTTAATGTTTTTTCACGATTTTTGGAGAATGTGAAGACTTGATTAAATGTTATTTTACTACCATTTCTAAATTTTATTTAATGAGAAGTATCTATGTCTTCTTTCGAACAATAATTTTCAACAAAAGTGATAAACAGGATACTAAGGGACATATTCTTACAGACTTTAAATTTTCTACCCTAATATGGAATATAAAAGATAACTAGACATGTTGACTTGCCTAGTTGTAGCTCCCATCTTCCAATCATGATATGTTGAACAACTAGATATGTGAACATGCCCTGTTTTTGAATGGATTTTTTTTCCGATGATCAACTGATCTAGTTTTGTAAATTCTAAGTAGCACCTGTGAATTGTCTACAACGGTTACCTAGTTTAGTATGCTATGGACCTAACATAATGGAATTTTTCTTTGCAGTTACCCATATCTTGCCGAATTTGAATTTACCTAGCTGTGGTACTCATCCCACGAGATAGTGTTGTGAACGAAAATCTTAAACATTTTTAAAATATCATTTAAGGAACTTCCCAGATAATTTCTAAGATATAGCTACGCATTGTTCCTAGGGATATGAATACAATTTCTTTTTTACTATACGTGAGGACGAGAGGAGAAGGATCAAGATGTATTCTCGCCAGTGAACGTATTCTCCGTGGACCATCTTCACACAATAGTTCCACAAAACTAATCATTCGTCAGGGTTCTTCGCATTTTAAACAGCTGACTGTTTTCAAAAGTGTCACTATCCTGTCGTGTTTTCTTTGTCCTTCAATCACCTTTCGACCATAACTTACCCTCACGGGCCATGAACCGGACTGATGCTAGAGATCCAAGCATTCTTCCAAGTATCATCTCTGTGAACATATTTTGAGAAGATTCTGTTCTTTCAGCAGTTGGTCAAATGCCATGAAGGAATTCACACCGAAGAAGTTATTTCCAACCATTGTTTGGGCAGTTTATTTTACAGTTCACATTAGTTTTTGTTACTATTTACACATAGCTGTCTGATGAATTACACAAATGTATTAAATATTTTGTGTAAGTATTAACGGAAATTTGGATTCTCTTAGATAACGAAGAAAGTACTACTAAATTTGAGCCTAAAGTAAATAAAAAATATGAAACAATAATTTATACATAAATTGTAAATAATATATGTAACTATAATGGTATATATTACTTAAAATATTCTTTTAACCATAGCTTTGCAATGAAATATAGTTATGCTGTAAAATAAGAATATTTTTTACAAAAACATTACACGTCAAAGAAACAAAAACGTTTATTGGCTTTTACCTTTCCAAATTTAATGAACATTTCCTATATTCTATCATCATTCCTGCAACTGTAGATAAAATAAAAATATAAAAGAAAACTGTAATGGAATAATGAGTTAAAACTTTGTGATTAAATAAATTTTATTCCTAATCCAGCAATAAGCACTATACATTAATGCCATACAGTTAAGAGTAGATTAATGAACGATATAATGAAATAAATGATTAAATAGCACATTTGAAACAAAAATAAATGTATAACAATAGATTCATATTTTTAATAAAATTTATGACAAGCGTGCCAAATCTTGAAGCACATTACACAGCTAAGCACAAAAGGAAAGACACATAACTAAACTAATGTATTTATGCAGAAGTCATACTGGTTTCTTAAATTTTATCAGTTAATATAAGCACCTGTTAATTTTCTTCTTTTTGTTCAGTATAGACTTTCTATGGACCACGAAATTCAACTGTTGCGTTTGGGAAGAGCTTTGATGTTTGCCCAATAGTTAAGCATCGTGTTGCTATGCTGATTCATCCTGTCTTCTTCTTTGGTAGTTTGTCCTAGAATCCCATTGGTTTAGCATCCCCCTGAGAGATGATCGGGCTTCTAATACTCTGTCCGCCTCAGCCCTCTCCCTAGTACTGCAAATCCTTACCCACTTCTATGACCCTTGGTGATATGACCCTTCTTTTTCACAATCTGGCAGGATGGCTCCTGGAGACGTGTCCATAAAATTCCAGGCATCTCTTCCTGTGTTTTTTCACATTATCGATAGAGTTTGTAAGGAAAAAAAGTTTACCTAGAAATATGTATATTTACTTTTCTTTGAAAGGCCATCGTTTTCAAATTGTAGCTGCGATATCTTTAGTTTGAGAGAGTTTCTAGTATCTCCGACAGTGAACGTTGGCGAAATATTGTATCTATTGTTGGTTGGCAAGAAGCTTTTCAGTTTTTCGCAGAGAGAAGAAAGAAGCTGAAGTAAAAAAGGAAGATGTATTTGTTGTGAAAAGGATTAATGTATTGATGATAAAATGTATTACTGCTTGTTGAAGAAAAATAAATAAATATTAAGTTGATTAATGTGTATAAGCCGCTAGCTTCTACAATTAGTCTATTTACTACTAAATGGTGGGCAGTAAATTAAATATTCTTACACAACAAAAATTTTACAAGTTCTTGATCTATGTTCCCTTCTGCCCGGATTACCTTCCTTGACTGGTCCCAATTTCTCCCCTATTTTCCCTCTCTTCTGAATTTTGATTATGTCCGTGAGTCTCTTGTTGTCTAGCATTAGAAATTCCGAAGCATAAAGGCCTTCAACGAGAATAACTGTCTGGTAGTATTTCATTTTAGTGTTGTTGGAGAAATAGTTTTTATTGTGTGTTTTGCTAGTTGGCATACCACTTATAGATTGTTAACTCTGATAGCTTAGGTTCTTCAAGTTGTTCGTTTTCATAATACTTCCATGTTCCAGATGGAGTACTCATAGAGATTCACTGAAATTCGTGATGTGTATTATTTGAAGTGACACCTGAGGTCCTACTACTGCAGCCTGTTGCATGATAGTATTTATATCATAGGTGTCAAACTCAATTTTGCAGAGGGCCGTATATTAAATTTAGAATGTGTAGGCGGGCCAGATTCAATTAAAAAGAGAGGAATCGATTGAAGTCTAAATGCTCTAAAAAACATGATTCTTCTTTCTGTGTCACATTGCGATCGCGGGCCGTATTGATAGGGCCCGGCGGCCGCATGCGACCCGCGGGCCTTAATCTTGACAAGCCTGATTTAGATGATTCACTGATACTTGTATTTAGTTAGGCAGAAGTGACATATCATCAGCGAATGGCAGATAATCCACATTAAATCTGACGCACTTGTGTCCCATGTAGATACCATTTGAGATTTCCCTCCTAACAAGCTTATAACCTTTTCCTGGCACAGTTAAGGAGAAGAGGGGAGAAGCCATTACTTTGTCTTACCCCTGTATTGATTTAAAAACTTTATGAGAATGTTCTCCTCAACTTCACTCATGATCTGGTGATTATTAAAGAATGTTTGAAAACGCTATGGGAGTATTACTGTTTGTAAAAACTAAATTATATTTGTATTTCGTTATTGTAATAAATTATGAAATTTTCGAAAGAGTTATGTTAATGATATTCAGATCACATGCTTTACGAAACAGAAACCTTAAGGATGGCTCAGATCAATAATGTCACTTCTGCTGTCTTGCAACACACTTCGAATTTAATTTTCTGAAAAGCTTCCTCTTTCAGCCTAATTGCTTTTACTGTCGTAAATAATTGGTAGATGCCCATCAGATATTCCTATGACGTTATCAGTAGTGAGGAAGGTAGGGAGACAGTGTTGGCCAGTAGCGAGTACACAGTTAATCAATAAACTTTGTAAGTTTATGTTTCAGAAATTTTTCTGAAGTGTCTTCAGCCGCAGTTGCTAACTTAATAATTCCAACATGCTGTCAACAGTGAGATGATTCCTACTACTGCGCCATGTTTCGGGACTTGCGTCATTTCCTATTGACGGTTGCAGTGGACTGGTGGAGAGATCAATGCCCGGAACATTCTTCTCTGTTTGTCTGGTCTGTTTACATGCTTCGATAATGGTGTAAGCGTACAGTATGTGTAGATATCCTTTACTTCATTAGAACTATGTCACCTTACTCTCAATATCTCAAGGCGATAATCAAATTTTGTTCAGCTGCATACCACTGATAATCATCGTTAGTGATTTAGGCTTTGATATCCAGAAGATTCAACGTATCCTGACCATAATTAGTGAATACAAAATAATTAGGAATGGAATCTATGTAACTGCTCAAAATTCAAAGGTTTTGGTTGTCTTCCAAAATATTTCGATTTATTAATTGTTTATATCTGCACGAATAGACTTGAAATGAAGTCATAAGCTGTTTCAGAATGTTAATAATTATTGGTTATTCCGCTCAGTTTACAGTTAACTATTGAGAACAGGTTTTTAAATTTAGTGCTTATCGCCAACCGTGCATTTTGCCCCATCAACAAGGAGTTATTGGAAATTAAGAACGCCATCAAAGAGGATTACTCTTTAAAGTTGTTCGTTCCCCGTTTGTACCAAACGGAATTAGATAATCGGGCTTTTATAATTGGGAAGCCAAGGGAAGCTTGTTGTGATCTTCTGGAACTAGCTGTAGATTGGTACAGAATAACAATAATGGCGAATTTGGGAAGCTATCTGCTTCACACAACAGCTGCACTGTATTACGTAGCTAACAGCCCTTATCAGCCGCTAATGTCTCCAGCTTCGTGTACTGCCTGTTTACATTGCGACTGCCAGTGATGCGGAATTATTGTTTTTATTTGCGATATATGATTCTCTCAGAATATCAAAGTTTTGTTATAAAATTTCGTTTAAAATGTACAAAATGTATAAGATTCTCCATGTGGAAAAGCCATACTCCTTTGTTTTATGATCACTTATGATTATAGTCACGTTAATGCTTTTATTAAAATGGCGGATAGAAACTACTTCGTATTTGTTTTCGATTTAAATGTTTGTAATTCATGCTACTGTAGTTTAATTAATATCGTAAAACCTACTCTGAACTTGTTCCACCACCACATAAACTGCTCTACCGAAATTCTTCTGACGATTCTTATTACTTTTTAAATTTCCATGTTAAGCGAAATTAATGAATTTTCTGTTAATAATTTTGTAAGTGTGGAGTTAAAGGTATTGCTTTACTGTTAAAATTCTGTATTGTGGTAATCTGTCTGAATTATCATTGAATCCTTCACTTTTCAGTACTCAGCGCATTATAAAACTTTTAGCTTTGTCAACAGTTTTTTTAACTAATTCGATTCATTTTTTTTGACACGGAAGTCAAAGGCAAAGATTGCTTTTATAAGTACAGAGTGTTTATTCATTAAGCTATGTTTTGGATCAAAAATGTAACCATACACCTTTATCTCAGATTAGTAAATCTTAGCCTTAAACAATTATGCAAGATTTATCAATATGTGTTTATTGTACTTCTATGTATAATTTATTTATATTTAATATCTGTTTTGGGGATGATTTACATTTATTACCCTCATTTTCTCTGTCGATAGTTCAAAGCGGAACATCGAATTATAAATAAGTAAACACATTATACTGGATATCATCAGTTATATGTTTCTAATCTGTAATGAATAATTAATTTTCAAGGGTTTCGTAGCTATAGTATAGTATTTGTAATCTTGATGGATGCCAGTAGCTATTTTTTGCATCATAGCAACCATGGCAAATCCAATGAAGAAATATGTTTACAATTGGTTAAGTATAGTTTAAATAAATACCTAATTATAAAACTTAATTGGTTGCGCTAAATGCTAACCATCATCCGCAGTTCTAGAGGACTAGTAATGATATATGAAAGAATGTAAGTGTAATGATACATCATGTTCCTTCTCCACTGTTTCATTTGTGTAACTCCAACTTTTTGATATAAAATCAAATCGTGTTTATACAGCTAACGTTTTCCTCCATATAAAATGCGTATACTAAGTAATACTTTTATGAGCAAACAACCTCACATGCCTGTCAAATACTTTAAATTTTACTGTGTCTAATTTATGTTGATGGTTTTTAAGTTGATAACTTTATGCCTATTTTTTCAAGACTACATACTTCTGTCACACTGTGTATTTAACATCGTGATAAGTGATTTCATTTATGTAATAGACTATATTAGACTCTTCCAACTAATTATTAACATCTGTTGCACGTGGTGCACTCCAATTCCGCGGACGATGCTCTGGCGACTGAAAGATTCCCGGTATAAGGAGTCAACCACTGCTTGCTAATGGCCTCCTGAAAAGAGGACTGAAGAGTGAGGAGCGGTCGAGGCACCCTCTTGCCATTGGGGTAGGGAACGGCTCCTAATGGCGGATGAATCAGAAATGATTAATGGCATGAGGATGCAAAAGGCAACTGGAAGCTACTGCATTAAAGAAAGACCAAGAGGATATTCCGAGGACATATAATCTTCTCAAATTATGTATAGGGTGGTGGCTTGCTCCTGGGTAAAATATTCTGGAGGTAAAATATCCCCCGATCGGATCTCCGGGAGGAGTCATCAGAATGGATATAAACATTCTACGAGTCGGAGCGTGGAATGTTAGAAGTCTGAATAGGGCAGGCAGGCTAGAAAACTTAAAAGGGAGATAGAGTGACTTAAGTTAGATGTCATTGGGATTAATGAGATTAAGGACGCACGAGATTTATGGTCTGGGAAATACAAGATATCAGCGGAGTTACAGGTGTAGGGCTTATGATGAACAAAGATTAGGGAAATGGGTGAGTTGTTATGAATGATTACCGACAGGATTATTTTGATGAGAGTAGAAACTAAGCATGTTGCAAACACGTTAGTACAAGTGTATATGCCAACGTCACAGGAAGATCATGAAGCAATAGAGAAAATATATGATGAAACTGAAACAATAATCCAACATGTGAAGTGGGGTGAAAATCTAATAATCATGGGTGATCGGAATATGATATTGGGAAAAGGTTAAGAGAGGAATATTGTATGAAGTTTTGGTCTAGGAGAAAGAAATAACCGAGGAAGAAGATTGTTTGAAGCTTGTGAAAAATATAACCCAGTCGTGGTGAACTCATTATTAAAAAAAACGTCGAGGGGATATCAGCTAGTTTACATGATGGTCCAACAAATATTCAGGAATCAATTTATTGAATAATCATACGTAGGAGCTGACATTGACTCTGACCATAATCTAATATTTTTTAAACGCGGGCCGAAATTCAAGAGAATAAAGAAGTAATACAAGCAGAACTCACTGGAAGTAAACTAATTCAAGCAATTTATTACAAGAGAAAAATTTGTGGAGATGGTATACTAGGTAACTAGGGTGTAAGAAATAACTCAATAACAAGTTCAACTGAGAATGAATGGAATGAATAAAAGAGAGAAACAATCAAAGCTTGTAAAGAAACATTAGGCTTTAGGAAACAAGCTCTGCGAAAACCTTGGCTCACACAAGAAGTTTTAAAGTTAATGGAACAGGAGAGAAGGCACGAATATATTGAGCACAAAGGGAGCAATACAGACATTTTAGAAATCTAATAAACAGGAAATCCAAAAAAACAAAAGAAAGTGGCTGCAAGTAACGTGCAAAGAGATGGAAAATGAAATGGTTGAAGGTAAAGTAGATGTGGCCTACAAGAAGATCAAACAAAATTTGAAGAAATAAGGAAAAGATGTATAAAAATTACCTAAAGATGCTGAAAGGAAACCACTTTTAAACATTTGAAAAATACATAGAGAAACTGTGTGATGGAGATGATTTAAACTACAGTTTACTCGAAAAAGAATACTATGTTGACATTGATGACTTGAGAGATCCTATTTTAAAAACAAAATTTGACAGATCTTTGAATGATCTGAAATCAAATAAGGCAGTTGGAATTGATGAGGTTCCCGCAGAACTTCCGAAATCCCTTGGAGAACAAGAAATCTGAAGATTATTCAAATTGACAGTAAACAGTTATGAAACAGCAAAGATTCCAACTGATTTTGACAAAAGTATGATATTCATATTTCCGAAGAAAGCGTTAGAATTATCACAACTTAAGTCCACAATTTATTATTCGACAAATATTTTATAACTTAATTCGTTACAAAGATTTTTGATATGCTTTGTACTGCTGACATACACCTGTACAGTTTGTACGAACAAACTTTGGAAAATTTTTGCCAGGAAAAGAACATGTCAGTCACGTGAGACCTGTATCTTAAAATCCAGTTGATTTCAATTTGTGGATATGTTGTCCAAAGGTTCGGTACCTCTGGTGTCACCGAATTTAGGGGTAAGTTTCCTAAAAGATAAATTTAACAAAAATTCTTAAAGAATTTAAATATTCTTAAAGAGAAAAATTAGGAGGGTATAAGAAAGGGGTAGAGAAATTATCACAGAGACGTGTGCAGCATACCATTTAAATTAAATTAAACTCTGGTTGTGTCTCAATAATTCGACGCTAAGGAATTTCTTTATTATTCGAAAGTTTGATATTAAGTATAACGTTAACTGGGTGAAGATATATGCTGTGTTCTCTAGTTTGCAGAACAAGCGGACCAATTACTTCAGCGAACCGTACTTAGGAAAGTTCTGTCTTGAGGACTGATGACCGCTTGAATAGATTTTATTTCTCACATATACTAACACCTTTGCGGATTTCAAAGAGTAATCTCAAGAGGCACTGCGGTACATTAGTAAAGCACCCTGTGACAGATAGTATGTTGTGAGACTCAATGGAGTTTAAATGCTGCAATTAAAGATGACACCCTGGAAACAACAAAGCACATTTACAAAGCTTCCTGCAGGTAGTGAGGCTCGTATTAAATCTAGTTTCTTACCACCACTAATAATGGCAACTAAGTCAAAGCTTTTTGTTGAAAGGGAATTTATTTGCAAATCCATTTTAAAATCGATAGATGTGTTGAATCCAGATTTATATATATATATATATATATATAGCAAATGATATAGCTGGAAGTTTAATGACTCAGATAAGATTAATTATTCCTAGATTCGAGGCTTAATCAATTGCAATTAACGAAACCTCCTCGAAATCTCAGGCGCTCAGGAATTTGTTCTATTTGCTGTTCATACTTGTGGATATTATTTCACTTGGAAGTAATGAAAAATTTCTGGAACTTATTCCTACACAAAATAAAAAAAAACTACTATTGATATTTTTTACAATGTTATGAAAGATTTGATTCAATACAAGTCGTTTAAAAGGCTTCAAACTGAGTGCTCTTCCCGTGACTGGTGTTCTAAAAGGGGTAAATAGATAATTAAATTAATAATACAAAGAAGAATGTAATTACTTCTCTCATGATTGCAATGACATTACTTATCACCAAACTAAGTGTTGTAAAGTTTTGAAGATCTGACATATACAAAAACAGTCACTAAAGTGTGCTTACGTGGCCTTTTATAGGAAAAAAATATCATGTGAAATGTTAATAAATGCCAATGGGTAAAGGACATAGATTTTCAGTTAACTCTAAAAATCATCCAATTCAAGTTAAATACCGAGGCAAAATTCAAACAGTCGCAATGTTGTTTCCTAACGTTAAGTTTCAACCAAAGAAGACATTTTAAAAATAAAAATATATTTCTCATTTTAAACATCGAAAACATCGAAATCACTAAAAAAATTACAGAAGTTTCAAATTTTACAATATTGTTGCCAAATTACAGTATGAGAACAAGAATTTAAAGAACATTCACAAGATGCTAAAGCTGAGGAATTAAGTTTTATCCATTTCCTTCTCTCCTATAAATTGAAGATGAAAGATAGACGATAATAAGCAAACGGAATTAACTGAAATTCAATTCTACGCGATATAAAAATTTACAGAATCTGGAATTATTTTTTGGTATTAACGTTTCTTAGTCGGAAGATTTCCAAGTGTGTTGTGTGGTGTTAGGCGTATTTGAGTGGGCAAATATTGTAGATTTAAAAAATATATTAAAATTGTATAAATATCAAGACTGACGAATCAGTATGAACAATCAAATTTAAAAGTTATTAAACCTGCACAAATTATAAAATAAAATAAAACAGAATGAAACAAAAATGAGGGTTTGTCAATGATAATCGTTGCCATAATTCTTCGAGGAAACTATACAATATTTTATCGAATTTAATTGATATTGGTTTGATAAACAGCTTCCTTAATTTATTTGTGGATTTTAATGTAAATAAAATTTATCTCTTGTCATTTGGTAGTTGGAAATTAAGATTGTAATAACAAATATTGTGTTTTTGTTAATATTTCTGTCTTTTGTTACAATAATCTCACAAGCTTAAATTGAACACTAATGTGGTTATGGAAGGAAAAGAAGTGTCGCATGTCTGGTGTAGTGTTATGTAAATACTTTTTAAACCTCAAGACTTACGACGTTATACGGATGACAGAAATCAATAATTTTATTCCTATTGTTTCGCAACACTGCCCAAATTCCTTTCGGTAAAGACTTGATGTCTCAGTTTAATATCGTTTAGGTTTCCGAGTACTCAGTAATAAATTATGGATTGGTGAATTAAGTGATTGGAAGTTGTTCTTCAAATTTTCCTGCGAGGACATCGATAGAGACAGCGTAGCAGAGAAGGTTTAGAGTTGGTCAGGCACACAGCTCTTAAGCCTCCCAGTACAGTGTATCAACATCCTTTTACGTGACGTCGATTAATCCTGCGTCATTATTAACATTCATCATGCTTTCTGCAGTGAGAAGATTCCTACTTCTGTGTCGCCTTCAGGGTCTGATGTCATACTCTATTGAAGAATGCAGTGGACTGGTGAAGAGATCAGTGCTTGGATCATTATTTGCTGTTTTCGTGGTCTGTGTCCACATTTCCATAACGGTATGCAATTTGTACAAGTATCCATCTTTCTTCTGGAAGCATTTCACTCTACTATCCATATTCGAAAATGGAAATCAAATTTTGTACTGTATTACACCAGTACTAGTAATCTTTACCGACTTCTGTTTTGATATACAGAAGTTTCAGCGCATACTATCAATTGTTGCAGAAAATAAAACATTGGTTAACGGAAACTATGGAATTGACAAAAAATCAAAAATTCTGGTGGCTTTGGAATGCATTTCAATTTTATTAATTGTTATAGTACATATTTTTAACACTAAAGAAATAAAGTCGGTATCGGTTTCAGCAGAATTCATAATATGGGCAACTCTAGCATTCAGTCTAGAGATAACAATTAATTACAGATATGTAAATGTAGTGCTTTTTGCGAATTGTGCGTTTACCTACATCAACAATAAGTTGTTAGAATTGAAATACGCTTTCAAAGAGGATTATTCCTTACAGTTGTTCCTTCCTCGTTTGGTACAATTACAGAGAGATAACAGGGCTCATTTAGTCCGGAAACTAAGAGAACAATATGAAGATTATTGTGAACTTTTGGAATTGAATTTAGAATGGCACAGAATAATAATAATAACCACTTTAAGTTCAAAATTACTTTACACCACGGCTATACTGTATTACATATCTAACAACGATGACTTGTTGCCGTTTACTGTCAGCGGAATAGCTTACAACCTTCTATTTACCATGCTGCTGGTAATTCCATCAGAACTGACAACACGCCAAGCGTCGCACACTGCTCGTCTGTGTTCGCAACTGCTGCTGTGCCTTCCTGTTACAAGTGTGTCAGTGGAGAAGGAGTTGCAACTGTTTATACAGCAGGTGAAAACCAGTCGGCCACGCTTCCGCCTGCTTGGACCCCATAATCTAAATTTGGACCTGCTCTTCAACATAATTTCTGGCCTTACTACATACAGTGTTATTCTTGTCAGTTTTGTTCATAACAGAGCCTAATGGTATTGTTGATACTTTTCTCTAGAATAACTTGTGCCACTGAATGATGCATTGCTTCATTGGGGTGTGCTTTTACTACTGTCGCCATTTTTGTTGTCAAACCACTTTCCGTCTGTTAAATATTTGTGTTTTTCCTCCCACAGTTACCTCTCTCGAGCTCTGCTTTATACAAGCAATAATGCCTCAAGTTTATCTCTATCATCTCCAGATCCTAATTTCTGAAAATTATCTTCATATCCCCTTTTTTCGCGACCATATTTGTAGATACTCATATATTCTAATAGATTATTGGCAGTTCTCAAAAATAGCATTTTTAATTCTGTTTGAGGTGAATCATTTAACGGTCCATAAAAATAAATTTTGCTCTTAATTACAATCGACCTGTGCCATCTGTTTTAACAATGGATCAGCAAGATATCTTATTCCTTGGTAGTCTAAGTAATTGTAATGTACCAAGTATATATGTGTTATCAGTTCATAAGCTGCTAATGGATTTTTATATTTTGATTCCGTCAGTTATATATTGAATCAAAATCTAGCAATAAACTTTGAAATTGCAGATTGATTAATGTTAGACTTACGTAATATGCCAGTTTTGTGAGAAGGCGTTTATTGCATTTTTCTTGTATGATGTATTTATATATTATTTCAATCTGGAATAACTTTACATTTATACTTCTCACTCTTCATAACGACTGTTAAGCGTTGAACACCGTACAATAAAAAAGAAATTAATCAATAAAATTTGGTCATCAATCATATGTTACAAATTCATTACCTAATACTCTCTTTTCAAGTGCTTCCTTCAACTATACTGTAGGGGTAAAACTATGCCGAGCAGCTCACGGTGAAGATGAAGGTCGCGGTCGCGGTAGATGTTTCATTCATGTGAAACAAAAGCATTGTTTTAAATTATTAATAAATAATTACGCCAAAGCAATTGACTTGTTTGTATTTATTGGTCTCCCGTACGCGTTTCACTTCATTTGCAGAAGCATCTTCAGCGTGGTTTTTATTTTGTGATCTATTGCATTTCTTTTAGTTTCATTCTCAGCATCAGTATTTTTGCATTTTTGGTGATAAATGTCTTCATTATTCAGATTCATAACACTGCACTTTATTGCACTGCACTATGTGTATTTTCTTGCCAATGGTCGTTCTGTTTTGTTTAGTAAACAAAATAGAACGACCATTGTGAATCTGAATAAAAAAAACACTTCTCACCAAAAATGCAAAAGCACTGATGCTGAGAATGGCACTAAAAGAAATGCAATAGACCACAACATAAAAAACCAGCTGAAGATGCTTCTGCAAAAGAAGTTAAACTCGTACGGGAGACCAATAAATACAAAAAAGTCAATTGTTTTTTATTAATATTATCAGCAATTGAGGAAAATTATCCACAACATCCAGATATAAAAGCATTGTAGTAACGAGTCAGCGCACGCGGAGGCGGTCGTGCAAGCCGCCAACCTCGCCACTCACCGCAATGTCGATGAGAGATTTTTATTATTATTATTATTTTTCACTGCCTCAACGGCGATTTGTAGCCCCACTACTGTTTGTAGCTTTATCTACTGTTTCAAATAGATTGTGTTGGATTCGCTATGGTTCGCGTTAGGGAAAACCCCGACTTTGACCCTTGTAAACAGCCTTTTATATGGGAAACCCTTGAATGTTCTTATTAAGGATCGCTTGTGGTAGTTGATCCTTTATATTGGTGTCATAACTGTGATAACTGGCACTTTGAATTTGTGCCATTCCATTGGGAGTATTGTACCTACTGACTCCAATCTGTCAACTTTTGGGCGGATGGTATCAAGCCTGGTGAAAAAATTGTCTGGTTGTCGAAAGATTTCTGCATGGATGGTAGGCATATTGGTGATCTCGTGGGAGAAGGTCTATTGGCGTGTAGATACTCGCATGGCTAATCATACCTAAGCATCTGTTCTGCACTCTTTGTAAGTGTAGCAGCGTAGATTTGCATGCAGTTCCCCAGACCTGGCAACCGTACATAATAAAGGGTAGGACAACTGATTTATATATTCTTATTTTTGTTTCGAGTTTCAATTTTGCTCAAGAAGATTGGTGTCAGATTCATAACGATGGCTAGGGCTTTTTTTCTTCTCTCGAGGACATGTTGACGGAAGAGTAGTGGTTGATTACGCAGGTCGGTTTTCGTATTGTAATAGTGGTGTTGTTTAATATTGTCTTGTTCTAAATATTGATTTATGAATGTCATCGATTAATGAATGTCATTTAATTTTACACAACTGCAGATATAAATTAACAATGTACTGACACTGTTAAATAAATTATTGCATGAAATAATAAGTACAGGTATTTATAAATTGGACAACTATGGAAAGTTGATGTTACAAGCAATTAGACAGTGGAGGTAGATAATATTACAATAAATTTTGTACAGTAATTGAAATAATTATCTACTGTTAATGACTTGATTATTACACAACATCATTTACCGACAGAAATGAAACATCAGACGGACAGTTCAGTCAGACAACAATCATTATACATTTAAAGAAGGTAGAAATTTAGTTCTTGTGTTAATTATTCTTTAAAATAAAATTGTTGACTGAATTTGAAATGGAAAATTCTGGATTGAAAAATTGTAAATTTGACTTGAAAATGTTTTGCTAATCGGTACATTACTTTATATACAATAATTATCGTTAACTAGCTGTGCCCGCGACTTCGTCCGCGTGGAATAGTTATTTTGGGCATCATACTTATTTTTGCAAACAACCTCCTCAGCTTTATAAATTGTAGCAGTTACCCACGACTTTGTCCGCGTCAATTTCTATTATTTTAGACAATTTTTTGCAAATTTAGTTTTTAAGTTTTTAAAAGAACATAATTATTTTAAAGTACTTCTGCGTAAATTATATTTTTAGTTTTATTTTCTTGTGGTAGAAGAACATATTGGTTTTCTCCGCAACCCGATCTTGACAACGCGACATATAGTTGGCCGTGTGAAAAGCAGTCTTGACGTAAATCGATTCCTACGTGTTTAAATGTTTGCCCCTGTGATTTATTAATTGTAACGGAGAAAGATAGCTAAACGGGAAATTGAATTCTTTTAAAATTAAAAGGTAAATCATTTGGAATCATTGGGATGCGAGGTATAAGCACTGTTTGACCAACTGCTGGACCAGTCAAAACTATTGCAACGATCACGTTATTGCGTAGAAATTTAATTTGAAGTCGGGTTCCGTTACATAAATTTTGTGGTTTGAGATTTCTAAGTAAAATTATTGGGACACCTATTTTTAACTTGAGGGAATATGGGGGAAGGCCACTTGGGTTCAAAGAATTAAGAAACTCTTGTGGGTAATGTACCGCATCTTCTTGATCCATTACGTTATCAATAGATGTGTAGGTAACTATGTCTCCTGGAAGTTTATTTAAAATTAGGTCGTTAATTTCGTCCACGCTACTGTTTCTCACTGCCAATATTGCCCTTTGACACATCCATTGATGATCTTTATTTTCTATTTCGCTGATTTCAGGGTAAACTTTCGATATTAAGTCCTCAATGTTACTTACTCCTTCTCCTAAATCGCGATCAATTTCAATTTTATTTTCAAAATGAAGTACTTTCCCGTCTCCTATTAAAAGTAACTTTGAAGGAAAAGTTATACTACCTCCCCCCAAATGTGCTCTCATATTTGTAGTTAATTTTAAAATGTTAACAAACTTCTATAATGGGGTACTTTTAAGGCAAGACTTTACAATGTCTGCTCTAGTTCCCCTTACTATTACTGGTAAAGTTTGTCGAAAGTCCCCAGCAAACATAACAGTAATCCCACCCATGATTTTATCACAGCTTCTAATATATCTAAGAGTCCTATCTAGAGCCTCCACATGAGCTCTATGGATCATGGTACATTCGTCCCAGATTATTAAACTGACATCTTGTAAAACTTTTCCCAAAGGACCATTTTTACGTATAGAGCACACGCTATCTTTCTGTAAAGAAACAGTTAGGGGCAGTTTAAAAGTGGAATGAGCTGTGCGTCCACCTGCTAATAAAGTTGCAGCGATACCTGACGATGCTACTGCCAAAGCTAGCTTTCCCTGAGACCTTACTTTTGCTAATATAAGATTAGTAATAAAGGTCTTGCCGGTTCCACCGGGAGAATAAAAAAAAAAACTTTTCCTTCATTAAAACTAACACTTCGCATAACACAATTATACGCGATCACCTGGTCATTAACTAATTTTGGTTCATTTTGAGTAATATACTCATTTAATTCATTTAGATCATACGGTTTTCGCAACGCTACTTCTAACGGATCCAGATGATTAAGTGAATTAATCCTTTTTGATACAGGAAGCCCAAAATCGGTTAGTGATTTATCGCAAATCTCATCGCTGCATACAACCGTTCAGAAGGGAGCCGACCGCGCGTAATATCTTCTAAGATGTTCATTGAAATTAAGTGATGCCAAAGACAATTTTGTTCACAATTAAATACTCTTAATCAACAACACATTTATTTGGATAAAGATTAATATTATTATGTTCATACAACTCTAACAAATAATTGGTAATAATGCATTAATTTCGACCAAATTTGATTACCATAAAACGGTTCTAGTGAGTTAATCTTAAAAGATAGACATATACTGTCGCGGACATTTTTTTAGATCATTTCAAGAGGAATAATCCTTTCATACATATTTTTTTGGTATCTTGAACCGTTTTCGCAGCGCACGCAACAGAAGCCCTCAAAGATGAATAATTTTCCCCGTTTTTTCCACATTTTCCATTGTTTCTTCGCTCCTATTAGTCGCAGTGTGATGTTATATAGCTTAAAGCCTTCCTCGATAAATGGTCTATTCAACACAAAAAGAATTTTTCAATTCGAACCAGTAGTTCCTGAGATTAGCGCGTTCAAACAAACAAACAAACAAACTCTTCAGCTTTATAATATTAGTATAGATTTATGGCCGCAACAAGTTTTTCTCAGCACGTATTGGACTGGCGCGGTAACTGTTATAAACATTCGACTTCTCCTGTTTGTACAGGATTTTGCTGTAAATGTATTTGAAAAGTTTGTGGTGTCATTCGTAGGTAGGCATGGAATCAGTCAGGATGATATTTCAGCTCCTGATTTAAATAGTGGCATTCACCAAGCGTTTTTCTCTGTCCATTTATTGGTGTTAACTGAAGTCTCCGTTTGCTAACCGTAGAAATAGCTACAAACCATCATCATCCCTATCTTTATCACCTCCAGAAATCATTGAAGGTTACATAAAGTAAAATGATACTCCAGTAATACACAAAACATAAATAATTTTCAACGAATGACACTTCCAAGAGTTTTCAAAAGACCGATGAACGGTAGCAGCTATATCGCGACATCTTCCTTCCCCTTCACCGCGACCTGCTCGGCATGTTTTTACCCTTTCTAATCTTGATAGTTTAGATAACATATGTTTTCCGTAGCTATCGTATCTGATACAAGGAAGTACTACGGTTAAAATATTAATCAGAGTATAATTAAAAAAACTAATTTTAAAACTTACCATATCATCAAAATCAGCAAATCTAGGAGTCCGCAGTGTCTTTGTAAAAGAGTGAACAGGTAATAAGTGATACATCACTGTTAGTTTCTGTTTTTTATTGTATAATTAGTTATAAAATACAGTATAGTTGACTGTATTTATATAATATCTTTAGTATTTTTCTTACATCTTGGTGTCTTCGGTAAATAGTTCATTTAACGTTTAGTAACCATACTGATTACATAACTTCACATGTCTGCACGATAACGTAAGACCGATAATGGTGGTGTAACGGTTAGCGTTCTGGCCTCACATTCGGGAGGACGGCGGTTCGAATCCCCGTCCGGGCATCCAGATTTGGGTTTTCCATGGTTTCCAAAATCACTCAAGGCAAATGCCGGGATGCTTCCTTCAAAAGGCCATGGCCGAATTCCTTCCCATTCCTTGCCTCCCATCCTTTCCCGTCTCTAAGACCTCGCTGTTAGAGAGACGTTAAGCAGATAAAAAATATATCTATATAACGTAAGTTGAAAGTTATTATCTAATACACGGACAGTTACCTTTTATCTAAAAAAATTAAGTTAATGACGGTGTTTTTAATGTCTCATATATTGTACATGCGGAATGATAAATATTATAAAACAAATATTGATTCCACAAGACATCTAATTATTGTTTCTACATGCTATCAAAAATGTGTAAAAGTAAATAAAACAAGTATACATTCCTCGAGGGTATACTACTATAAAAACAATAAAACAAAAACATTTTTAAAAAAAATTTCTGCTAAGTACATATCTATTCCAGGTTAACCTTAGAAACATGCACCACTGAAATTATATATAATATTATTTATAATATTGTAAATGAATACTAACTGACTAAATATACATTACTAAGAAGAATTTTTCAATTAAAACTGTAATGAAACCAGAAGGTCTGTACGCCTCAGTACGTATGTTCTCTATGAAAATTGGAGAAATAGATGAGAAAGAGAAAAGGGAAGAAAATCTTGAGAAAAATTTCGGGACCATTAAAAATTGAAAATGGTGAGTTTAGACACCGGGGAACAAAGATCTATACAAAGAAGAAGAAATTGAAAGGATGTCAGACACGATCATAAAGAGGAGAATCAGTTTTTTTGGTCACATAATGAGAACGGATAACAACAGACTTACAAAAAGAATCTTCAACCATGTTTACAAGAGAAAAAGGGCAACCAGTGGATCCAAGGAGTAAAGAAAGATATGATTGAGACCGGAATAACAGAAGATTTAATACAAGATAGAGCAACTTTTAGGAGATTGATCCAAAATTTCAAAGGTTTCCAGGAGAAGGAGAAGAGGAAATGTAGTAACATATGGACGGAAGAAAGATGGAAACAGCAAAGTGAAAGGTTGAAGAACTATTGGAAGTCAAGAAAAGAAGGATTGAAACAAATGCACGAGATTACTTTTCGCGGTCCTTAGATGGACTATATCGAAGAGACGAAGAATACGTGTTGAAACGCTTTGGGGAAAACAAAAATATTAAAATTAAATATAAAAAATTTTATTAAAGGAAAGAGCTACTATAAGTACACAAATATAATATAATTTATTTATTTCTTACAAGAAACTCATATTCAAATGTTGCTTAGGTAAGTTCAAAATCTAATTTCTTTAGTTATGTATTAAATCAGAAGTGTAACCATAATCATTTAGTTACAGATTGGTAAATTTCAGGATTAAATAATTATGCAAGATTTATCTATCGCTCTTAATTGTAATTTATTTGTATTTTATTATGTTTTGTTGATGATTCGCATACATATCTAGACCTGGCATTTCCTCTGACAAATGTTAAGTACTAAATGGCGAATTATAAATAAGTATATCGATTGCAGCGAATATAATCATTTTCAATCATTAATTGATTACTATCTTTTCAAGCACTTCACTTAAAATGTATTATAATATTTCTAGAATACAGCGATAGTCCTGATTTGATATCAATTTCAGTAAAGAAATATATTGAAAGTTATTTAAGGTTATTGTGAATAAAAATATCAAGTTTTATTTGGGTACGCTATATGTCAACGATCATCCGGAGATGCAGAGTGCAAGTGCGATATGTGATACGCCAGTCATAAATTCATGGTTCTTCCACTCTTTTGAAATAAAATTAAACTTTGAGAAAATTTAATACCATTCGCATTTAAAATTATTTTTCTCTTTTAAACCTGCGATGCTAAGTAATAGTTTTAAGTCTATCGAGTAGTCTAATTTTAAATTTGTCGTCCAGTTTTTGATTTATATTTTCCAGGTTGATCGGTTTTCACATTTTTTTTCAACATCACAAATATTGACCATATATCATATTTAACTCCATAATCAGAGGTTCCATTTGCGTAGCTAAAATATTTTAATAAAAGAAATGGATATATATGTAAACAGAGAATAACACACTGTTGGGAAATGGTAATTAATGCTTTGTATGTTCGAAAGAAACAGTGTTAGACTATTAATACATTTAAACCATTTATTGATAAATTATGAACATGTACTGTTACCAGAAAAGAGTCAAAGAAAATACGTATAAGAAGGAAGTATAATTTAGCTAAAAAATACTCTTAAAACATTAAACTAAAATACTACAAAAATACATACTAGTGTATGTGGTCAAACAGTGTCTGTTAAAATACTACAGGCAGTTAAAATATTATAACTATTAAAGAAAATATGTGTCTAAAAGATTTCTGCAAGAAAAAAATAATTATTTATATACACAAATTAACTTCCAGAAGTTAAAACAAATTAAAATCTCGTTTTTAATCATTGACACAAAAGCAAAAATATATGAATCTAGGTTTTAACATTTCCAATTTTATCTTTCACTAAATAGAGAAAAAGAGTGTTAAATCATAGCCTTAGTGTTGTGTGGAAGCCCGGTGTGGAGCGTCAGTTGTGGCTATTACGGCGTTATGCCTTCTTCCATTTGGATGCGTGTTTCCTTTTCTTTGGGACTCAGAATTCCTTCACTCCTTTTCAGTTGGCAAGTGCGCTTCTCTGCCCCAGGGTTATCACGTCTTCCTTACGTTAATCGTCTCGGTTTATCCCATGCATCACTAACTTCTTTCGAAATAGATCTCTATCGAAAGAATCTTCTGGTACTACTCCCATAAAATGAAAATATTCTTCGATATTGACAAACCAGGACCTTATAATTTTGGGTTTTGCTTCAAAGAAATTAAAGGTTTTTTTAGTTTGTTTTATTCTTTTGAGGTAAAAATAGAGTCATACCAGTCTTTTGTGAACTGTTCCAGTGATTTTCTATATTTCTATTTCTGCAAACTTCTTCGATGGATCTCTTCTGATGGAGGAAATTCTTCAATTTTGGAGCCTGAATTTCTCGAATAATTTCAGCTTTTTTTTCTCCAGTTATCCAATTAGTCCTTTATCAGAATTTAGGAACTATGTTTAGGCTGCATACAAAACTGCCCGTTTCATCACTGTTTCATAATGACGTATCTTAGAATTGTGAGAAAAAACAATTGTTATAGTATATCTTTAGGGAAATTTAGTAGGTTATTTAGAATTTGTGTATCCTTTCCCTACTGACTTCTTAGTCAAATCGGTTTTTCATGATGATCACAACCAGGCACTTAAGTGTTCCCACTCCATTTATGTCTCCGCATTTAATTTGAAGTTGCAAATGGGGCATCTTTGATATCAATCATTACTTCCGTTTTTTCAAAGGATACCTGTAAACCGGTTTGATCGGTTGTCACTTATACATTTTGCAACAATTTAGACACTGTAAAACAAAAACGGAAAAATGCACACAAAAAAATATTATCCCAACTAAGGTTCGAACGCAGGACGTTCTGAATTCCATTACCACTCTTCAATCACGCAGCTATCCGGGCACTACTTCTTAATTGCTTCTCTTTATGTTAACAGTAAACATTTCACAGTTTCTTCGGGTGAGATGAAGTGAAACGAGGTAGGTAAATGAATAAACAAACAAATTCAGTTTTATTGACAAAAAAATATGATTTATGCATAATCTTTAATCTGCAATTAAGAAAAATGACCCACAACATCCAACTGTTCCGAGCGTGGTGAGTGAGCTGTTAATGCTCTGGCCTCGCATCCGGGAGGACGCCGCACAGTGTGATATTTTCTAAATCTAGAAGAACAAAATCAGTTTTGATAATAGTCTACGCAGGCAAAATAGTTATTTATATTCAATGTAGATAAACCATGTTACTCGAAACAAAGGTTTATTTTCCATGAATTCACGCCTAACAATAGAAAAAATAGTTTGAACAATGGGCTTCCTGTGATCCACCGATCAAGCGCTTCAGTCGGCCGCGTCATTCCACTGACCTTGGTCGATGATTTTGATTACACTGTGTTGCTGCGTGTTAGTAGTGATTTGTGTGTTGCTATTGCTTTTGGCAAGCCTCAAGGTAAGTTTACGAACGATTTTTCCGTGATACAATAGCATCATTAAAACAGAGTGAGATTATTTTTAATTAAAAAAACTTCTGAGCCAATTTCATGTTGTGTTTTAGTTCATTATACCACATTATACCGATCTGTTACTATATTTATTTGAAAGAGCTGCTTATTAGCTACAAGAAATGCCTTCATTTGTTTGTGCATATTAGTGACACCCATACAACTTTTCTTTATTTTCAGCATGACTGCACAAATTTCGCGTACAGAATTTTTCGACTTATGGTTTGTTAACGCAAAACAATCAATCTCTAACTTTAAATTTAAATTTAAATGAGTCTCAAATTGAAGCTGTTACATTTTTAAGCTCAGCAGAACAAAAGTCAGGTTTTTTTTCTATAGCCAGCCCCACAAATAAGGCGTCTATTTTCGATATTTGTCCACTATAGGCTTTTATATATTGTTCTCGATTTTGTATTAAAAATGAAATTTCATTAATAACAAGAAATGACCAGCAACAAATAATAAAAATAGTTGTAAACTTGGATAATAGGAAACTCTCCATTCCCAGCCGCAGCGTTTACAGACGTGTGACGTCACTCAAGAGACCACCAATCCTAGAGCGTTTTCTGTCACGTGACCAGCGGTAAGGAAAGTATAATTTTTATTTCGCATTTTTATCATAAATAATTCACTTTTCATTTCAAAATTGAACAAATTAGCTTCCTGAAGAATTAATCTATGAGAATGAGTTCAATTTATAATATATTTTTAGTATTGTCAAATAGCCTATTATTTGGTATGAAGGCTATCTCCAGTGCGAAAACAAGACATTGCTCGTGGATAGAATAGTAAACCCTTTACGAATGCTGTGTTATCATTTGTGTTCGCCCTACACTCTTATTGTACATTTATGAGTAGTTTTTCAGTACTAGTACCTACGAAACCTCTTAGTAATACGAGTATAGAAATGAAGACAATAATAATCTAAGCAGGAAAGTGGGTAGGAACGCCTATGTTCGTTACAGTACTTTCCTACAATATAAAATAATTATATTATCATATCTCACTCATAGAAGAAATTGTTATTCAAAGAAGACCAATCTTCCAAATTCCAATTGACTCGCTATGTGGAGTTTATTGTTCAATATTTCGGTTACCCGTGAGTCACGGAATTTAGAGTCAATTTCCTAACAGAATAATTTACCAAAAAGTCTGAAAGAATTTAAAATTAAAACCCATAAAAGGAAAAAGGCGGGAAGAAGAAAAATGGATAATGCGTGTATACGGAAATTAGTTCCGGAGAGTGCCCTTCTTCTTAATTAAATTAAATTAAATTAATACCCTAGAAGAGTCTCAATAATTCGATGGGAAGGAGTATCTGTTTTCGTCATTCCAAAGATTGGCATGCCGTAATGACAGAAACATGTTTTCGAATGCAAATTGCGAAGAGCTTTTGGCACTCTGGAGTCCGTTCTGTTACTTTATCCGCGTTACGAAACCATTAATACTTCTTTCACCGTGAGTGTATACTAAGAGATTATATAAATTATACAACGAATAACAGAAATGACAATTCTTGCAATTGATAAACAAGTAACTCTTAAAATCGATTGTGCTGTTACTACAGATTTGTAAGAATTGTTTATACAACTAATATATTACTTGTTTATAATGCTTTTAACTGCAGTAATATGAAATTTACTATAATTTTTTTCGATTAATTGCTTTAATATTTCGGGACGGTTACAGTTTTTTTTATTAACCCTATATATATATATATATATATATATATATACACGATATATCCAAACAATTGAGTATTTACACAATTTTTAATGAACTAAAATTTATAATTATTTTAAGTAAATTAATATTATTTATAAAAACATTCACAAAAACTAATATTTAATTGTACTAAAAATTATTGAAACATTACTCACAAAACTAAAACTTTTAATAAAATAGTAAAACCCACAAAAACAATTCCTGTAAAAATAGGCCAAGTTTCGTACCCGTATAGTGACAAAAAGTTCTGACATCATCTTCTGAGCCAAGTCTATACTTTGTAGTGTGTATTCACTTCGATTTGAGAAACAGAATGGTTTCTCTCGGTGTCATAAATCGTTTATTTAGAATTTAAAAGATTCTGGTAACTTAACCATTATGCGTGCCATGTTTTATTTAACCTATATAAACACCTTAAATGTGTTGCTTTATCAAACTTACAAATACATAAAAGCCAAGATTTCCTTCGGGTTTTTTTTTTTTTTAATTTGACAAGCATATATTATGCATTCAGTTCTATTAGTAATTTTGACTTGCATAATGTCACCAGATTTTTTAAATTATAAATAAACGATTTATTACAACGAGAGAAACCATTCTGTTTCTCAAATTGAAGTGAATACACATTATAAAGTGTAGACCTTGGCTCAGAAGAGGATCTTATAACTTTTGTCACTACACGAGCACGAGACTCGGCTTATTTTTATAAGAATTTTTTTTGGGGATTTCATTTCTTTTTTTTAAGTTTATCGGTTGTTCTGAATCGTTCCTCAATTTTAATGATTCCATTTGAAAATATGTGAATAAGAACATTTTAGAATTGAAGATATCAATACACATTATCAACAATGCCCCACTCTCTGAAATCAATGGGTGTGTGCTGTAGCCGAGCAATGCAGATTAGCGCTGGTTAAACTAATACCATAAATAAATTACTAGTGAATTTCAAACTAAGTATAAGAACAAAGTAAAATTTAAGATTTTGGCTAAGCTTGCTAATATCTATGCAATAAAAACTTCTCAGGCATATAGCTTCATCCGCAGCAAAGCAATTAAGCCGCAAAAAATGTGCCAGAATTATTCATGTTTGAAGTTGTAATTAAATAAATACAGAGAAAGAAATCCAATATTAGACTTTTCTTTATGATTTAGGGATAAAACTATATATTTTTACCAAATTAATTGTTTCTAGGATTACTGGAAGTACAGTGGAATTTTGATGTAGGGTTGTCGTGGTCGAAATAAATTTTTGAATTTCAGTCAAACGAAAAAAAGGAAAGAAATAAAATTTAACACATTAGTTAAACTTAGTAAGCTCACTCTACAATGAATAACTTCCGTCGTAGGCAAGGCCAATTCTAAATTACGATTCATAGGTCGTATTTTGAGGAATTGTAATGCTCAAACAAAGGAGATAGCGTATAAAACACTAATGCGTCCGCATCTGGATTACTGTTGTGGGGTTTGGGATCCGTATCGCAAGGTTCTGATTGACTCAGTTGAGAGGGTGCAGAGGAGAGCCGCTAGATTCGTGACTTGTTGTTACAGCCCTTATGAAAGCGTCACAGAATTGATACATAGATTGGGCTGGGATAATTTGGAAGACAGACGACGTAGCTTGCTTGCGTTCTAATTTATTGGAGAATATGCGAAAAAATTTAAATTTCGAGTGCAATGAAATACTTCTTCCGCCAACCTATTTAGGTCGCAATGACCGGAGGGATAAGATTAGAGAAATAAGATGCCGTACTGATACTTATATGTATTCCTTCTTTCCTCGCACTATTGGGGATTGGAATGGGCGGGTTTAGGATTGGTGCTTAGCACCCTCTGCCACCCACAATGTTTGTGATTCGCAGAGTATGGATGTAGATGTAGATGTAGATGTAGAAAATTTGAGTCATATAAAGTTATTAAGGTAGAAAGCGATTTCACGTTAGGGGTAGAGGTTTAGACTTTTCTTGTAATATGTGAGTATAATGTTATCCGTGTACTAAATTTCAGCTCTCTACGGCTACCGGAAGTACCTTAGAGTTTTAATGATCATCAGTCAGTGAGTAAATGACAAATTCGCGGAAGTTTGCATTCGAATAATATTCGAACTAAGAACAGTAAGAAAATAAAATTTAGTATGTTTGGTAATACTGCTAACATCAATGCATAACATAAATATGTGACATATAATATAAATAAAACCGAAGAAATTGAGATTCAAAAATGACCCGAATCGCTTCAAGAAAAGGGTAGGCAGTGCCGCCGTAGACTCGACTTGGCGGGTGCACTGCCGGGCACCCAAATTAGTAAGCAGATATAAAATGGAAAGTCAAATATATTATTGAAGGTCTAAGTTGGTAACACAATTAAACTATCTTGGTTTATACTTGAAAATTGTTCACTATCCTTAAGAATACGAAAAGTATTTAAGGTTTCAGTAATTTCGTTAATTATCACAAATATATATTATTGTTTATTGAAATAAGGTGCCCTTTAGTAACTCATTGTTTGGCGGACAGACGAGGTCGTTTTCGTTTGAATTTGTTGGAGAATATGCGAAAATCTTTAATTTTCGAGTACAACGAAATACTTTTTCCGCCAACCTATTTAGGTCGCAATGACAGGAGGGATAAGATTCGAGAAATAAGATGACATACTGATACATTTATGTATTGTTATTCACTGAATTAGGTTTGGTGCTTAACACCCTCTGCCTCCCACAGTATTCGTGAATTGCAGAGTATAGATGTAGATGTAAATTGTATCGAAATCATTTAGGTGTTTCGCATGAAGCCTGTGGCAAGTTATTAATATTCTTATTACCTTATGCGCTACAAAGAGGTAACCATAACAACTACTAATTTCAACATTCACTTGTGCGTTCAAGAAACACCGGTCGATAGCAATTTCTGGATTGACTCGGTGTCAGCATTTAATTCCTCTTAGGAGCTCGACAAAGCAGACATAAATTAGTCAGGTCCATCGGTTTGAGTGATTACTGACTTACCCTGAAACATTACTAAAATTCATCAGTTTTGCGAGAGCTTCAAAACAAGTTTCAGCAAGTCACATATGCCATAATGAAACGGGCAACAACCGTGGTGAACGTTTTCTTGAGAGGAATCTAAGATTCCCAACATAGAGTGGAAAGATATCGCCACTTTATACCACGCATATTGAAGCATATCTGCGATCAGAAAGTCCCTGCATTTGTGTCGTCTTCAGGGTTTAGCGTCTTCCTCTGTTGATGTATCCGGTGGACTGGAAGAAAGCATTAGAAATCCAAATGCCATAATACGGAGAACATTTTAAAGGGTTAAGTGCAGCACTTAAAGGCTGGAAGAGTTGCTGGCCATCATTTCTGTTTCCCCCCCGGTAATGTTACCAATATAATGACCCGTAATTATTTTTCCCTCGTTAGCATCTAATGGTATGAAACACAATAAGCAATGTTTTTAATCCTTAACGACCTTTTCGTTCGCGTAGCTTGTGTAGTTATCAAGTAGAAAGTTGGAATATCATGTTGTTAAAACTGCGGAGGTAAAGATTAATTAAATATTTGAAGATGGCAATTTCGTTTCTGTTTAGTTAGTGTAGTAGTGTTTGTGTTGCTTACAGCAATGAGAGCAGCTTATTCTTGAGTTAATTTTACTATAAACAAGACGTTCCTTGTTCTACCGTGATTCTTATCAACATGAGAATAGTAAGCATTATTTTCATTAATACTTCCTTTACTAACAGAAGAACTTTAATTTAACGTCCGGTTTTTACATTTAGAAAACTTTGGATAATGGAATTGAGTAAAATATCATAGAATAAACCCTTGAATTTTGGTAACATAATCTGGGACATGTGAGATAACAAGTTAAGTTTTTGAAAAAGGTAATATTTTCCTCTGTTTTATAGAGTAACTGTTCCCTGGTAGTGTTACTGCTGTTGTCTTTCTCATAAATCATTTTCGATATATTGAAAAGTTGGCTTAAACATTTCTTCTGGCTCTGCTTCCTCTGTCTTTATTACACGCAATCATGCTTCAGGCGACTCTTTTGTCAATATTAATTGATCTTAGTTTAAATAACCGTTATAAAGCGATGTTCAAGTTTTTAAGGATTTATTGAAACAGCTAATTACGATTATGGGCCCACTTCATTCGCTGGGATCGTTGGTGAAAAATTCGTGTTACCTGTTTATAACCCAGGTCATGTATGAAATTTTCAGCATTGTAGAGATGGTAGAGTACGATTTATAACTGTAATACCTCCGTTCCATCATTTATTGTATTTGCTTTCTTCTGCTTGCTTATTGCACTTACCCAATTCTCCTGTACGGTTAGTTCCGTATATTGTACAATACATGCTAATTGAATAGCAATCCAATCCCTTTTTCACCGACTTCCAAAAAAAGAAGGAAGTACTCAATTCGACTGATTTTTTTTTTATGTTTATTCAACGATACTACGCAAATTTTGAACAGATTTAAACGATTTTTTTTCTTGCATACGGTATACCTCGAAAATGGTCCCGTATGAATTTAATTGAGAAACCAACCCTTCTCCCCTTAATGTTTATACAAAACCACACTTTTATCAGATTTCAAAGGAACTTTGGATATGTATACTAAAGAATAAAGAGGAAAATACTATCAACTTTTGGTTTGAAGAAACTGTACCCCTGTCCCCCTATCCACCACTTTAAATTTTGTAAATATTCTTTATACAAAGCTACAGTCGAAACCATTTAACTGATCTTCATTGAAGTTAGCAATTACATGTAATTTTTCAAGGAGAACATTTCTGACCAAAGAAATAAAAAAAAAAACACTACATCTCCCCATTTAAACCCCTTAATTTTATACAAACCCACATTTCTTATCTGATTTTGATTGAACTTTTCACTTGTTTACTTTAAAATAAAGAGAAAAATCCTGTAAACATTTGGTCCGCAAAACTCAACCCCTCTCCTACTTTCACCCCCTTAATTTTTGTCAATGTTCTTTACAAAAAGTTAGAGTCGACACCGTTTGACCGGTTACCATTGTAGCAGGACGTTAATACGCCACACTACAATTTATATACGGTATTTCAAAATATTTTAATATTAATTTTATTCAGAGCCTAAGTTAGATTCATTAAATTGATCTCGGGCAGCCCAAATTGTATATGTTTAAATTAATATGCAAGGGTGTTCATTTGAGAGGACTCGGCGCAAATATGCGAGTGTAGGATTTCTGTTTTAAATCAAGGGCTGCAGACCTCATCCAAGGGGCTGAAATAATACCGCTAGCCCACCACAGTGAAGGGACAATGGACAGTCAAACTGTCGCCGGTCAAGGCCACCTAGTCGTCCCTTGGCTTGTATAGCGGAGCTATGAAGGTCAGCTGTCCCCCGCCCCTCCAAAGACAGACGCGCGGAGAACGCTGGAAAAATTGCCGCGAATCTCAATGTGCTACGACATCACGTGATTTCCAGGAAGCCTGACCTGCCAATGAAAAGAATCCTCAGGGTTTTCATAAGTTAAAACAGGGCTTGTTCTTTCTGCCCTGACATGTTTTTCTTCGCCGAAAGGAGGGAGTCCATCTTTCCCAAGAGCGAGAAGGACCTCTGGCTTGGCAACGGTCCGTGACGGTTCGACTCTGGTCGCTGCATCGAGATCACACTGAGACAAGCTGTGCGACCTCCACCAGAGACGCTGTCTTCGAGTTGGTAATGTTCACTCGCCAGGTCTGGAATCATTGTGTTCTTTGAGAGTGTGAATGACCCGTAAGCGATTTGAGACAGACTTATTCTCACCAACTAGACCTAATTCTGAGCTAGCTGGCATTTTCATCGAACATTATGTGTTGTGGAGGCCTTGCAAATCAAAAGTTCCATATTTTCTTTAATTAACGGCGCCCGAGATTAATATTCATATACACGTACATATGTCTTAATTGCGGACATTTACTATCATTTTAATGCATATTTGTCATCTTTTGATAATCTAACTTCATTAGATAATTTCTGATTAAAGTAAATTCATTCAATTGTTTGCTTGAATAAATAGGCCAATTGTAACGTCTAGGCTTGTTTGATATTCCTGTGATTTTATGTTAATATTAAATTTAAATACGCCTAGCGGTGTAATAGCCAAATGAAAGAAAAATATCAATGTCAGTTTCCTTGCGATCTGGCAATGTTAAGATTCTTGCCAACCCAAAATTAAATTCTTTTAAATAATCAAATAATTTATAAAATCCCCCCCTCCTTAAAGCACTCTCATTACACCATGAAAGTTGGCGCTTATAAGTATTTTTTCACGAAGAAGCTTTCTGACCAAAACATCTAAAAACCAACCCCTCTCACCATTAAACCACTTAACTTTTATACAAACACACAGTTTTTATCCGGTTTAGATAGAACTTAGCACACTTTTGCTATTTTCTTTTTAAAAAGATACAGTCGATATCATTTGACTGATCTTTCTGATAGTTGGCATATATACGAATTTTTTATGCAGAAGACCAAAAAATCCAAAAACTACCCTAGCTACCGTTTTACACCCTTTAATTTGTGTACAAACCTCAATTTTAATCCAATTTCGGTGGAACTTGGCATGCGCATACTTTAAAACAAAGAGAAAAAGAAAAGTACTATCCACATCACTTTCACAAAAATGCGAACCCTATCCCCCTATCCACATCTTTCATTGATGTCAGTGTTTTTTATATAAAGCTACAGTTTCTATCTAATTTTTAAGTGTATACTTCAAAACAAGCAGAAAAAACTGTCTACATTTAGTTTAAAGAAGCCAAACCCTTCACCCCCCCACCCCCCCTTTCTATTTCTTTAATCTATACAAAACTACATTTTTTATCCGATTCTGAGGGAAATTTGCACACGTATACTTTAAAATATACAGAACTATTGTGTTTAAATTTGGATGCAGAAGCCCAAACCCTCTTCCCTTCTACCCCCACCCTCCTAATTTCCAATTTTCTTTATAGATACCCACAGCTTTTATTACATTTCGAAGGAACATTGCACAAGTATACTTAAAAATAAAATTCTGTTCACAAACCCCAACCGCTCACTCCCTTACCCCATTTAATTTTTGTAATTGTTCTTTACACAAAACTACAGTTTTTGTCTGGTTTCGATATGTACTTTAAAACAAAGAGGGAAATACTGTCCACACTAGGTTTACAAAAACTCTTAGCCTCTAGACCCCTTAATTGTTTTTTATACGTACCTACATGTTTTATCTTAAATTGATTGAAATTTACACACGTACACTTTAACTCAATCAGAAAAGACAGTCTACATTTGGTATATAAAAGCCCAATCTCTCTTCCCCTTTACTTTACAACGTTCTTTACAAAAATCCAGTTTTAAATCACGTCAAAATCAATTAAGCTATTCTTAAGTCATGGCAGAATATTGATAAAATAAATGTGTTCTAATGTCTCAACATCTACCTCAGATTTCAACTTGGACCTCAATCTATCACGTTGTGAAAACCAATTAAAACTCTATATTTTCTGTATGAATGCCGGAACCAACAGGTATATTCTAGAAACAGATTTTTGTATGTGGTATGTATTAATACCCAATTGTTACATGTTTCGATTATCGAGCTACAGCTTAAACTGATGTTAAATTAGGTCGAAAGACAGCCTGGACCAAGATATAACCTGAGATTCCTTAACACAGTATCCAATTCACCTCGTTCAGGAAGTTGTTGAAATATATAAAGACAGATTTTTTAATTTAGAGCAAGTGCTTTAAGCACTGAGCTACCAGGAAGTTCGCAAAATGAGAACTCCTGCGGCATATTTAAATACAAAACAAACTATAAACCCACTAAAATTTTAAAAATAAAATAATTGATTTAAAACTCATAAAAACTACTTTCAAAAAAAAGCACACTAAAAACTTTAAAATAATTTCATACCTTGCTAGAAGAAATTAAATCTAAATGCAAAATTTTTTAAATTAATTAATTATATCCGGAGTCGGTTCCAGACAAAGTAAGAAAAACAAAAAGATAAAAACAATAATGAATAACAATAATACAAAAAAATCATGTTACTACTTACCTACAATTAATGTTAGAAACATGATTGAACAAAACTGAAACATACAAATGATACGCCGATATTATACTAACTGTAAAGCATGTAAAGCGATTACTGCATGATGCAGCCTACCAACTATCACTGTAGCGCCAGAGATATGCCTGGACGACCAACGAGGCCAAGCTACAGATTAAAATACTGTCTAATTTGCTTCCCAAACCTGTCTCCCGCAATAACAATATCTGACACACTACGTGTTGTAAAATATTTGGAATTTTTGTTTGTACTCCCCGTTTCGCCTCTACATTTCAGTAGACTGAATTCAATTTTTAATTTTGTGTATTGTCGTTGTAGAATGCCCTTGAGCCTGACATAAATTATCGAAGGAGGTCATGACACTCAAAGATAATTAAAAACAAAATTTCCGTTTCCTTCATCCTTGAGTTCTTCAAAAAGAGTATAAAGGATTCCAACTTCCTCTCTCCTCAGATCGGATCAACCAAAGACGTCTATGGCATTTATTCCTTTTCATGCGTCAATGAATTAACCTCAGCGCATTAATTTTTCCATTAGTCATGGCAACAAGCTTCGGATGATGCCAATAATGGGTAAAAACCTGCGCATAAACAATAACTAACAATCGCAGCGTGCGAAACAAGTTCATTGTAGCTATGACAAATTGTCACACGACTTTTTATCTTGCGAGCAATAATCATCGCTTGTGAAACTAGCCTAAACGTGTAAACCTACGGGGAAGAGGGGATCTGCAGTTTAATGTGAAATCCGAACCACGCAGGACTCCGGCGTACTTCACATTACACACCAAGCTGTGCCAGAGGTGAAGGTCGGACTAAAGACATTTGAAAAATTCCAGCCGAGACCCGAAATAAATCCGAGAGCATTTCAGTCACCAGTCAGACGCCCTAATCGTTGAGACACCAGACTGCAGAGGGAAAAGAGGGGGAGAGGGTCATCAAACCAGTATTCGCTTAGATCTTCATAAACATTGTAAACGCTGTAAACAGGACAACCGGTACTCGGGCCCATGGACTGAACATCCATCAGCCGCCAATGTTCTGAGATTCCGGTCCGACCATCCTGGTTTCACATCATTCCTGGTGAATGCTGATACGATTCCTTCAAAAAGGCAGTAGCCGAATCCCCACATGTTACCCATCTTATTTTAGATCTTATGACATCGGCTAGCTGTATATCTTCAGACAGAAAAAAAAAGAAAATAATCCTCGAAATCAACAAAAAATGTAGTTTTCTTAATTCATTAGCTATTTCTGAATTGTTATTGTACTGGATATTGGCATTATTAACTAATTATCATTTGAAGACCTTAAATAAATGTGTTATGTTGTTATACCTTGTTCAGTCGGCGCATGTATAGGCTATATGACTATTTTTTTTAAATGGTTTTAAATAGTTTATTGAAACACGTTATTTACCGCGTACTATTTATTTTTTGATGAAACGGCTTATTTTACGTAAAATTCAACGTTAAAATTTAGAGTATATGAAAGCCCGCCAAAACGCTCCTTTGCTGCCTGACGCGGGCCAACGGCACTCGTGACAGCAGGCGCTCACTCTACAGAAGGAACGTTTGGTTTGTCTCTCTGAATTTGGGTATAAATTGTTGGAAATATGGTTTATAAATAGTGCGTAGTACATCAATCTACGACCAAAACAATAAAAACTCTCCAAATAAACTTAAGTGTTCCTGCATTAGCTAAAATTGGAAAAAAGTCGCTGCAACTTGCTCGTAGAAACCCAGACGACATTACGACTAAGTCACATATCATTTACTGTAAATATAATTTCCACCATAATTTCTTTGAGATAATGTAGTACGCTGTTTAAGGAGAGTATTAATAAAGTTAGGGTACTTAGGTTCGATCCGCGCTTTGGAATATTTTGTGTTATTTATGAACATTTTCTTTTGCTGTTGGTAGCGCCGCATATTGTTTTTCTAAAATCCACCAACACATTAATTTTTTTTCCCGAATGTTTCACAAATTTTTGGATAGCTAGTGTATTATAAACATTTGAAAAATAACCATAAAAGACTTCGAAACTGAAACTGGACGTTAATTGCACACCGATAAAAAGGTTAAAAAAAACCTGAAAATTACTTGCGCATTAAAAGTTAATGCCGCCTAAAGAGATGCATTTATGTCAGAAAGGCAACATGCAGTTGTATCGTCACGTAAAAATTCCAACAAAAGATATTCAAAGCGTTGCGGAATTGTTGCGAGATTAGCGTGCAACGTTATTATTAATATAAATCCTATTATTCACCGCCGAGCACTTAGATTTTATGTAATGATAATGTATCTCTGGTATGTTTCAAAATTAAAAGCAGGAGGTTATCTTTTTATATAATTTTTCTTGTATGGCAGCAATTTATGTTTCAAACGTTTGCATGAAGTTTTATGACTTCTTCGAAAAAAACATGATTCTGTAAAGCAACAAACAGCAAACAGGAAAAAAAAATGTTCACACGTAAAAAATATTATCCTAATCAAGGTTCGAATATAGATCTTCAAATTCCTATAGCACTCTATAACCATGCAGCTACAGCAGAACTCCAATTATCCGAATCAATTGGGACCGGACCCCATTCGGATAATCAGAAATTCGGTTAGTTGGATTTTTTTCCGAAACAGGGCCTATTTTAATTAATTATTGGATGAATGTTGAAAATGGGAGAAAAACAGCTTTTAATTAATTAAATGACAAGGCAACACTATTACATGTTAAGCGTACTTACAAGTGCTGAACATTAGTACAGTATGTACATACTGTACTGTAAATAAGGCAATGATTGCTGAACATTTCGGTCAAAGTGAGCTGTTTGACTGTACTCATCCTTTTTCGGGCAGCTTAGTCGCGCAAACGCTTGACAGTGAGGTAAGTTCATCATCATTTAGAATTTCATACCCACGGTCTGACGAATCTAAACCTTCAGCACTAACTTCTGCACATCCAGGAATTTCCAAAAGAATGTTTCTGAATTCTTCAAGTGACACATCTTGTCCTGTCTCTTCCATTTCTATTTCTCGAGCTTCGTTTTCCTTTATCTGCTTTTCCTTCCCTTCTTCAGTTGATATGCCTTTCAAGTTCAACGCACGTCTTAATGCGACTGCCTTAACCATCCTCCAAGCTTCCGCCACCATGTAAGCGCAATCTTTCAAATTTTTTTTTTTTGTGGTTATCCAACACACCTTCTTCGTCTTCGCTCTTCACCAAAAGTTTCCATAAAGTTGCCTTCTGTAACGGCATTTAATGACTTCGATAACAGACTGGCCCATTGGTTGCAATAAGCTTGTGACGTTTGGTGGTAAGTAGGTTGTTTTAAACTCGCCATTCCCTCTTTTCAAAACTTCTTCAGTGGCATTAGTTGGTGCATTATCAACAACCAAAAGCAGTTTACTTCCTTCTTTTCCAAGCGATTTTTGGTGCTTTTTAACTTCAGAAATGAAAATTTCACCGTACCACTCTGTAAATCATGCTGCAGGCATCCAAGCTTTGGGTTGGTTTTTATAAAAGAGGGGAAGCTTTTTCGCAGTACGTTTCCATCTTAATTAAAAAAAGGAATTCGGATAATCAGCGATTCGGATAATTGGAGTTCTACTGTACATGGATACTATGGCGTCGTTACTTATCTTCTCTTTAATAATGAATGCTTAAACATCTAAGTTTCTACATACGGTGAAATGAACGCGATCGGTAAATAAATAAACAATAAATTCAGTTTCGTTGGAAAAAATATCATTTATCTATAATTACAATATTTATCTGCATTTAAGAAAAATTGTGCATAACATCCAGTTATTTAACTGTTGTGCTTACCTTATACTACACTTGCATTTTTCTCGTAAATATCTCCTATAACAACTAACTTAATTTAAAATTTTAGTAATTCTTATGAAGGATTTCTGTTAATCTCTAACTTCCAGTTTAAATATAAATAATTCTGGAATTGAAGTTATTACATTCTCAAGCTCTGTAGAATAAAAGTCAGTGGTTGTTTCTATAGCTAGTCCGACAAATAATTTTCGTTATTTTTCCGCTGTAGGCTTCTACAAATTATTCTAAATTTTATATTCAACACAAAATGTCATAAGTAACAAGAGATAAGCAGCAACAAATAGTTAAAAACGTGGAAAGCGGGAAACGCTCCATACGCAGCCGCAGCGCCTACAGGCAGGTGACGTCACTAAAGTGACCTCCAATCCCAGAGTGTTTTCTGTCACGTGACAAAAGGCAAAAAAGATTGATTTTTACTTCGCTTTTTTAATTAAAAGCAAACCACCTTTCTTTTCAAATTTAACAAAAATACCTTCCTTAAATGTTAATCTACGCGAATGACTACAATTTGTAATATATTTTGAATACTCTCAAACAGCCTATTGTCGTGTTTATACCAATACATCCTTAGAAAACTCTGAAGAGAAATTAATATACTGTTTAGGGAACCGCAAAAAATGACAGCAGAGGAGCGTGGCGTATTTTTACGAACAACGCGGCGTGTATGTAGTGAAGCCGAGCTGAGTGTTCCAGTGCCATCTTTTCTTCTCCAAGGAAAACATTCACCGAGAAAAACCGGTCACGGAGATAGATGACTTTCGGAAAGATATCATTCGACGTTCCGTACTAGAATTTTATGATCGAGGCGGATATCCTACAATGGAGATCCTGAAAGGGAAAATTAGCTACACGGAAGGCCTTACTTCTCTGCATAAATTGCTAAAAACACTCTCCATCATATAAAGAAAATGTAATGATGGAAAGGACAGACATTGTTGCAGTACGGGCCTAATTTTTAATTTAAAAAATGCACTATTTAAGGAAAGAACATCATCCTCTTCGACCTGTCAGCTACATTGACGAGACGTGAGTTAAACGAAATCACGCAAGTAAGTTTATTTGGCAACACTTTAAACTAAATGGTGGATTCAGGGTTCTTGTAGGTAAAGGTCTCGATTAATCCTTTGTCACGGACTCGTTGAAGGGTATGGTTTAAAAAAAATATATATATATATATATATAATAATAAATAAAAGTGTTTCAATCTTAATGTTCTGGCGACTATCACCTAGAAGTGTTCAGAAAATAGTTTTCTAATTTGCTTAAGAGTCTGGAAGAAGGGCGTGTCTTCGTCTCGTAATGAATAATGCAAGTTATCACTCAAAGAAGAAATCCAGTCAGTATCACTTTCATTTCAAAATTTATACGACATGTTTCGAGAATTAACTTCCGCTGGGAAACACATCTAAGAATTGGATTTAACTCTCGAAATGTCTTGCGAAACTTTTAAAACTAAAAGTAATGGTTGGAAGCAGTAAATTTTATTCATTGATATCGTGTAAATAATTTTTATCTTTATTAACAAATGATATTGAGGTTAGTAAACACGCAATTTCTACAACACACGATTCACTAATTTTTCTCATGAAAAATAATTATAATGCTCGATTTTACTAAAGAAAACATCACATGTAATGCAACATATTGTATTACATACGTTGAGAGGATGTTTGCGCATGCGCTGCAGCTGTTTCCCCTTCGCCTGTAGGGGCTGGGGTAGCGGAGTGGGGATAGAGCATAGTGACCTTGACCCGCCTCTCTTAACTGAACATAGTATAGCTTTGGAAAGTATATGGGATCCGATTAAGTGGACTATCCATCTTAATTTATTACAGGCAGTTTCTTCATTTATGCAGTCGCATGGTCGCTTGGTGGGAGATGGCTTCTCCGACTCAGTATTTCTTCACATGCGGAATCATTGCTAGAACATGTCACAGTGAACTCCGACATGTTGTGCCGAAATGTCAGTTGCTTCTCTTTCTATCTGCGAACCAAGTAAGAAATAATGAACAGGTTTTCTTGCCACTATGAGAATAACTTTTATCTTAATCCTACTATGTAACACTATGCATATGTCATCTGCAAACAAACTAACTCCTGACTGTAAAAACAATAAAATCATTCTTTGGACTAAGTGACATCCCCTCAGAAGCCAGTGTCGTTGCTTTGAAAACTACCTTCTTTCGCCGCAGAGATCATTGACGTGGATGCATATCAAGCACTATATGAAATTACCTTCCACCTACGTCAACTACTAAAACTTTAATTTTTAATCCTACATATTTTAATCCCTTTGTTAGTCGGAACCACCATAGCACTTTCCTATTACTTCGTTATGCAGAAATTCTCCAAAATGAATGTAAATAATTGTATGGAATAATACAAAATCCAACTATCTATAGTTTCATGAATTTGTATTATTACAGTAACTATGTCATTATTTTCAACATTTCTCGTAAAATTCCAAATTTGTGACGGTTTTATGAAAATTCGTAGTAACATGTGCAGCAATTATTGTTTAATAGTAATAACAAAAATGAGTCAAAAGTTTATTATTAAAGCATTAATAACAAAGTATTTGAGCAATACACATAAAATTAAAGATTACATTGGTAACTAAAATAAATTTTTTTTAAAAAATATGCTCATTATATTTTAAAACAGCTAGCTATCCTGTCGATTATAAAATTAGATATTATACAGCTATGAAAGAAAATTAGGAGAAGCTAATCGATTCACATAATGTTATTATTAGTTTCTCTCGTTTTTTCACCTTAAGTTAAAAAAATTTATGCTATTTATGCCTATATGTTTAGAATATTTGGCATGAAATGTGAAGTAAGTAATTGTTACACTCACTAGTTTGAGCGCTTCAAAACTACAACCATGTCGACTTCTCAAATCAATAATTTCGCTCGTGCTGTCAAGAAAACCGGTCGAAGCTACTCTCAGTGAAGACTACTACCTTTCAGCTTAATTCCTCTTGGGTTTCCGAGAACAGGATCATAAATTATGCTTTCTAGCCACTTAGTTAATTGGTAGTTGTTCATCAGATATTACTTTGACATTATCAGTAGTGAGACAGGTTTGGATAAAGTTCCAAAGTCATTTAAAGTTGGGTTATGAAACGAGAGAGTACCGTGGAAACGAACGTCAACACTAACAGTGTAGCATTATTTTTCTCAGGTTACCTCAACTACAAGTGAATCATTAGCTACCAACATGCTACCTGCAATCAGAAGTTTTCTACTACTGTGTCGAATTCAGGGACTTGCTTCATATTCTATTGACGGATGCAGTGGAGTGGTGAAGAAATCAGCTCATGGGACCTACTTCTCGGTGTTCATGGTCTGTGTACACTCTTCTGTAATGATATACAATATTTATATTCTGTGTTTTATGGGAAGAATTTCACATTGCTCTCTATTTTCCAAGACGGAAACGTTATTTTTTGTACTGTTCCGTACCGGTTATCATAATCTTTAATGAGCTGTATTTTGATTTCCAGAAGATTCAACGCGTAATAAGTATCATTACAAAAAATAAAATTTTGGGCAATGGAAGTTACGGAATTGGCACAAAGTCAAAGATCCTCATAGCGATGGAAATAATTTCAGTTTTGTTAGTTGTTACTATATTTTTGCAGTGTAAAATTGACGAAACAATATTCACTAACTTTTCATATACGTTAGGAGCATGGCCAACCGTTCCGTTCATTTTACAGATGACGATTCAGTTCAGGTTCGCAAATCTAGTGCTTATTGCAAACAATGCGTTCAGTTCCATCAACAAACAATTGCTGGAATTGAAGAACGCCTCCAGTGAGAATCACTCTTCAGAGTTGTTCGTTCCTCGTTTGGTGCAAACAGAAGCAAGTGACTGGTCGCATAAAATTCGGCAGCTGAGGGAGTCATACGAAGACAATTGCGAAGTTCCGGATATAACTGTAGAATGGCACAGGATATCAATACTGGTGATGTTAAGTAACTCCTTGTTGCACGTGACAGCCGTCTTGTACTACACAGCTAGCAGCCCCGCCATATCGGCCGCTGATTTCTCCTCCATCGCGTACTGCCTGCTGTCCACCTCACTGTTGGTGATGCCCTCCGAGCTCGCAGCGCGACAAGCTTCACACGCTGCTCGTCTCTCGTCGCAGCTGTTGGTCCGCCGGCCTCTCTCAAGCGTCTCCACGGAGAAGGAGCTGCAGCTGTTCATACAACAGGTGGAAACGTGTGGGCCACGCTTCCACCTGCTCGGGCCCTTCAACCTGGATTTGGAGCTTCTCTTCAACATAGTTTCTAGTCTTACAACGTACAGTGTCATTCTTGTCAGTTTTGTCCAAAATAGAGGTACGAAGTCTTACTGATATTGAGATAAGCAACGAATTTTGTTTACGCACAACTTCTTCAATACGTGATAATGTATCACTGAATGCTATGATGCACGGCTAAGGCCTTTCGTTCAGTAGACTTTTACTATTGTACAAATCCACTGAACATTTCAATATTTCTATCACTCATGATAGTTTGGTATTTTTCCGCAGCTAACATTCCACAGAATTTTACATCAATCAGTCGTAAATGCTTCAAGAAACACTTTCCTACCACTTTATGATTTTTCACAGGTATAATTCACTGAAATAAATGTTTTAAGACAGTGATCCTATTTTCCAACAAATTTCTGTAAAACTTCGTTTAGAGTTAACAATGTTATGTTCAAAATTCTAAGTACTTCTGATAATTAAAATACAGTTTACTTTTTAAATAAGTATCTTTTTCTTAAATTTCATTTTTTTTATTGTTGTTGATATTTTATATCTATTCTGGAAAAAGAAACACGAATCAAATCGAAACCAAAACAACAAAAGAACTCCAAATTTATTTGAAATTTTATTTCTTAGTTTTGATACTGTATTATTCTTTCTCCTATTTAATTTGACCAGATTAGATAAATGTTGTTTTGTTCCAATTATGATCGTGTTAAATCCTCTCATTAAAATTTAAAACGCAATATTTCACAAAAATCTCACAAAAATACTATTTAACCAACTTTTTATAAATTTCTATAACTCTTTTATTGATATACATGTATGTATATAGCAGTCTTCAATGATGCTAACACAACAAGCTATTCATCTATTCCAGAGGGTAAATATTATAATATTATACACTCTTATTGCTCTGTATTCATTTTACAGTGCACTATTTAGTGTCTTTAAGACGTATTTTATTTCATCTTTAATTAAAATTAAATTACTTTTTAGAGATTATGTGTATTTGTAACAAAGTTATTGTACATGATTCCGAAAAAGTGTCATTATATGACAGTGATATCTGTAAAACGTCTGATTTAACAGTCTACACAGCATAAATTCTGTCCTTCATAGCAATCAGAACATAATAAAACTGTCGCCTTTGTCATTAATCATGTTTTGTTTTTGATATAATCTTCTCTTCAAACTTATTCGTGCTTAGCAATGTAGTTATTAGTGCTCCATTTTTCTCACACTATAAACGCACTAAAGACGAAGAGGTGCTTATAAATGTATATGTTAATTACATGCAAAATGTGAACAATACCCGTAGTTGCCGATTGGTATACGCATAACAGTTTAAAATACACTGAAGGGCCAAAGAAACTGGTACACCTGCCTAATATCGTGTAGGGTCCCCACGAGCACGGAGAAGGGTCTCAACACGACGTGGCATGGACTTGACTAATGTCTGAAGTAGTGCTGGAGGGAATTGACACCATGCATCCTGCAGTGCTGTCCATAAATCCGTAAGAGCACGAGGGGGTGGAGATCTCTTCTGAACGGCACGTTGCAAGGCATCCCACATCTGCTCAATAATGTTCATATCTGGGGAGTTTGGTGGCCAGCGGAGGTGTTTAAACTCAGAAGAGTGTTCCTGAAGCCACTCTGTAGCAATTCTGGGCGTGTGGGGTGTCGCATTGTCCTTCTGGAACTGCCCAAGTCCGTCGGAATGCACAATGCACATGAATGGATGCAGGTAATCAGCCAGGATGCGTACGTACATGTCACCTATCAGAGTCGTATCTAGACCTATCAGGGGTCCCATGTCACTCCAACTGCACACGACACCATTACAGAGCCTCCACCAGCTTGAACAGTCCCTGCTGACATGCAGGGTCCATGAATCCATGAGGTTGTCTCCATATCCGTACACGTCCATCCACTCGATACAACTGGAAACGAGACTTGTCAGACCAGGCAACATGTTTCCAATCATCAACAGTCCATTGTCGGTGTTGACGGGTCCAGGCGAGGCCTAAATCTTTGTCTCGTGCACTCAGCAAGGGTACGCGAGTGAGCCTTAAGCTCTGAAAGCCCATATAGATGATGTTTCATTGAATGGTTCGCATGCTGACACTTGTTGATGGCCCAGCATTTAATTCCGCAGTAATTTGCGGTAGGGTTCCACTTCTATTACGTTGAGCGATTCTCATCAGTCGTCGTTGGCCCCGTTCTTGCAGGATCTTTTTTCGGGCAGCAGTGATGTCGGAGATTTGATATTTTACTGGATTCCTTAAATTCACGGTGCACTCGTGAAATGGTCGTACGAGAAAATCCCCACATCATTGATACCGGAGATGCTGTGTCCCCTCTCGTGCGCCGACTATGACACAACGTTCAAACTAACTTAAATCGTGATAACCTGCCATTGTAGCAACAGTAACCGATCTAACGCCTGCGCAAGACACCTTTTGTCTTATGTAGGCGTTGCCGACTTTGACTGTTTACATATCTCTGTGTTTGAATGTACATGCCTATACCAGTTTCTTTTGATCTTCTGTGTATGATAATTAAGCATGTTTTATGTAGAAGTCTTTCCTGTATTTTGCTGTATAAGGTTTTCTGTTCTTTTGACTATGTTTTTAATTTTGTAATTATCTGTTTTTGTAACGCTTAATGTGTGTTTGCCACTTTATTATAAATAAATAAATGAGTCCGTTACAATTTATCTTACGAATAAACTGTTTTAAAACAATTCATACAATGTGTATCTTTTCAGCTATTTCTTATCTTGACAGGTTCTATCAGAGTGTAGGTTATACTTCTCACACTTAAGTTTCCATTTATGTTAGTGTAGTATTGAATAAATACATAATTAAAATTTTTATTTGGAATCCCGAATATGTCAATCACCATCAGCAAATTTAGAGGAAAGCAAATATACAAGAAACGTGTACAGGAGTAATGTATCTAGGCCAATGGTAGGACGTTTCCCAATCTCCACCTTATATACTATGCGTTCCACAAACAATAACAAACAGTTATTATACAGAACAGAAAGTTACATGTTTCGCAGACAGTTGACAATAAAAACATATTCCTTAGGTGGGCCTATAGAATATATATATATATATATATATATAAAACATTGAAAAACAACTAAAAGTATTAAATGCATTTTAAAAGATTAAAATCATGCATCATACATATAAAAAAACGTTTGATCGATTTAGACGTTAGTTATATCGGTATTACTCATTTCATGAACACAATACCGACACCTTTTTGTTTTAATATATCTAACGCATCCTGTGGTAAGATATTAGTACACATATAACTTCATGCGCTACATCACTGTAAACATAATCAATAATGTAATATGAGATTTTAAGAAAAACTAATCGAAATTAATGGCTGCAAAGACTTGACGTTTCAGATTAACAGCTCTTGGGTTGCAGAGTAAACTGTCATAAATTAATTTAGACAGCTCCTTGAACAATGCGTTAACGCTATTCGAATTCCTTTCAGTTCATCAGTACCGAGACATACCCCAAGGTAGCTTCATATAGGTAACTAAACGGGTCAGTATCGCGTTTAACATGAATTCTGTTGAAAACAATGCTCGTCTTCAATGTTTAAATCATTCAACTGGACATGAAATGCCGTTACTTCTCAACATGCCTTTTACAGTCAGAGGATTTCTACTACTCTGTCTTGTTCAAGGTATTGTTCCATACTCTACTGATAGTGGACTGGTGAAGACATCATTGCCTTGGACTCTGTTCGCTGTATTACTGGGCTGTGAACACGCATCTGTGGTATTTAGATATCTCTTCTTTCATTGGGAGCTACTCAACCCGCTCTCCGTATTTCAAGACGGAAATCTAATTTTGTACACCTTCAAGTCAGTGTTAATATTTACTGGGTTACGTTTTGATATTAGAAAGATACAACGCATATTGAGTATCATTGCAAATAATAAAATAATGGTAAATTGATGCTACAGAAAAAAGTCAAATATACCGGTACTCTCTGAGTCGATTACAGTCGCTTTTGCTATTGTCATAAATATATTCATTTGGTGCAAAAGTTTCGAAACATACAGGAAAACATTTTCGTCGGAGTTCGTAATGTGGACGACCGTTACACTCATTTAAGAAATAACGTTTTAGTGCAGGTGCGTAAATGTAGTGCTTACTGCGAACAATGCGTTTGAATCCATTAACGAACAGTATGCGCCCGAAGTGGATAACTCTCCAATGCTATTCCTTCCTCATCTGGTATAGACAGAAGAAGATAATTGGGTTCGTGTTATTCGAAAACTTAGAGAAGCTTAGGAAAATTATTGTGACCTTTTAGACCTAACTTTGGAATAGCACAGAACAGCAATACTGGCGACCTTAGGTAATTACTTGTTGTACCTCACCTCTTTACGGTGCTACGCTGCTAACAACACTTCTCGGTCGCTGATGTCTTAACCGTCGCGTACTGTCTGCTCTCCACCACGCTGTTAGTAATGACCTTCCAGATGACGTCACGCTAAGCTTCGCACACTGCTCGCCTATACTCGCAGCTGTTACTCTCTCTGTCTGGAGAAGCAACTGCAGCTGTTCATACAGCAGGTGCAATCCATCAGGCCGCGCTTCCACCTGCTTGGACCCTATGATCTGGAGTTTGGGCTTCTCTTCGATATTCTTTCTAGCACACCACGTACAGTGTCATTATTGTTAGTTTCATACAAAACAGAGGATGGACGCCATATTCAATTCAGATTATAAACAATCAATATTTTTATGTATAATGCAACTCATTGTACCGCCGAATGCTTTGTAGCACAGATCTATTCTCTTTTGATAATGTGCAAAACTGCAGAACGTTTCAAACCCTTACATTCATAATTCTTTGTCACTGCCCACGATTAAGGCGGCTCCTGTACCAGGAAGACGGCAAACACTCAAGTTATCGCAGTGCCTCTGGAAACCAGAGGCACCTTCTCCAGGGCTGTGGGAGCAGCCTGCTCTGATTCCAGGAGGGAATTCCTGATGTGGGAATAGGTGGCTCCAAGGACAAACCGAAGAAGAACGAGACCACTACCTGGAACGTGAAGCTGGCTGACGACACTTTGTGGTCAGCATGTCAGCATGTAAGCAGTCTCCCTGCAGCATCAGCAGAGACAGCCGGCGGCCTGGATGTTGCGCAGGCCAACAGTGTTGCAGGAAGTACATTCGTGTATAGACTTTTTTGTTTAGAAGTATGAAAATACATAGACGCTTGCTTATGTTGGTGTGAATTAGTTTAGATTGTATATTAATTGGTATTTTAATTAGTTAAATAATTAATAGTTTGATTATTAGAATACTTAGATCCGTTAAAACCTTTAGAATAATTATCCAGATATATTTAAAAAATTAAATTGTTTTAAAAATAAAAACTGTAGAAACTTAGGGCCTACTTTAGGTAACAAGATAGTAGGATATGTAAAATCTGGAAATAGAAGATAAAAAAAAAATATATATTTTGTTTAGCTACGATGATGATTACCTCTAACGTTAATTAAAAAGTCGTTAACGTCTTAATTATCTCTTTATCGTTTTTTATTTTTTAAGTGACCACTGTCATGTGGAAGATTAAAGCGATCAGTGATCTTCTATGTTTAAAAAATGTTCTGTAAGACTTTGTCGAATGATTTCGAACACGTTCTTTTTGTCAATTTTAAAAGTTCTGAGTGCATATAAGCCATACGCCCCTTGGAAATAAAACCAATAAATATCTATCAGCTACATTCTATCATTTGAGTCCAGCTCACGTAAGAAGAAGCCACTGTCTTCTAGTAACCTACTCTGTTCATTATATGTTTCTGTAACATTATATTTTTGTAACCGTACACTGTGTAAAAACAGGAATAAAATGACGGCTAAAGCTTCAAATTCCTAACAACTCTATTGCTCAGTAAATAATCTAGATTCAAGCATTAAAATAATATCACACCATTCTTTTAATCTTATTCAATCAGATTATATCTAACAAACTGTTATTTTTAATTGTCTCTAATTAATCCTTATTATTAAAGAACCTGTGTCGTTTACATGTATTATATTTGCACAGTTTTACACATGATCCACGATCTTAACTATTCTGTTGAAAATTGTCAGTAAGAATGAGGTATAATACACAATGCGTCTGATTTAATAACCTGTAAAAGATACTTTCTGTCCATGGCAAATCAATACACCAAGAAAATACCCTCATTCTTATCAATTTTATGTTAGTTCTTTCCAATCTTACTATAATTTATTAATCTCTTCTCTCAGAAAGAAGAATAAATTTTTGTATTCTATGCACTAGTGGACATGTCAAGAGTCAGAAAATTCCGATCATGAATTAGTGGTACATACTAGAATATACATACACAAACTGCTTATAAAATTGTATACCAAGGGCTGCTTACGACCGTAAGAAAATTAATTCAGTAAGCTGTTCAATGAGTTGATAATTTTATGCAAATTTAATCTTAAGTAATTATGTGAGTATAATCTAGACGTCTATATTGTACTGCAATATCTTTTTTAAACTTTTCTTTGGTCATTCTTTACGTTTGTAAACTCCACTTTGCCTAAAAACTGTCCTGTTCAGCAATATCTTACAAATAAATCAATTACTCAGTAAGTAATCAATAATCTTTTTCAAATCTCCATTTATTTCTCTATAAGCACCCAGCTTCACCAGTAGTTTACTATTCCTAATCACGTCAACCTACATTAGTGATTATGTTGTTTAATGTGTCATGCCACATACAAGGGAAAAATGTGATTATATGAAACTGAATTGAATACTTAAAAAGTAACGTCTGTTTTTAAAATCATTTGATGTTCGCAGTATACTGACCACCTTCACCGAAGTAACTTCTGGAACACCAGCTTTTCCACAGGTTTTGTAGCCATAGTTCGGATTGTAAAATGCTTTCTCTTTTATCTAATTATAAGAAAATTGAATAGCACTCACAGATTAAACTTTCTCTATTTCGTTCAAAGTTGGTTATGATAAAGTAAATATTTTGAAATAACGATTTCAGTAAAAATTTATCAAACAAGTGTTTACGTCTATCGAATAATGCACTTCCATGTTTATTCTTTGAAATGTTTTATCTGTAATTTGAAACAAATATTTTTTGTTACATTTCTTCAAGGTCACTTCGTTCCGTTTTTAATTATTTTTATTATGATTGTAATAATTGACAAAAATATGATTATAAAATTAATCCTAGATCAAATAGTGAGAAATAATGGTTAAAAACCAATGAGAAAAGGTACCTACAGATTTTGGAATAGCAACAAGATTCCTAGGTTCAAAAGGAAACTGTAAAACAAGAAAAGAAGAAATCTTTCTTCTTCTCAATATAACAACTGAAAAACAAAAAATAGACATCCCTACCTTACAAATATTTCATTTACATTCCAATGAGTGCTTTTATGGACAGGGAAACTCGGCGTGTAGGGATATTGCAATTAAATTAAGACAAAACCAAAAATCAACTCGACCACTGGATGGTAAAAATGGCTATTTAAATGAGCTACCGAAATTAATAATTGTTAATGAAGAATATGAACCTGCATTAAGATATAAAATGCATTGAATAATATTGAATGTATTCTAAATTTTGCTGATAGTGATTTCAAGATTCACATACGCTTTCTATCTTTATGAAGCTGGTGTATTTATAAATGATAGACAGCGAAAGAAGTGAAAATGTATTGAAGTTATTATAGCAGATTATTGACAGTTTAAGGTGAGCTAGCTAGGTTTGCGTAGCATTAGATTAAGTCAAATAATGGGGAAAAATTAAAGCCGCATTACTATTACAATGAAGGCTTATTTTTTTTAAACTGCTAAACATCTCTTAACAGAGAGGTCTTTAGAGACAGGAGATGATGGGAAGGGGGGGGGGCAAGGAATGGGAAGGAATTCGGCCATGGCCTTTTGAAGGAAGCATTCCGGTATTTGACTGGAGTGATTTGAGAAACCATGGAAAACCCAAATCTGGATGCCCGGACGGGGATTAGAACCACCGTCCTCCAGAATGCGAGGCCAGAACGCTAAGCGCTACACCACCACTCTCGGTGCCATGTAGGCTAATTCACAACAAATCGCGTGGTGAAGGGTTGCAACTATCCTCATTTCTACACGCATATGCGTAGGAACGCATGTACTAGATATGACGGTAGGCTCCTATGCGCTGTCTTATGAAACTTCACCTGACGTGATCTAGCAAAACCATAGAAAATCCAGACCTGGATAGCTGGAGAAATTTCTCGAGACCTACTCCTGTCAGATTCTATGTTTTCTGGCTCGATGAATCCTTCCTATTCCATTTTCTAATTCCTAGTATAGAAAATAAGTATAGAAAAGAATCGGTTCTGCCCCTCATTTCTCTTATTTTATCGAACATTCCTGGATATGAAAGTTTTTGTAATAAAATTAATATAAATATAGGCCATATAATTAGAACACTCGAATGTTTCAACATAAAACATACTAGAATATTCTTTTATGAACAATTTAGACTACTGCTGCTACTGTACATATATCTCCACAAAAAGAAGAGTGTTAGTAATAAATATTTACTTGCAGTGTTGTGACACTCTTAAGTACGAATGAATCTTGCAGCATAGGGCGAATGGTCGGCAAATGAAGTTTAGAGGGCGATTCCAAACAAGAAGAACCAGCACAGACAAGCCGTTAAGACTCAACCAAAGATCATTTTAGATTACACAATAAATGCCTGTTTAGCTCGTGGTAGAGTAGATCACGTTACACTTTTTTCCTTTTTATTTTTTGCTTATGGCTTTACTCCTCGACGACGTCGAGGTTATTAGAGGCGCAAAATGACTGGGTACAAGGGACGAGAAGGAATCCGGCCATGGCATCTTGAAGGAAGCATCCCGGCATTCACCTGGAGTCATTTGGGGAAACCACGTATAACCCAAATGTGGATTCCCGCACGGGAATCCGAACCTGCGACATCCCCAATGCGAGGCCAGAGCACTACCACTCACCCACCACGCTCGGTCCCTCACATTACGGGTACGCAGAGTATCACTATTCTCCATTTAATGTTTTCCGCTGTGATCTAGTGCTATCTGCTGCGTGCGTTGACGAACTGTTTCTGGATACACTAATGAGCCAGAACGTTAATACCTACCTACTATCGATATAGATCCGTCCATGCGAAAGCAGCGTCACATGACGAGGAATGACTGCTAGTCAGACACACGCACGGTGCATGTAGCATCAGCGAGCGTGCTATCCGTGTTTTGAGTGGGGAAGGCGCGCGGTCTACCTGATTTCGACCGAAGAGAGATTGTGATAGCCCGGAGGTTCGGCACGAGCATATCAGATACAGCACGACTTTTCGGCTGTTCGAGGAATGCAGTGGTGAGTGTCTTCTAGAAGTGGCGAAACCAAGGTGAAGTCACGTCCAAACGTCGAGGGGTTGAGCGGCCACTCCTCTTTACAGATGTCGGACGTCGCAGGCTGTGTAGACTGATAAAACAGGACAGAAGGCGAACTGTGGCGGAACTAACATCAGACTTTAATACTGGGCAGAGTACTAGCGTGTCTGAATAGACAGTGCATCGAATACTCCTAACGTGGGGCTTCACAGCCGACGACCCATGCATGTGCCAATGTTAACACCACGACTTCGGCAAATAGGCACGTGAACATCGTCACTGGACGTTGGCGCAGTGGCAGAATGTTGCATGGTCTGATGAATCTATATCCCTTCTTCATCTTGCTGATAGGAGGGTGCGAATTCGCCCTTTGCCACCAGTAATGCGGGATGGAGACAAGCTGGTGGCGGCTCAGTTATGCTCTGGGGAATATTCACGTGGGCGTCCGTGGGTCTAGTGGAGCTCGTGCAAGGCACCATGGTGGCCAATAAGTGTCGTACACTGGTTGCAGACCACGTACACTCCTTTATGACGACCATGTTTCCCAATGGCATTGGCATTTTTCGACAAGATAATGCGCCATGTCATAAGGCCAGGAGTGTGATGGCGTGGTTCGAGAAAAACAGTGGTGAGTTGCAACTGATGTGCTGCTCCCTCAACTCGCCAGATATGAAGTCGATGGAACACATCTGTGATGTGATTGAACGTGACGTCAGAGCTCATCGCCCTTCTCCCCGGAATTTACGGGAATTAGGTGACTTGTGTATGAAGACACCTACCACGGCTTCATTGCTTCCATGCCAAGACGCGTCGCCGCTGTTATCCATGCCAAATACGGATGTACCGGCCATCAGGTAGTTGGTCATAATGTTCTCTCCAACCAGTGTATATGTGAATTGACATGATGCTTGTTCATCTCACATAACTGAAAAGAATACAGATCACGTTCGCAGGCTGAGTACATACAGAATGTGTCTGCTGAATATATTTGAAGACTTCTTTGCTCTATTGTAATTCGCTTGGCAATGTTTACAAACTTTTTATTTTATTTTATTTTTACATTTCATTCCTTCCAGCTGAAGGCTGGGAGGCGGGCTGCTGGAGAGTCACAGGAGACTCTTTTCAGCCAAACTACTCTACGGGGAGGGAAGGGGGATGGAAGGTCGGCCGTGGCCTTGTAGGGAACCATCCCAGCATTCGCCTAGAGTGGTTGAGGAAAACCACAGAAAACCTCAACCAGGATGGCTGAACGAGGTTTGACCCTCGACCTCGATAAAATCCAGACAGCGATCCGAAAAGAAACAAAGCATTTGCAATTTTACATACTGAGTGTGTACGTTCAATGTTTCACCTCTGACACAACCACAACCTAAATACGGACAGTTATTTTTAGTTGCATGTTATATTACTACTTGACTAAAGCACGTTGAACAGATTTTTTTTCCACAAAAGAATGCAGAATATCGGTTATTGCCCGCATCAAGCAAAGATGCTAATGTTCCGTAGTACTGTCTTTCTGAATGAATGATCCCGTATTAGAGCTCAATGTCTTTAGAAGAAGAGTCGCGAAACGCTGTCTATATTCATCCCCCATGTTCGATGAAGTTATACAAAAATAAATTTTTTACTTCTGGTGGGAGCCTAATACATCATGACGTTGAGCCATGTATAGGGAACCGATTTTTGGATCACGGTTACTTGACCTATAATGCCTTATCAATAGGTTCATTTACGATCCACAACAATCAGAAAATAATCAAGAATCTGGGGAATTTTGCATTATTTTTTTGATCATGTCCCTCTAAAACAGCGGTTTCCAATTAGTCTTTTCGGAGTACCACTTCAAGAAAGAATTCAGCCTCGCGGTAACAGTCCTCAAACCTAAACTTTAAATGGAATTGTATTTTATAATGAATTAGTAGGAAGCTACAGTTTGATTGAATATGTTTTTTGTATGTTTGTCTTGCAATTTACTGTAAATCGGCGTAAAAGGTTTTTGTTTTATGAAAAGAAATTATGTAAATACTATTTAATATGTTTAAGACAGAACTATGCCAGAGAATTGCTTAAATGTTTATAATTCCAAGTATTAAGGGGGAGCTACGATGTTTACTACAGTTTAAAATCATTTATGTGGATAATTTTGTGTTTAAGTATCTTTAATTTTTATTTCTGAGCATTTCGTAATGGTTGTAAATGATTATGTATTGATTTAGATTGTTTTTAATATGATTTTAATTGTTTAAGTATTGTTAAAGTTCGAGAAATATCTGTCGGAAGCCTTTGCAATGTTCTAGAAGTTTAGATGAAACTTATATAAAGCGAACGCCAGAGACAGTTGACACAGTTTATCTACAGAGTTTTGATCGAACGGTTTTACGTGTACTGTGAGAGTGTATGGAAGTATTGTCTTTGTAATTGCTGGAGCTTGTGCATACATGTGACCAGTATCTTTGAAGTTGTGTATGTCTTCGAGAAATAAAAACAGTTAAAATTTAAACTGTATCGTGGGCTAATTATTTCATAATAATTAACCACGAGACACCTAATATCGCGTATCACTTAGAGTTTAAACGAAAAATAAATAAATGTGTTCGTTCCCGCCGAATGCTTCGCACAACCACAGAATTACAGTACTAATATAATTTTCGCACACGCAGTTTGTCTTTATAAATATTTTGGCGATGTTAATGTTTTCGTGATTTTTTTTCCAATAATCATACTGATTACCTTAACCAAGGGAGGGGGAAAGGGGGGGGGGGAGCGTACCACTGCTCTATTATAATCTTTGGGTCCAGTTCAATAGTTCGCAAAATAAACAAGAAGGAAGTTTCTCTGGGCGTTGATAATTTATGAAATGCTCTCGAGTAACTACCCGAGTTAAGAAAGTGTCAGCACACGATATTCAGGCAATCACAATCACTGTCGCCATCTTCTGGTGAAGTGAAGTGAGATGGCGACAGTGTGTGATCGCCGAAATATCGTGTGATAACACTTCCTTAACTCGGTTACTTATCGGAGAGCATTCCAATAAAATAAGTTTGCAAAATATTGAAAAGAATTGTTGGTATCTAGGCATCAATCAAAATCCAGATTCCTGCAGTTTTATTGTTTAATTTATATTCAGAATCATTTTTAACACTACTATTTATAATTTTTACTCGTAAATGTAATGCGCTGCGATCTTAACGTTTATGGAATTTCAGGTTGGAATGGTGAGCATCAAAACACAACAGATTTTTTTATTTTCCAAATTGTATAAAGGGAAGCTTTATAGTAAATTTAAAGTTTTTATTGTTTGCTTTTTTTCAGAAAATTTTAAAAATTTAATTTTAAAAACAATAATAATTTAATATAATAGATTTCATACTTAATTTTTTTAATAAAAAAATTGTGGCGTGGGAATTTTTCTTTTGACAGATTTGTCTTTTTGCAAAAATTCAGAAGCATTGGTATAAGCTAACTGATATTGTGGTTGGAATTGGAATTACTGATAAAAAAAAATTGTGACAAGAGTTTTGTCTAAAATTTCAGAAGTCTTAATTGTATAGTGAAACACAGGGAAGAATAGTAATGTATAGGATATGTAGGACAACGCAAGGCGTTCAAAGAAACTCGGTTTTTAGGCAAACCAGGGCTACAAGGTTTTGGATGTTCAGCGATGGTGATTATAACAGAAAGTGCTTAATAGTTTATATTACGGATGAAAATATCACTCATGAACTGAAAACAGAGAGCTTGTATACAAGCTGTCGCTGAATCAAGCGTTCGACTCCAGCGATACGCACGTTACAACACTGTAGACAACAGCTACTATCGATAGTAATCTTGCTATCGAGACTACTGTAGCGCCGTTTCAGACAGGGTGCAAGGCGCGTGCGTGAAGGTCACGAGAGGTCACGGGGCCGCCATTCACGTAACGTAGCCTCGCCGGCACGCGACTATCGACCGGGAGCGAGGGGTCGAAAGCCTCGGCCGCTGCCGCCGACTCTATCGATTACCGGCCTTCGGTAGTTCATTCGCCGTGGGAAAAGCTTCGCGCAGCGCAACATCGATTATTTGCTTGTCGATTCGAGTTCCGTCTCTCTGCAGAGCAGAATTCAAAATCACTTTCATGTTTCCATGCATTAATATTAAAAAACTCGCACAGCAATGGAATTACAGATGAAAGAAAACTTCGCGCAATGAAATAAAATTTTTGGTCTTAGAAAGAGTTAACGTGGCTATACGGAAGTCAGATGTATCTGCGTTCAGAATTTATTATGTACCTACATTACAAAACTGCCTTTTGGCATGTATTGATTGTGAATTTTATTGACTAACTGTGCTGATAATTATCATGAATTATAGTCTAAATCAATGATTCCCAACCGCGGTGGTTCAGTCCACCGGTGGTCGTTTAAGAGATCGTAGGGGGAGTTTCTGTTCCGAGGAAAATTTAGGGGGCGTTGAGGACTGAACACCACCCTCTGCTTTCCAGTATTTTGTGCGGCTTTAAGGGTTGCGTCAAAGAAGTTTTAATTGCATTCCCATCATCACATGTGGCCAAAAGAGGATTTAGAGCACTCAGGAATTTGTCAGCTACGAAAAGGAACAGATTATCAATAGTGGAGATTTCCGTTTACTGATGGTAAATAAGGTATCAAATATCTAAAACTTGGTGTCACTACACCGAGTTAGCCCTATAATTATTAATATGTTTCATAATATGTACTTGTTAGTCAAACTGTGAACAATACAACGATATTGTTAATTTCTTTTAATAAAGAAATTTTAGAAAGTTGTCCTTTTTTTATATACGATACTGTGCAATTCATCTAAGAGGAGTACCTATTTTAAAAAGTCGCTTACAAGTCAAAAACGTTCCAGCACTATGGATTACATTATTTATAATAAGAAGTGAGAGTCGAATCTTAGGTTGTTTTTTTTTTTTAAATAAAAAATATGTGCATTGAGTAATTTTTTTGTCCGGAAAGACGGCAATGAGTAATTTTACTTTCGAATAAGGGGCCGTTGCCAAAAAAGGTTGGGAACCTATTGTCTAGACCAGGGGTGGTCAACCCAAATGATCTTGCGGGCCACTTTGGAAATGCATCATAACTCCGCGAGCCGCATATAAAATTATATATCTCCATATTAGATTTAGACCCACTATGGACATTATTTTGGAGTGAATATAATTTAATTACTCTGCGAACTCATAACTGTAAACTCAGAAATAAAACAGGCAAGATCAATCATATATACGCAAGATAATTATTTTAAAATCAAAGTTAATTTTTTCTCATAATTTCTACTGTTAATTTTTGAATATATGGATGCAAAATAATGTATTTTTTAATATATTGTTTCTCACTACTTTGGCCACTATAAAATAAATATATTTTGAAAAAGTGTGATGAATCTCGCTGACCGCAAAAAATGTTGAAGGCGAGCCGCGGGTTGGCCACCCCTGGTCTAGAGTCTAGATTACTGTATTGTTGCGTGCATTACCGAAGGTTTGAGCAGTTTCTTCCCAAATATTATTACATTGTGGGGTGATGATAATACTAAGATAGTATGTTTACCTTATTGAGTCACCCCGTTGGCTCAGATAATTGCGGTACCCTGGTAGTGCCCGGCGCTGACAGGGGGTTATGGAGTTTGAGTTTCAGGCAGCGGAAGAAATTTTCATCATCAGGACTTGACTAGTAGTGCAGGAGTGATACATGATTCCCGGTCGCCAAATCGTGCACCAGAGTCCTGTGCTTAATCTCAAACGTCCCCGTAGAGCATACGGAGTGACGACGTACCAGACTGTTCATGATTACTCGTCCGTCGAATGGTGACATTATGCTTTATAACCCCCATCTTCCATTTATTCACAACACAAACAAAACCCTATACTGAACATACACGTATCAATCTATCAGATAACTCAGTAACACGTACGTACATACATTGACATTCCTGTGGAAGGCAAAGGGAAAAATCCACCTCAGAGTTTAATAGAAAGCTGCCCTCGAGGTGTAACCCCTCCCGGCAACCACCAAAACCTGGATCACCAGGTAAAGGAGATCACAATGTGTCTACGTGTCAATATGAACCTGATACATGCCTTTACAGATGGATGCCAACCAGTCGATTCAATCTGGTATCATAAATCGTACGCCTGTGGACATATCAACTGACACCATTATTTTTGTTACTGTCACTATCGAGAATAAAATTTATTTAATGCCTCCGATAAAGGTGGCTGATAAGTACACGCGAAGGAAATCACGAGATAAATAAATAAAGAACAGTCACTGCCATTCCTCCCCTGGTCACATGTTCCGAGGACGATGATGCTCCAGCTGTCCTCCGGTGGAGTAGATGTGCGGCTTTGCTTTAAGGTTTCCGTTCGCCATGTCAGTGGTATGAGATGTGACTGGGTGTTTTGCAACGATGCCAGATATCGGAAAGTGTGTCCTTAGCTCTCTGATGAACGCCATTATTATATTTATCCATATTTTCCACAACTTTTATATGGTTTGAAGGTTTTTCATGAAGGAAAAATTACGTGAATGGGGTTAATTGTTAATTATTAATGGTTTAAGCGGTATGTAGTATATGTTTTGATGGCTTTTTTCCTACACTCCAAACCTTTGATTTTTACAAATTTTTAATTCATATTCTCTACTTTTTTTAAAATTGATTATTCCGCAAATCTCTCGGTAGTTTATTATTGTCACTCACGCCGTTACCTACTAAAAAAAAATTTCCTACTCTCTAATGCCATAGTTCAAGTACTAATTTGTGGTGATTGTCAACATTTTTTCCATTTTTGAGGCAAAGGGCTTGCCTTCCCCTAAAATATATTCGTATCAATCCGTTCTGGCCTCGCATTCGGGAGGACGGCGGTTCGAATCCCCGTCCGGGCATCCAGATTTGGGTTTTCCATGGTTTCCCCAAATCACTCCAGGTGAATGCCGGGATGCTTCCTTCAAAAAGGCCATGGCCGAATTCCTTCCCGTTTCTTGTACCTTGTCCCATCCCGCCTCTAATGACCTTAGCCGTCGACGAGGCGTAAAGCCATAGTAAAAAAAAAGTATCAATCTTTTATTTTCTGACAAAAGAAGATTTGTCTTAATTCTACGTAATGAGTAGCATTTGCAGAAGCGCATCTTATGCCTTTCAAGTACAGCTACTAATTCTTCTACAAATATCCACCTAATCCTCATCGCCAATATGTTTTCCTATTTTACCTCATTCTCATTGTTAACCCTTTTGCGCAAAGATATGCCATGTCAAGTTCAGTCTATGATTTCTCTGTCAGCTGGAATATTTAAACTGGTAAACATTATTCTAAATTCAATAAATAGATTGTGCACTAAACAGATCAAGTCACATTGAGATTAACTTTACTTATACTATGTTTATTCATTTCACATAGTGATTGACCTGACGTCACTTCTTGATAAAACTAAAACTTTAGATATTCATTTGTAAAACTTTGAAATACAGTTCAAATTATATTTTTATTTTCGTATATTTCTCTGACCTCTCATCTTTTGATCTTATTTCGGATAGCTCCCAGCTCGTAGCGTCATTGGTCGCCACCACAGATTCTCATTTACGCCGTCCAGTACTGCTTATTACATTATTTGATTCTCGCACTCTTCGAGTTCTCCACTGACTTCTTGAAATCACGTATATTCCGAAAAACAAATCAAGGAAGAAATTATATATAGCGCTGCCACACAAAATCCTCTAAATCCAGCAACAGATATTGCTTACGAAATTATTATCAAGTAATTAGAAACCGTTCATATTCTTAAATACGTCATTGGGCTCACCATGTATGTCTTGCTCCGTCAGCTAAACGTTGAGTTAGCAGGCGTACATTTGAAAGCTCCTTACGCAGCGATTAATAGCGATAAGGTTAAGATGCGTCTGGATAGCATACACGACTAATGACTATGCACAAATTACGTCCGCTCGGGGCCAAATTGTTCATATACCTATTTCGTGCTCCTAGTTGATATCAGTTGTCGCTTTGAACAAATATATCAACCGAAAGAAGCGAAACAATTGTTACTGAATAATTTAAATTGCTGCATCTTTATTCTGAAATTAGATTTGCTGGAACAATAAACGAGCATTAATGGAAATCGTATAATTCAGTTTCAGGATGTAGTGTCACCTGGTCGAAAATGTCACTGCAAATCCGGACAGAGCAAATCGTGATGACTGGGATATCCCTCACACCCTGGCGGAAGATTGCGCGCGTGCAGCACACGTCTTAAATGTAACGTGGAAGAATGAAAAACGTATCTCGTATAACCATTACGGCCAGACAAGACGAAAGAGATGGCTTTGTAGTTGACAGTAAAGAAACTTAGGAAATGAGGGAAACTTCTTGTGGATTCAGTAATTACTATAGTTGAGATTTCACACATCTCTTAATATCGTACAATACCTTAAGGTGACATAACGATGTTTAGGTAATAATTTTTATTGTTATTATTGTTTTTTATTTTTTTTGTTTTGGTGATCCGGTTAGAATGGTCCTAGTTCCAATCTTGCTTTCTTACAAAATATATTTCTATCAGAGGTTAAATTAAATTTAGACATTCCATAAGCACTACATAAAATGTAATGTATGCCCCCAAACAATTCAACTTGAGGTGTAGGTGGTCCTTTTTTTATATCAACGTTCTGTTAAAAACGCGCTAAAACATGATAAAGTGCTGCCAACAAAAGTGTATAAAATTATAATAATAATGATAATGGTGGATCACTGATTATACTCGAGAAAATTTAGGGGATTTTTTTTTTCTTCGAATTACTCTATTTCTGACTAATCAAACCGTTTAAGATAAATATTAATGAGAAATTAAATGTAATAACTTTCCTGTTTTCCTCGGTATATGACGTAATGTACGACTGGCTTAAATTTCTGTTTCTTTTTCCAGAGATAAACTTTATAGACCATTACCACAAGCGTTGTGCAGATAGGGGAAGAAATTTACTTCAGCAATATTTAAATAATTTTGGATACACGCGTGTATTTTCGCCTGCGAGATATATAAATACGTGCAGAACACACTGAAATAATTCACGGAGGACAGTGTGCAACAGGCATTTTATGACGACAAAAGTGAAGCGAAGTGCAAGGAAATATTTTATGAAATACAACGACATTTCTGTTTTGTAGGGAGGTGATATTTTACCCCTCTCACACGGGAACGTTATTGGGAAATGGGCCGCAAATTTTAATTTTTTTCCTGAATAAAGGAGATGTGTAACAGTATTAAAAATGTTAAAGTTTCTAGTATTGTGGAGCTTTTGGAAGCACATTTACATTTTAGACTTGGAAGGAAAGATTCCTCCCAGAAGACGTTTGATCAAAGAGTTTTGATTGGAAAAGGAAGGAATAGTTTACATGGACACGTAATGAAACAGAGCTTTACAAAATTTTTGTGTTGAATAGAGAGTAGTTTTCATGAATTATATTAACTCCTAACATATTTGATACTTCTTTTGAAACCACGTGTAATGAGAATATCACATAAAACGTGCACTTCTGGGATGGGCTTTGTATTTCGCAAAGCTTGTTGCTTAGGACCAGAATATTTCAAACAAAAAATTACTTATTAATGAGGAAATGTATAGAGACTTTCACTTAATATATAATTGTGTTTAAAAAGACAGAGCTATAATCACAAGCAAATAGCTAAAATTCTAAGATAATTATAAATAACAAATCATATATAAATTATCACTTAAACACAAACAGTATTACATCGAAAACAGTACAGTAGCAGAACGCGCAACTCGTTAATGAGACGGGATGTTGTTAGCATGTATAAAACACAGTAAAACATTTTTTTAAAAGACGTTACAGATTTAAAGAAGTTAAAAGTGTTATTCGACAACTAGACTGAAGTTTTGTCTTTTTCTGTTCAGTAACTATAAATGTCGAATACGAGTTATGCAGTGACTTACTCAATTTAAAGATCGGTACATTGCTACAAAATACCACGCCAGCTTATTTCGCCTATAATTTATATTGTGTAAAAGGTTTGTATAATATTTGTGAATCAAAAGATTAAAAACGCTCTTTGAGAATAATTGAGGATGCTCTTAGTTTTTATAAACTAAATTTCAGTAGCCTAATAACATTACGGTACTACTCGTGTGGTTAGAATTTTTGTTTCTGAATCTGTAAGGGAAAGAAATAATTACAATTTGAAATTATCTACACAGTACCAATATGGTGATGTTGATTAGGGTGTTTACCTTTTAAAATCGTGCTTCAGGACAAAGATCTTAAATTAATAGAATTGTGGCTTTGAACCAGTGATGCAAGCAACCGTTCCTGCTGTTTCATTATGAATCAATTCAATTGATTGTGACTTCAATATGAGACATATTAGAAACTGAGGCAAATGAAATAACGAAAAAAAAAAGAAATAACGATTTCTATTTAACTTGTGTTTCTTACACTTCGACGCACCGTGCATAAATTTTGATAACTTTTGTTTGCATGTTTGTAGACGTTAGTACGATAATTTAGAAATTAATAATTTCGCACTGAATTGACCATTTATTTAAATATTAAACATCTTTATATGCTGCAAAAATTCCAAATTTTGTTGATATTTGTTGTTTATAATAAGAGACATTTGCAAAGATAGCTATGAAAAGGAGTGATAGAAATAAGCGATAGGATTACAGTTGGTCGATGATAAGGCTTAAGTATTTCTGATTAAGCTAAATATAATGCTGTTTTATTGAAAATTATGTCTCATATCTTAACATTACATATGTATACATATTTTAATGTTTCCTGTAACACGTAAATTTATTTATGGAATGTTTTATGGCAATTTTGCCTATAATTTACCTCCGCAATCAGGTTTGAATTAGTGTAACTGAAGGTGCTGCTTACGAAAATTTTAAGTTCATAATTATAGGATGGAGACAAAATATAGCACTTTTTATATCAATGATCGAAAATATTTGTTTGATACATTGAATTAATTTTACTCATCAGTTTGGGCATCAACAATGGAGTCGATGTTATTCGAGATTTCGTTGTTTCCTGCTTTACAACGCCAGAGTGAATTTCAATATTAGGACAGACTTGTTTGGGGAAACTACGCCGCTGGCATAATTACGCTGGAAACCCACCACAGACGAAATTTCCCCGTATTGAGCTCTCTTTGACGTCGACTGAAGTTGGGTTTCCAGAACTGACAGTCTGTTCCCGCATTATGCCAGCACTCTCTGGTCCGACGAATTTCTGTAGAGTGGCTATTGGCAACCCTTTATATCCAAGTTCAATATAGAGCTACACATTTGGAGGATCGTTAGATGTAAGTCAGCTACTTTTAACAAAGTATCATGGTTGGAAATATAATAGCTTATGCTAATGGCCAGACGCTGTTCATACGGCGTTATTCTACAGTTAAGTGTCAGGTCCTCTGAGACTATGATCATGTATGGCGGACGGCAGAAGATCGCGTTTATTGTCCTCTGTGTCAAAGGCTACACCAACGCGAATGCAGCCTACATATCTAATTCATTCATTTCACTTGACAGTTTTTATACCATAAAACTAGGAATACTGTGAACTGAAACTTGAGCTTATTGGCAAATAATTGTGTTATCTGCTGCTTAAAACTAGGTTCGGATGATATTTTAAGTACTCAATGTTATCTTGAGTTTACTTAAAATGGTAAAAGAGTAAATGATATCTTAAAAATGGTAAAAACTATGTTACAGTATTCTAATGTGTCGAAACTAATAACACTATATAGATTTATTGTTTTATTAATTCTAGAATATAAATAATTAAGGGCTTTTAATTTTCGTGTAGTGAAGTCACAATCATAGAGTGCAGGTTATCCATAGAAATGGCTCTTAGAAACAAGGTATCAACCAGTTCTTAAGTTGCAGTTGTAACACTTAAACAAGGTTCAAAGATTGTGATTATATTCTTCGTAGAAGATGTATCCAATATTTTAGCTCCAGGGTTGGGAGAGAAAAGCATTAGGATATAGTGCCAATGCAATGCAGGCATTTTCTTACATCAGTCAACGGTGTAAGATTCTCTTGCTTGTTATCAGTGAAACCAATTACCATTCCTTCCGTTGGCCAACGCTCTTGTGGAAAGCTGTAATCATGTTGACAATGGTTCTTGAAAAATCTTCAATTATAAAGTTTGCATTTCAATTAGCGTGGTGTGATTATTCCTTAACGTCGTTAGCCTGGGATTAGTGGAGCATTGCAATTCCTTACAATTAGCATGTGACAAAGTTCTTTTTCCCACCGCAATTTACTCCCCAGTACTTATTTGAGAGTATATTGACCACTTGTTCTGTGTTTTGGTCAATTCCAAAAAAATCTTTGACTACGTGTGTTTATTAACTTCTAAAACTCCCATAAGATGGCTCTCGATACTGAGCCACATACCACCACCTAACCTGCGACGGATAAATGCTCTTACACGTGAGTACAGGAGAATAATGGACAACAGAAACTTACCCTTCCACCAAGATATTAAGGATGCCAACATCAACAGGCTTCACTCTAGAAAACCACCAATGAAATCGGCAAGGGATGCTATTCATGCAGATTTCAACATCACCAAAGCTTTGATGCAGAAGTGGACTGTACAGCAAAACAGCAGCTTACCTTGCATTACACAAAAGCCACCAGGTTTTTATTTACCTCGTAAAACTTGGTGCACACTCAACAGAATTAGAACTCGGCATGGCAGATGCGCACACTCCCTGTACACGTGGGGCAAGCAACCATCCCCCTTATGCGAATGCGGAGAGATTCAGACTATTGGTCATATGATTGAAGAGTGTCCTATAAGATCTTACAGTGGTGATCCTGGCAACTCAGGATCAATAAACTATATTAATAAACTAGATATAAGTATTTAATATTGTAAAGTTGCAATGTATATATTTTATCAATGTTCTTAAAAGTGTCTGAATTGCCATACGATAAATCATAAAATCTTAACTTCTTACGCTTAAACACTACGTTCTACAGCCATCACCTCCGAAAAAAATGTTGGTAACAGAATTTAAAAGGTTTATCGAACAAAGATCATAAATATTTTATTGAAACATAATAAAACAACAGCTCAAATTATGCTTTCTGGGGAATTAATAGTTCTAGCCATCCGTAGCTTATTTCGGTGGCAATGCGACTCCGCGTTGTGACAGCGTGTGGCTGCACGATACATTTTGTCGTTGGAGCTGTGGGCGCCTTAAAGGCGACTGTACCGCGTCGCGTGCCGTCCACTGTGATGTTGTCGCGCGGTGTAGCCTAGCTCGCAGTCATCCATCACAGCCGCGTGAAACACGCAGGCGGCCAGGCGACGACCCGCACGCAACCAGCCACTGCGCCGGCCTGTAAGCTGATCGCGGTCACGCCAAGCGGCAAAGGCTCAATTTCCGGTGATCACCAGAGATGGGGACACGAGATTGTGCCAACGCTACTCTGCATGGCTTCTCTAAAGCATTAAACACACATTACTTGGAAGTAAAAACAGTTGCCGTGCATTACAACGCTCATTTTTTTTTCATAAGTTTCATAGAATGATTGAAGAACAGAGCACTAAATGTCAATAATAAAACTAATATATTGATCCGTAATCTGACATTAAGAGATATCTTTCGTAAACACAGAACTCATACCCTGACATAAGGAATGGAAACAACATTTTACATGTGCATAGTGAAACGAAGATACAATCATGAAAATCCTGGTAACTTCCTCTAAAATTAAACAATTTAATATACCGGGAACAACGGAAGCACATTTAATGCCTTAACAAATGTATGCGAGTTTAATACAACGATTGTTATAAAATGATCTGAGAGAACTGTTAAGTGAGTATATAAAAACATCCAAGCATACTGATAAATGATTTAAACATAATAGGGCTCCCGTATTTATAGTAGGCGAGAAATCATAAAATAAGATTTCTTTTTAGAAAACTAAAATAATTGTTTTTCACTGTTCTGTGTTGGGATTAAAAAAGATGCTTATAGCAATTTAAATATGTATGATATTTTAGATACTATTTTATGTTTATAAATCAGTCAGATATATTATCAACTACTTCACTGAGTGTACTAGAAAATTAACTAAATCTTATTATTATTATTTTTTTAAAAAGGCAATACATTGTGTACCATTATGAACCATTTATGTTACTGTTATAATTTTATTTGTCTATTAAACAATTGTTACTGTTTGTTTATTGATACCACTGCTTATGATCTTACTGTTATGTTCCGATCTCTGCACAGTTAACTATCTCTTAGTCACTGCAATCCGTTCTTAGTTTAACTTTTTGTCATGAATCCATATACGTTTTACTGTTTTTATTCTTTTCTGTAAACAACACTGGCTACCTACGCAGGTAATGAACATATAATGATGTTACAAAACTTTAGAAAATTACTGAATTGTCAATTTTTTGCTGATCTAAAGTTAATAAAATAGATTTCAATACTCACTATCAGTATTGTAAGAGCCGAAGTGGCGTAAAATTGGCCAATATACAAAATGTGCTGTTGACAGGTGGAGATAACTACAAATCGTGTTTCATCTGACCTTATCGTCAGCGAGGCGAGGTATTTCAATGTAGTCCACGCACAGATACGGTCGAGGAAGACCGATCGATGCCCCATTCTGTCTGTTTACCGCAGGGACAAATTTACACAAGCTCAGTGCGTCCATACCTGTATGAAATTGATAGCTCAGTGAATGGCATGTCCAGTCCACTTTGTTAACTCCACGTACATCAAAACCCAGCCAGTACTACAGTAGCCCCAGAGGCTGATTCAAATGTCCTGGATGGCAAAAACATGAATTAACTAAAAAGTCTATTCCATGCAATACGGAAGTGGCGAATAACATCTTTACAATCTCAGTTTGAGTAGAATAGAAGTTTGTTTAGAAAGTTTCTGTAGGAACCTCTCTAGGTGCCTAAGTGCTTCTTTTTTATGAACGTGGTTTTATATGGTTCAATCAGGAATTCACATATTTCAAAATTTATTTTCAGGAAATTACACAATGGTGCTTAAGCAATAAGCACCATTGTGCAATGTTTACATATACTAGAACAACACACGCACAAACTTGAAGTTGAAAACGAAGTAGAAGAAATAAAAAAAAATCGTGTTATGGCATCCACGTTCGATTTGCGTCAAAATAACAAGAAAAACAGCACTTTTGAGTTGATAAGATGATTTTAGTAGTCTCGATAACATGCTACATGTTCCTTCTTTCTGAAAACACAAAAACGAAAACGTTATCGAAGAAAATATTTAGTTATGTATATTATTAAAAATATTGTTGCTAACGAACTATTTGTTCAATATCTTTGTCTTGGGAGATGTGCAAAAACAGTCACGAATTTACGTGAAATTTGTTAAGCGTCAGAACTTCGTAAAAGTTCTAAAAGCCACTGCAATCAGACAACCGTATTGTATGGTTTTCACTTACTGGTTCAGATTATTCTGATCATAATCATTAAATTATAATACAGTTTTTTTAGGGCCAGTTTTCTCACAAGTTTTGTACATGAATTTTGTTCTTGTCTGTTTGTTTTACTGTTCTATTTTACTGTCATGACACAAATTGTTGTATCTTTTTACAGCGCCGTAATTAGAATTTTATTTTAAATTTGGTCTCATGTATTTGAAAGTGATCAAGATTGTATTGACGTTGTTACAATATTCCTGAGATCCGTTAATTTGCCTCATGTGGTAACATCAATTTCACGTTGATGGAATTCTTTGGCCATATCCTATAATCACTGTATATATTATACGGTAACATTTCCGTTTATGTGCTTCCGTAAAGAAGGAGCATGTGTTATGTTATGAAGACTATTAAAATCATCGTATCAGCTCAAAGTGATTTATTTCATGTTAATTTGGTGCAAATCGAATGACGATGTTGTAACATGATTTTTTTTTTTTTTTTATTTCTTCAACCTGTGTCGTTTTAAATTTGAAGTTTGCGCGTGTCTTGTACTGGTATGAGTAACTGTTGGACATTGTTGGTAAGGAGCTGCTCTGACTAAGAATTACGCAATAAGAATTCAAAGTCTCATTAATGCACTGATTAAATTCTGGCCAGAAAACGAAAGCACAATTGAAATGTTTAATTAAACATTCATTGCTTTGATTCGAAACTATTTTCTTACTTCATGACTCATGTTTTATTAAATTCACCTTAAATTGTTTAAAATAAAGTATAATTGCTGGCGACCGGAACTAGTTTATTCAACATTAAAAATTTAAAGTGAACTCTGTGATACTCCTGACTGTCATACCATCAACGGTTGACCCTGTAACTAGGCGATATGTTAAACTGGTATGATACAAGACTTCACCACCTCAAGCAGCAAGACAAACGTATTCCCTGATCTTTCAAAAGCGAATAATCTAATAATTTCTTCGCACCAGACGTAGTCATCGCCTGGCTTAGCAGGTGTATTCTTATTAATATTTGTACAGAAGATTGAAATCCAATTTGTTGTGGCGACTGCAGTGTTAAAATTTGGAGCAGGATCGAAGGAAATTCCATCTCTTTCCAGTCTGTGATTTATGGCCATAATCGCTTGCAAGTATGGTCGTTGGAGCAGGTTATGAATGTGGGAGCGGGATGTGGTCACCCAGGTTATTGTCACGGAAGAGTTCATTCATCTCAGTATTTATCTGATCGCATTGTGCTACAGTTAAGTAACTTTGGTTTCAGCAAGCAGCACAGTCAAACCATCGCTTATAGAAACTCTCCATGACTTAACGTAACCCACTGGTTCAGTAACTAATGCAGTCAAAGCCAAAATGTTCTAAATCCATACTGAATAATTTATTTCTGTTATGATGTAATAAAGTGTATTATCATTTTAGTTACTTTTAGAACGATCGTGTTACTATACTTGTTAGCTAATAATAATACCTAACTAGCTGTGACCGTGTTGTAAGCATGATAGACTCTTGACATGACTCTTAACTGAGCCAACACTAACTTTGTGTGTATAAAGTACAATGGATCGCTCCATGATGCTGAAAGCATATCACATTGTAGATCCTGCGGCATTGGAATTGATCTATTATCCTGTTGTGAACCGTCGTTAGTAAAGTTATTAAAATTATCAAGCAAAGAGTCATATATATTATTTCTAAAAGGTAGTTTTTTGTGACTTACCACTTACCTCAGTTCATACCTTAACCGAAGTCGGTAAATGGTGTATAATTTTATAGAGTATGGTCTTTGCTTTGGTAAAATTACAAATTAAGAAAGTAATTTATCGGAAGTCAAACCCTAACGAGTAAAAGTATTAACTATTAAGGTCACGAGTATTAGATAGTTCAGAGACTTGCCGTTAAGCTTCGCTGCCACCTACAAGGATACACCACTTTGCAGCTAGACAGCGGAACCAAATATCACAAAGATATAGGTAATGTATGTTTTCTACAATAAAGAACTTTTCTATTAATTTTTCTATTAACTAACGGTCTGTTTAGTCATGTAAATTACCACGAGCATTTGTCATATGTATGTTTTACGCCGCAAAATGTTTTTTTTCTTAAATTGTTTAGTAAGCCGTTGTAAGTGTTGTGACAATTATGTTTTTCCCGGCCTACGGCTGACAAGAATTCATTTTATCCGGAAGAATACCCTTTAATAATTCCTCGTTGTAAGTGTTGGTTTGCGTACCTATTTCAGTTGGAAAATAAATCATATTTCCAAATGAACCTTTTCTTCTTTCATCCTACTTCAAATTTTAATTAGGAAATTTCCGCACGGGTAATCTAGATTATGTTTAATTTTATGTAAATTTTACTATCTCTACAAGTGTTACTGCGCTCAACCAAACTGATTTCGGGTGTCATCGTGTAAAATCTTCTTAATGTGAATAATACAGATAACTTGTGAATAACTTTATTTGTGTTTGTTCTATGTGCTTTCGGCTCATTGCGAAACGTATTATTCTATTATTATAAGAAAAAGTAAATATACGTATTATAGCGACTGTTATATCAAAGGCACGGATTCTACTTGTAACAATCTTCTTACCGAGAGTTTAAAATCTAGTAGTACCGCTAAAACTACAACAATTATAACTGTATTTGTAGTACTGTCTTTTCTTATTGAACTTTCTATGAAGTCTGTAGGGAACAGCAGTACACTCCCCAACAATAGTTGTAAAATTCCAATATTTAAAATGATAAAAACTAAGTCAGTTTGCACAACTTTTACAGTATGTTCCACTGCGTTAACCTTCTTACAGATTTTCAGTTCTTCAGAAATGTGATTTTGATACAACTGTTACATTTATATAAAAAATTTCTGCTCATAGAGAAAAGTAATATCAAGAAATGATCTTAATTTTATATTTTTTATTTTATAAATATGACAGAACATATAATTACTAATTAATCTGGGTTAAAACGACTCTGGTGAAAGGTTTAATATTTCCATGATGACTTCATCTTACTGCAGAATATAATTTTGTCCCAACAAACATTATTTATTTTAAATAAACGCTCGTTCATTGGTAACTATTTTTGTAAGTACTTCATTTCGTATACACAATCATTTTTATGCTGTTTATTTGTCTTTTTAAAACTATGCCTCTATACTTAATATATTATACAATGCAAGGGAACTAAAACGTGGTATAATTAAAAGGTGAGGAATTTCAGCGAATTACTTAGTCGTTTCATTGTGCAGTGAGATATTACTGTTTATGTGAAAATATTAACGTAAACAAATAAATACAGTGCTGTGAGGATGATGAGGAAAGCAGTAACTGGGATGCAGGATCCGCGTGCTCCTCACTCAGGTCGCCACTGACAGTACTGAAACAGAAGACACACACAGTTACGGGACGATACAAGCTCTGTTCATATGTCTACCATCCAGGGGAAGACCTCTTTAATAGGAAATACTTATAAAAAAGAATGGAATATTTTCATCTGATTGTACGTTTGCATATGAGCGAGGTTACAGACAATCTTTTATATCACACATATAATGTAGAAGTTTTGCTAATGTATACTGTTACTGAAACTGGGTGCAAGCTCTGTTTATTTAGCCTTTGTATTTGCACAGACGTAATCCCTTGCTCGCACGCCAACACACACACAGACACAACAGGAGGTAACACCTGTGACTTGGGGGGATTAAATGTCGAGGCTTCATTTCTTCCAATAAACATCTCACTGTTTACTGCTTAGTATTTGTCCCCACGGCGGGCCTCTTTCCACCTCACGCTACAATTTTTAACTTTCCTTGTTCGACGGCAGAACATGTTTCTATTCCACAGTCTATTATTGATGGCAAAATCTCGACACCATCAACGATTTTGGTAATAATCCATGCAGTACCAATAAAAATATAATTAAGATGTTAACAGACTTATTTATTATGGCTTTACGCCTCGTCGACGTCATTAGAACCGGGAAAGCATGAGGGCAAGGAACAGGAAGGAATTTGGCCATGGACTTTTTGTAGGAAGCATCCCGGCATTCGCCTGGTTTGATAGGGGGAAACCATGGGAAACCCAAATCTGAATGCCCGGACGGGGATTCGAACCTACGTCCTCCCATATGCGAGGTCAGAGCGTTAGTTAACAGACAGTGCAGCAGAAGCAAAGATTATTATAGCCAGAATTAAAATAATTTTTGTCTTACCATCACAGTCTTTGAAACTCAGTAATAACACACTTTTCAGTACTCAGTATTGTAATAATTTTAATAGGATGTCTTCACTTTGATTCCGATCAGTCGGTTCAAGCAGCGGTAAGGAAGTTAAAGAAATGGGGTGGGACTCACGGACATGTATAATTTATTTGTGAATGCTTTCCATAAGTGATACCGAGCGTGGTGGGTGAACGGTTAACGTTCTGGCCTCGAATTCGGGAGGACGCGGGTTCGAATCCCCGTCCGGGTATCTAGATTTCGGTTTTCCATGGTTTTCCCAAATCACTCCAGGTGAATGCCGGGATGCTTCCTTCAAAAAGGCCATGGCCGAAGCTTAAGTGATTACAAGGATATACGATCAATGGGAACTCTAATACGAAAAAAATATGGTTTCGTAAATAATGGTAACATACTATTCTTTGAAATGTCTACCGGTAAATCAGTTTAAAATGTATAGCTGTTAATTTTATAATCGAAAGGATGAATTTGTTCTTTCGATGAAGGTTTCTGTTCTCTTTGTTTCTCATTATTCAACAGTGGTTCCAAAATTTGTTGAACAACTTAGTTGCTTAGTACACATGAATACATATCTCCACAGAATGTTAAAGTACAAAAAGAATTATGAAGTACATATCATTTCCTAACAGTGGATAGAGAACAGTATGGGGAGAAAATGATTCTCTAAAGAGAATTAGTTCCAGAAAACAAACTTAAAAACATTGTTCCAAAAGCACATGTAACAGCTAAATTCCAAAATACTTACACCACCAGAAAATTCTGAATAATAATAATAATAAAAATTCGAAATAATTTTCAACATTATTTTATACTATTCTATCATAAAGACTGTACTGGTGAAAAGTAACAAGCTATACCTCATCTAAAGGAAAACTTTATTAATTTTATTCCGGTCTACCATGTAAACTCTCCAGCCCTTCTCAATTCTGCTTATGACAGTCATACCTTATATAGGCGAGAGTGTTGTACTGGAAATACTGAATATAAGAAGAAGTTATGCTACAGCGCTATTCTACAGATTAAATTCGCTTCAGCTAAACAACATGTTTTTTTTTCCTATTTTGTATAGAATAAGACGTTTTGATGAATTAGAATCAGGTTAGATGCACTGAAAATTGCAAAACCTTCTGACTTGTGATGACATTGCATATGTCAGAAATCTACTTGTTTCTGTTTTGCTATTATTGATAAAATCACGCAATAATAATAATAAATTCGCCTTATTGCAGCTACAGGGGAGTCGTCCCATCCATTATTGGCCATATACAGATTAACACGAAGTACGAAGAGGTCGGCGTTTTTACATATTCCTATATGAATTCACCACACTCTTCAGGCAGTTACATCCCAGTGTTTTAATGACTTCCGTGAAAAAGGATTCCCTGAGGGTATCAAAAATGAGCCGACAGCATACTTGACATCAGAAAGACGCTAGACCCAAATTTAGAAGGTTTGAAAATAGGTGGATGTTATGAATAAGTCACTTAACCAAGAATATTGGCATATAAAATAGTTGCCATTTGATCCTGTCCGGACGTGTGCAATAGTCCTGAGATGTTATTTCCAGTTTTATTGAATCTATTTTTCTTTCAATCCATTGTACCTTTAAAGCTGGAAAAATTCATGGTAGTTAATTAAAATCTGGCACCATTGCTCAACACGTAGGTTGTAGGTGAAATGCCGTTCAGAAATCACTTGGGGTTTTGGAATCTTCTTTTTATATTTCCATAACTGTAAAAAGTATGAAGAAAGGAAATAACACGAGGAATAACCCGTTGTAACTGTGTTCTTTCTTTTCACTATTTTCCAACTTCTTATTTGAACGGCAGGTCCGTAATAGTCCTCGGGAATATTTTGTTTGCTCTTGCCTCGCTGCATCTCTTCCGGACACTGGACGATGCTTTATGCGAGTCATCCAGTGCGATTGCACTGACACATTTACCAACTAGAACTTTCCATTAACAGCAATCCCACTGTCCCGTTAACAAACCAGTTGAATGAGCGAGTTTCGTAGTGACACGGGGATTGCACTGAGGCTTCATATTTCAGCTAGCTGTTTGCTTCTCTACAAGGCCATTAGGAGGAACCATTAGTAATTAAATACAAGTTCCACGTATTGATTGGTGGCACAGTGAATAAAGAAAGAGGTAGAATCTTTCTACAGCTGAATACCTGCAAATTATGACATTGATAAATGCGTTAGAGGGTGACAATGAATTTCATTGGGTCTACATATGTACTGTATGTTAGGCTCATAGACCGAAAACGCTCATTGAGAGGAAGAAGCGAACACAACGTGTTCTGGTTTCTTTAAAACGGCCATTACAAGTTATTCGCATTATCGCACTTTGAAACATACCATTCTCGCTTCTAACAGATGGCCCTATATCTATATGGAGCGTAAAAGTAGGTTGTTTCCTCCACTCTTCTTTTCACCAAAACAAAATTTAAATACTTTCTTTATCATTTCTCCATACAGTTCTCTTTCTTAAATACTTCATTGAGAGGTATTATTATTCTAATAAATAACAAGACGATATTACAATTAATTTCATTTATTACGTTCTTGTTTCAGAACAAATCAAATCACAAATTTTCCACAAAAATTCTTTTACTGTTAATATTAGGTTTCCTGATGTACCTAACACCAGATGTCCACGCAAAAGACACTCAATTCAGTAAAATTACAGGTGGTTTGTGGGCCCAGAACTGGTTCCTGATAGCGTCTCAGACTTGTTCTATCCACCTGAGTTCCTTATCATGCTCTTCAAACCACTGTAGAGCGATTTTGGCGTTGCGACACGGACAACTATCCTTCGGTAAGATGTCATCACCACCGTTGATGACATGAAGAATGAAGGGTTACAGAGGGTCGGAAATAATTTGTAGAAAGTTTCTTTTTATGTGTAATAAATTGATAATTCGTGAAGTCTAATTTTATTTTTGTGCTTATGCAGAGGAATCAAGTCACAAGCGTTCTTATTTGTTGTGCGATATTCTCTTCATTTTCTACGAGATACAGCACTTCAGTGATTCAGAATGGAATATAGGTTGCAATAAGCAGTAAAATGGGTACGAAAATGTACTAATTAAAACCAGAAGCCGTATGAAAACGATACCTTCATAGGTTCAATTTGTCTCTAACCCCCTCAATGTGATACGGTGACCAATCTTCCATAACTTAGAAGCTGGGTAGATTTGAACAGCCGATGTGAATTATTGGAAAAAGTTCACTAACGAGCATTGAAATATTAGTGACATCATAAACGATTCAGTTTCCTAATAATTTACAAGGACTGGAGCAAACATCAGGTAGTTTTGAGCTGTTGGGGTGGTGAGATATTTTTTGCGACTGTGGGGCCGCTGAAGACTGGTGTCCTGGGTCGATAGTGGCCGGCGGGAAGGCGTTGAAAGTCTCAGGTACAGGGCAGCCGTGTGAAGGGCTAACGAGCTACCGAAAAGGACAGCCGAAAATCGACCAAAGGCAAACGCAAAGGCTGTCCGCGCGTGACCGGAATGCCTCGACAGGTCCCGGCGACCCTCTGACGGCGGAAAACACACGTCGACGTTCGAAATTCTGAGAAACTTTGATTCCGTACAACTTTTCTTCATTAATGTCTTCTTTGGAAAGAGGTCAGCGTTGTCACATGTCTCAAAATCCTGTAACCTCGTTTTAGAGTTTATTATGTTCTAATGTTTGTGAATATATATATATTAGAGACTGAACAAATAGATTCGTAGTCTGGACTACAAACTACAATAGCAATTAGGCGCCTTAGTACGTCTAGCAGTAAGTTTGGAAGCCAGCACAGATACCTCCCTCAGAGTCCCACACAGTAACATCCAACATTAAGTGTTTACTCAAGTTTTTAATATTTTTTGTTTAAAAAAAATATATAATCAATTTCTAATGAGAATGTACCTGCTGAGTCACCATTTATTGAAGATTTATCCTATAACGGCGATAATATGTTTTTTTTTTTTAAGAACATTTCATTCCTCCCAGCTGAAGGCTGGGAGGCGGGCTGCTGGAGAGTCACCGAGACTCTTTTCAGCCTACTAGTCTACGGGGAGGGAAGGGGGATGGAAGGTCGGCCGTGGCCTTGTAGGGAACCATCCCAGCATTCGCCTAGAGTGGTTGAGGAAAACCACGGAACACCTCAACCAGGATGGCCGAACGAGGTTTTACCCTCGTCCTCCCGAATGATAAGTAGGAGGCCGCAAACGGCCTCCTCCCATCTCGGTATGTAATATGTTTATATATATATATATATATTTATTGTCATTTCATTCAACCCCCTTAATGGGGGAAGCGGGCTGGCAGCACACATGTCGTGCTCTTCAGCCAAATGATAATATGGTTTACAATAGATTTTCGTAAAGGAATGTTTACACTTTTACAAAAATAATACAGTAGATTTGAATTTAGATGTTACATGATCAGAGTTGTAGTTTTGTACAAAATTTTTGTTTGCTTTTCTTGCAGATTTGTGGCTAGTAGTAGGCGATTTTGATGTCATTCACAGAGTGGGGTAAATTTTTGTTCTCTTCTCTTGTTGAGGTATGGTAGGCGGTCGGTCTCTGTGCTGGGTTATAAAAAGGATATTTTGGAGGTGCAGTGTTGGTGGGATCTGTTTGTAACAGGAGGGGAGATGAAGTGGTTCTTTAAGTAGGCGGTGAGTTATTGGATTTTTGTTTAGAAGGCTATTGATAGCATACTTTAGCCGGAGGGATTCTATGTGGATCAGTATGTGAGGAAAACGCATTCTGGTATAAAGCTGTTGGGTAGGAGAAGGTAGTCTTATTCGGTAGGCGATTCGGAGGGCGTGGCGTTCTATTATTTGGAGTCTATTGTAGAAGTGATCAGGGGCGGAGAGCCATGAGAGGTGACCATAAGTTAGGATGGGGCGAAGAAATGCTTTGTATGTATTTATGATGACCTGGCTATGTAGTCCCCAGGATGTTCCAGTAAGTAATTTTAAAAGGTTTAGGCGGGTTTGGGCTTTAGAGTTGATGGTTCTAAGATGAGGTGTCCATGTAAGATGTCGGTCGAGGGTGATTCCTAGGTATGTAACTGTGGGTTGTAGCTGGATGGGATGATTGTATATGGTTATGTTAAAATCAGCGAGCCTGTATCTTTTACTAGTTTTTCCAAAAATAATGGCTTGTGTTTTATTGGGATTAATTATTAGTCGCCAGCGGTTGCACCATTTAACAAAGCAGTCTAGTATGATCTGTAGGGCTTTCTCCGACTGTTGAAGGGTTTTATGAACGGCGAGGTAGGCGGTGTCATCGGCGTACTTAAGGATATATGTAGGTGGTGCGGGAATGGGTATATCGGTTATGTACATGATGTATAAGAGGGGCGACAGGACAGACCCTTGGGGGACACCTGCGGTCATGGTGAAGATGCGGGAGAGAATGTTGTTTATGGAAACGAAAGAGGTACGGTTGGTGAGGAAGGAAGCTATTGTGCGAATGTAGGTGATAGGAAGGGCGAAGGTTTGCAATTTGAAAATGAGGCCAGCGTGCCATACTCGATCAAAAGCCTTTTCAATATCTAATAGTATAAGTATTGCTGATCTGTGGGTGTTGATGTGGGTGGTCAGAAGGTGCATAAGTCTGAGGAGTTGATCTTGGGTCGATAGGTTTGGACGGAAGCCACACTGGGCGGGGGATAGGAGAGAGTGTTGTGATAGATGTTTGTGGATACGTCGTGATAGTATGGTTTCAAATGTTTTGCTGAAGACGGAGGTGAGGCTGATGGGGCGGTATGAGTTCGGATCTGATGTGGGTTTGTTAGGTTTGGGGAACATAAGGATTTTTGAAGATTTCCATTTTGGGGGATAGATGCCAGAGTATAGTACGTTTGTATATAGATGAGCTAGAAGTTGATGGAAAGAGCGGGGTGCTTCTTTAATGTGGCGATAAGTGATTGAATCTGGGCCCGGGGCAGTATTTTTCTTCGTGCTGAGGACGGATAGGATGTCATTAGCTGTGATAGGCGTGTTAAGTCCAGTACGGCTGACGGTTTGAATGTAGTTGAAGTCGGGTAGGAGGGGAGGTGATGTAGGGTTGGCACGCTGTTCGATGATATGGGAGTCTGAGTAGTCGAATTTGGGGTCGTTTGGGACAGTGTGGATGGTTTCAAGTAGGTTGGCGAAGAGGTTGGCTTTTTGAGTGTTGTCGGGGACAGGAAGGTTGTTGTGGAGGAGGGGGTAGTTGGGGGCGGGTTTGAGACCAGTTAAGCGGCGGAAGGTGGACCAGTATTGGGAGGAGTTTTGCGAATATTTTTGGCTTAGTTGGTTGCAGGTGTCCCTCCATGTGCGTCTTTTCTGAGCGGCGATACAGTTGCGGACTGTTCGCTGGAGTTGTCGGTGGAGGGTGAGTAGCTGACGGTCATGGGTTCTTAGGTAGGTGCGGAAGAGGCGACGTGAGATATGAAGAAGTTGAAGGGCTCGTCTGGATAGTGATGGTTTGTGAGGGGTGATAGGAGTCAAGGGGATATGAGCGGCAGTAGCGTCTGTGATTGTACGTTGGAGGTATTCGGCGGTTGTAAGTAGGCTGTCTGCGTCTATGATATTTGGGTTATCTGTCGCTATCTGGTCGTCTATGTATTTCCTGTAGTCTTTCCAGTTGGTTTTATTGTAGTTTTGAATATATTTATGGGGTGTGGGGTTGGGTGGGTGTGGGGTGTGGGGGGCATTGTACTGGATGGAAAGCATAATGGGGAGGTGATCACTGCCGATTGGATCGAGGACATGAAGGGTGGAGCGGGTTAATATATTGGGAGAAGCTATAACTGTTTAGATTGTTAGATTATTATATATATATTATTTTATAATATCGTCTGCGAGAAAATTTTAACTGAAAAGTTTTTATTGTTCTGGTGTTTCTTTTGAGACAAGATCATCATACCGCTCGGTATTAAAAACGTGGGACAGATTGTAATGGAACGGCATAGAACGTATTAAAATCTTTTACTTTCGATCACAGACTAATTATTGATTTACATCTTACTCGACCATTCGATAGAGCGGTTTTCTGACAGTTTTATCCCTGATGACACTATTAGATAATATAAATTTATAATCACAACGAATTAGCGGGAGGATGTCTATGGATGCATTAAAGAATATCTCTGGAAAAGATTTGAAATCGAAATACTGATGGATGGATTCTCTATAATTTGAAGCCTGTTGCTTACACGTCACCAAAGGAAATAACGGTATTTACTCTGCATTACTTTTGTAAGTAAAATGAAAACATAGAAGGATAAATGTATTCAATTTCATCATTCTTTCACCAAAAAGAGTTTTTTTTACTTACAACTACAGATATTTGGAAACAAAAACTGTGATAGTGTATTACATTATGTTGCGGAATTTCTAGTTTACATAAGAGAAGAAACGAAAAGAGAATCAAGATCTGTTGATGTACGAAATTTGAATTTAATGTGAGTGTATTAAAATACTGACCTCTGTGATTTGATCACTGACACACTCGAACATGAAGTAGCCGAGTTCACACTCGTAGCGAGGACCTGCAACAGACAGCAACACAGAGCACTCGCTAAATCGATTAATTCATCGCCTACAATACATCAAAATGAAATACGGGATAAATTCAATCTTAAAATTAACCCAAAGGGGAGTCGATCCCGCGCTCTCCGGGAAGATCTAATGTGAAATAAATAACACGCTATAATCCAATTTTTTATACTCACTATACAATTTCTAGAATTACTTTTAAATGTTCTTTGATCTCGCTGATAATTAATAGACTAAAGAAGTATAAAGAGGACGATACAAAGGTCTACTTTCTTGAAAATGGTGTCCGCGACATTGTCAGAGGATGTAATGTAAACGCATTAACATAATGCTCCTATATCAGAGAAAGGTAATCTTCCTTCCAGCGTAATCGAAAGATATTTCTTAAAGGCTAATGTCAGTTGGTATATCTGTAGAGTAATGACCACGATTGAATCTCCCTAACAAAATTGCAGTTAGCATTTCAGTCCCTAATTATATGGCTAAACGAAGAAATTATATATACATAGCATAAACTACAGTAGGTACTTCAAATTTTGACACCTTAATGCCTGTCCTTCTGGGCAACGCATAATCAAATTCAAGTGCGGCTTTCATGGTTCCCTGAAATCACTCCAAGCGAATACCGGGAATATTCCTCCAGAAGGCTATGGCCGAATTCCTTGCCGTTCATTGCCCTCTTCCTATCCTGACTCTACTGACCTTTACATCAACAAGCCAGAAAGATGGTATCGTGGACATTTGTTACAAGCTAACAGGTGGCCATTCGAAATCAAGGTCACATGAGTATTTTTAAGCTTTACGCCTGGTCGATGTTGAGGTCGTTAGAGGTGAAAAACGATTGGGGGGGGGGGGGAATGAACATGAAGGAATTCGGTTATGGCCTTTTCAAGGAACCATCCCGACACTAGCCTGGAATGATTTCGAGAAAACCCAAATCTGGATAGCCGTATGGGGATTCGAACCCACGTTCTCCCAAACTAGAGGCCAGAGTGTTATCACTCAACCACCTTGCACGAAATCAGAAAAGCGCATGTCATTTTTGGACCTAATGTGAAATTAATACTCTTTGTCCTGTCTTACACAACATGCTAAATTTAAAACCGATGGTTTCTGCATATAATCTAATTAGTCGAGCCTGTGAAAAAATGAATGTTTTTGTTAATTAGTTTTCTGGTTTTACGAGGAGTCTATAGTTTTTCGTGGCTCACAAAACAATTGCGTTGCAGCCAAATAATATCATGTTTTTATTAACACACGGGACCAATTTATATTCATGAGGCTATCGAGCGTAATGTAAATAACTATTTCATTTCTCCTAAAAAAGTTTCCAAAAGAGACCAGTGATAGATGTAGATGTATTACATCATTCTTACTTGGCTTGGCAATGTTACCAAATGAACAGGGGATTATGTTCAAATATTTTAAGTAAGAGATGGCAGATGAAAGTTTAACTCAGGGATTGACAACAGTTCGAATGTTTGAGGACCTGGTTTTTTTTTTTTAACTGCCTTACGTCTCTCAACAGTGAGGTCTTTAGAGACGGGAAAGGATGGGGGCAAGGAATGAGAAGGAATTCGGCCATGGCCTTTTTAAGGAAGCATCCCAGCATTTGCATGGAGTGATTTGGGAAACCATGGAAAACCCAAATCTGGATGCTCGGACGGGGATTCGAACCGCCGTCCTCCCGAATGCGAGGCCAGAACGCTATCCGTTACACCACCACGCTCGGTTTGAGGACCTGACCTAAACTTGATCAACCAATGTATTTCATTTATACTAAAGACATTACAGCTATAACATGAAGGAAATGAAAACGAGTTGAAATAAGTGCGAATGGATATAAGGACACTTTAAATGCAGATGTGGAGTTTTCGTTCAAATTCGACGTGAAAAGCGTTTCCAACGCAAGCAAAGCCACAAGTACTTTTATTTATATAATGTCCATATGATACGTACCCCACGAAGACTTGGATGAACGATGTATCATAGCTCACACTTATCGGTTCGTCTTGATCTACCGCGGATATACAGCGCAGTTGAATACTCGCCGGTATTAGTGTCAGCTCTCTTGGAATTAATCTACCAGCCGCTTGCGCTTTGATTGCAGCTCGGTAACGACCACAGAGGTAAATTTGCAGCTGCTGTGGTTTGCGTCTAACACAGCATTGACCACATATCCTGCCTACAATCACCGACAACTTTCATGATGTTTTTTACTGAATTTCCCTTCTCTTATGCAACAAGCTGTCGTCATACCTCTCTATGTGGCCGATTCGGCCACCAAGGAACACACACAGCTGGCCAGTGTGACAGCTTTACGGATACCTTCTAATGTATTTGTTTAAAATTAAATTCCAATGCACTTAAAATGACACTTGCTAGACCTTTTGTAATTCAACAACAGACATCCTGCACTACATATATTTGAGAGAGGGATAAGCTTGTGTAGGATTTCGAGAAAGAAGCTATCAAATTTAATTAAACTTCCCTGAGCATCTAATTACCCCTTTCCTATAATTATTTTTATTAATCTTAAATCCGTGAAGTGTAAATCCCCCCCCCCTTGCACCCCCATATACTTTTGCCCTTTACAACTTTTAATTTTAAATTCTTTCAGCATTTTTGTTAAGTCATTCATCACATCCCACACTAATTTATTCTAATTCATGACTCTCTTAACTACAAAAGAAAATTTTCGCACACTCTTATGCCTCAAATCGATTGTCAACTTGTCGCCATCGTCATCTCTTCATTTAAGTGCGACCAGTATCCTTCCAACCCTCATCACCAATGTGCCTTGTTTTCTGTCTTTATCCTTTTCGTATCTTCTAACGAATTCCTCACGAGATACATTATAATATCTGTTACTGATTGGGTTCTGCGGTAATTTCCAGAAACATATTTAGCATCTCCAACCCTCTCCAACTCCTCTATATGATACATCGCCATACTCAAGAAATGGTTCGATCAAAGTTTTGTAATCAAATTCCCTTATTTGTCTGGTAAGTTGCCTCATCACTCTCTCCAACGAGTGTAGGATTTTGAAACCTTTTCTTTCTATGTATACAATGTGGCCTGCCCAGTTGAATGTGTTCCACGTTAATTTCCACAGACAAATATAGCTGCTCTCATTTTCAGCACTTGAAGAGAAATCATTTTATAAATGAACTTATTATGTTTACCCATATAAATTCAATCGACGTATCACAATAGTCAGTTTGTTTTTGGTACAGTAACGTAGACACTTGTCTTTTATATCTCATTCTGTTTTCGAACACTGATACAAGAACAGTACACGAATGATGTGAAATGTAAATGGGTCCATAAGGCTGGCTTAGTTCAATTTTAACTTGAGGATAGTAGCAAATACCTTGCCTTAATGCTAGTTTTGTATTTTTGGTGTCCATTTTACTTATGTGTCACTAATCTCTGAATCTGTAATTCGGTTTCGAAATTTAGCTGCAAAAAATATTTTACTTTTATACATATTTTTTAAAAAAATAGTTCACTCATAATGGTGAGAAATTTGAGAACTGTTTCTCAGTCACTATCGATTGCCCCCAGACACTAGGCAGATGAGCGTTACACCTGCCGTCAATAGAAAGTATGTCTGCCTTCGAAGGAGTTGTGTTCATCGTCCATTTGAAACCGAAAATAGTGCTATTCGCCTTTAGAGAAGATAATCTGTGCCAAATGCAGTCGATACCGATGGAACATTTCCCGAATGTTCTTACGTAGAGAATGCGATGCTCGTCGTTGCGTTTGCCACTGACCTGTGCTGTCGCTCAGGAGACTGCGGCTGGATGCGGCGCACCGCCGCACGGCGTCGCTGGTGGCGTTGCGGTAGGCGACGTCGACGGCGCCGTCAGCAAACAGACGCTCGGCGCCAGACTCAGCGATCGCCAGCAAACCGGCGCCCTGCGGACAAGAGGCCGTTACAGGGGCACCACGCGACTCCAACCAGCCTACATGTTGCTCTATACTTTATCAATATACGAGTGTTGTCTCAAAAGTAAGGTTCTCTTATTTTTTGGAAGTAGACAGTATTCTTCATCACAGTAATTACTTACATCTTTGGAAAGCTTAAAGATTAATCTATTTTTCTACATAATCACCATATTTTTTAGGAATTTTTGTAGACGTTCTCCATTTTTTGTGCGCCCATGTCGTAGAACTTGTAACGATACAATCGATACATCGATACTTGCCGCAGAGAGGAGTATCGGAGAAGAATACAAGATGGCGAGTGGCTATAGAGAAGTTTATGTGAGCGTGAGTTTGCAATGCATTGTACCATGTGCCAGGATACTTTAGTTTGTTTTAAAAGGAATATTATAAAGCGCACTAATCGCGAGGTCATCGGCAGCTTAAGTGTGGTATAAGCTTTAACAAGAATTATGGACATTAAGGTGAAATACCGTAATTTGAGTGCCCGTAATTATGACTGTACGATCGTATTCACTGAAAGAGGTGGTGGGTTTTGTGAGGGAATTTTTTTAAAATAAATAAATGTTTGTCTCTGATATTTTTATTTGGGTAGGGAAGCTGTTTTGAATTTGATCAACTTATAACAGTCGCTGAATGTCAAGTCAGAGGTTGTATGACATTGTTGAACTAATCGAAATTATATGGACTGTCGGTTATATAGGCACTAGTCATTCATAATAAAATTAAAAAAGAAGTACATTAATGAGTTACTTTTCTGAATATATAAATTTTTAAAACTACGTAAAATGTGGATTGTATTAATCGTGTAAATAAATGTTTTATTAAATTCAGAAGAAATATTTGAGTATTAACGAAAATGAAGTATCAATTTATATATTATTAAATTCAAATTGTGTAAACGGTTATATAAGACATAAATTTTAAAGTTTTTATTTTAGATTTATAAAAGAAAACTATATGGTGCACTTCACTTAGTACAAGAGCTAAAAGACAATTGTAGTAAAGGAATAGTGACACTATACCTTCCTTTTAAATTGAAAAGGAAACACTTCCCTATCACGTTGGTCGGATTTCCATGTATTGAGAAGTCCCATGGACCATACAATGGGGAAATTAGGCATTTACTTGAACGCATCTGCCAACTGGAAAATATTCTAAACACGTGATAAAACCCATAACTCGGTCACAGGTTTGCATCTATTACTTATTATACTCGCGTCACATCCACGCAGTCTGCGACAACTTTTAATTGTTTTTCTTGCTACTAAGTCATATACACTGAGGTCACAAGTGGGGCTGCGTCACTCAGGGGACGCCTACAAGTTGTTGTTTGTTTGTATTTTATTTTCTGCCGCCGCGCCGTTAGTTCCACTTTGCGGTCCGTAGCTCATCTCGTGACGTCACAGTTGGGTGCGCGGTCACATTAACCCTGATCAACAGGTCCGCGCGGGGTTTGCCTCTGAATTACAACAGTCACGGGGAACCAAAAACTGCGATACTGGGAGTTATTGCCGGCAGCGGAAAGAGGAATAGCAACTTTGTATTCGAAAGCTGTGCTTTACTAATGCGGATGTAAAATACATATGAATAAAATACTGTAATTTTTTCTGTCATCCCCTTGACTTCTTCCCATCTTGGGCTAACCCCTGCAATATAAAAATACCCAATACATCCTACGTCCACAATTACCTGTGTCTTATATTCTAATCTTTCTCTCCCTATACGGTTCTTTCCTTCGACTGTTCCATCCCCTAAACATTAACGGATCGCACAGATCTAAAACAGGTGTTTCTGCGACACTGTTCCACAAAACTTCTTTCCTTACTCGTCATTTGCAAGACACGTTCATTTCAAACTTTATCTCTCCACGTATTTTTTGCATCCTTCTTTAGGGATTGTCCATAAACTACGTGGCTCGGTCTAGGGGGAGGTGTTGTCTGGAAAGCTACGTTGGGCTGCCTGGGGGGAGGAGGGTGGGTTTCCGAGCAGACCACGTAGCTTTTCATTCATATTATTTGTCAGAGTTAAAATGAGATACAGAACACTGAACAGCATGTAAATATTTATTTCCGTCATTTAATTATCTCCGTATGTCATTTGCGATAGACTGACAAGAGAAAACAGTACAAAATGTGTTCTGGAGCGAATAGGGAAAAAAAGATACGTGTTACGTGGGGAGGAGAGCTTCGTAGTTTATAGAAGCTCCCTTATTACCATATTTCAATTGCTTGATTTTCCTTCATTCTGGTATAGCTAAAGTCAATGCTTCATTGCAATAAAATTTTGTGCTCTACACAAACAGTCTTAGAAAGTGGTTTCTTTTCAGTCTTATGTCAATAATTGAAGTTAAATATGTTATTTTCGCTAGTGATAGTATCTTAGGGCGAGTCTGTGCCATATTTTCGTGTAATAATATTATGAAGCTCATGGGGAAATAAATATGAAGTGAAAAGTGATTCGTCGGTGGTGTTATTTCATGGAACTATTTAATCCATTCAGAGCACTAGCTACATAAATTTTGCGAGAAGGTAAAAACCTCTTGCGACCAAAGACAGTGAATTGGATGACGAAGCAATTAATTGACGACAGGAAGAATTAGTTAATTACCGAGTTGCGTATCAATCTGATCTTTTTTTTCACTTCTTGCCAATTATTGTAATAAAACCAGCGAGGAGAATATTGAAATGTAAAGGAATAATAAGTGAAGTATAGTTTGATAGCGACAATATTAGCTACAGAGCACTGTGCGTATTTCAGGAACGTCTCTAGCACATATTTTAAATTCCATTAATTTCAGATGTGTGTTTGCGTAAATGGCAATTAATTCGTAATTTTATTTATCGCCTACAAATTTTACATAGTTTTTAATTACGTTCACCATGGATTTTTCAGGTTACTTTTTTCTGTCTTACTAGATCTTTCGATTTAACAGGGTCGGCATCAAAGAGACTTTGACTATAATCCGCTAGTTTCTTTGTTAATTCAGTAGCTTCGTGTCCCTTGTGGCTAATGAGCGGCAAGCAAAACAGATTCATAACGTTTCTTTAAATTATGGCAAAAGTAGTGCATGACATCATTGTAAGTTGCGTTTACCTCATTTTTTAAAGGAAAGTACCACAGTCAAAATATACCAATGTTTACTTACCACTACAAAGTAAGTAATTCCCTTTGTAATTTAAGAAAGATATTTATACTGTACAGGTCCAAATAATAAGACTTTAAATTAGAACCAATGATTAGAACCAGTTTATAAATCTTGTCAGCTCACCTGCACCGTCTTGGGACCCTTGCGGAATAGGCAGCTCACCATGCACTGAAACAGAGAGACAAATATGTATAAAAAATTTTTATTGACTAATAAAAAAGGACTTGTCAGACAGATGTGCTTGAAATGAATAACAATTCACCACATACATGTACAGTTGTGTCTTACTTTTAAAGATGGCTATTATAGATTTATCATACCTCAATATTTCTACTTAAACCACCGTCTACAGTATAACAGAAAGTTACGATGGGCGGGTGCAGTTAACTTCGCGATGTGAATGTGGAATCAAATGAGAAGGAACGCTACACTCTCTTTCCTCTACCACTGTTCATAAAAAAATTGAGGTGCAAGCACTAAAATAATTGTTAAATATTGTGGAAAGCATAGTAAACACTTGTGAAAATCATTGGCTGGAAAACATTCATCGTTCTCTCGACTATTTTAGCTTTATTTCTATTGCCACAATTCAGCATACGTAACGCAAACCTTTCCATTATGTCAATAATTTCAAATGATGTATTTTTTTTCCTTCACTGGTATAGTTGATCCTGCAAAAACCATTATTTCGTCCTACACGTAGCTGACATTTAGAGGTAAAATGCAGTAATTAAAGTGATAATTTTCGTTAGCTATATATTTTTTTATTGTTTCAGTTTGCGCCAGCATACAACATATGATATCAGCTAACACAAAATTAATACAGCGGCTGTAAAGAACCAGGTATAGGGAAAATATATTTGAATATTGAATTACGTACTGTGATCATACTGCATTTCTGGTATTAAAAATCAATCTACCGCTAAGATTTATCGAAAAATAATTTATTTTTTAATTTTTTGCGTATGGCTTTACGCCTCTTCAACGTCGAGGTCATTAGAGGCGGGAAAGGACTGATAACAAGGAACACGAAGGAATTCAGCCATGACCTTTTTGAAGGAAGCATCCCGGTATTCGCTTGGAGTGATTTGTGGAAACCATGAAAAACTCAAATCTGGATGCCCGGACGGGGATTAGAAGCAGCGTCCTCCCGAATGCGAGGCCAGCACGTTAAACACTCACCCACCTGCTAGCTAAAATTATTGTATTACATAGATTTTTAGGGCACTATTTTATTGTATTTGCATCTTCAATAATTTTTTAGTGTTGAATTCATGTCCATAGCGCGTGATGAATTGACAATTTTTTTTTCTTCTGAATCTTTAACTAGATTCTTGTATTTCGTCCTTATTCAGTGCGAGATTAAAAATTTCAGAGCCGGATACAATATAAAATTAACTGTTCTCTTATAGTTAATGAGATTAAAAGCAAAGGCATGCTTGGCTGGTAAAATGCAGGCGATTAAAGAGACTACAGCAATTCATTTATCCCTTGCCATTCGAGATTTCATAGTTTTCGAAGAAAAGTTTCGAAGCAACTGCTTGTTACTGGAGTCTAAGTTGGAGGATTGCTTCTGGTGGCGCTGCTTTTAATGCTAGAGTGGATTCAGCGATTAAATTAAAATATAAATAGGGGACGTAGAACTTATTACAGTTTATGTCCAGTGGTGGGAGTGTTTAAAAGACTCTGTTTGAGATTACAGCTGCGAGGTCTCAAGTAATTCTAGGACTCGACATATAAAAAAATCTATTTGGATGCACTGTGGTATGAAGGAGTTCATTGAAAGAAACTTTATAGGGACAATGTGTGGCATCGATTGGTGAAATCGAAGTTGTAACCGAAAGAGAAGTCGAGTCTTTGTGCGTCCGGTTCTGTTCCTTTTCATAAACATGCCACTGATGCTACTACAGGCTTAAACATTAAAAACACTGTCCAATTTTTTATTCGAAAATGTTTTAATTCATTCCCGGCGCCGTGAATACCATGGGGATGTGTACAGATAATTTCATCTGGAAGACACAACAAACTCCTGGTTGTCAATCCCCGAATTGAAAATAGATTAATCTCCTGCTTGTGATCCACTTTTTATTTAAGATGAACATCTTCTTATAACTGTTGTAGCCACCAGAGTGGCTGAACCGTCGCGCACAGGAAGGTATAAGGGGACCTGGCACGAGCCCAGCGTACCGGCCCTCCTGACCGCAGTTTTTAAGCAGTTTTCCACCAGTGATTGTTGTTGTTGAGGAATTGCAGGATATATAGGAATCTACAGAGAGCGCAGCTTATAAAGCTCTAGGGAAGAAAGAGAAATATAGGAAAAAGAAGTGATAAAGAATCTGGAATAGCGAAGGCGGTAAAACGCAGAGATATAGATAGCACACAGAAAATACATTCAAAATAAAACGCAAGAAGCAAAATAAGATTACATACAAAAAAGAAATAACGCCAAACAGGTAATAGGATCTGTACATTATAATTTATGGGGCACATTTTTAGTTAGTACAGAAAATGACATACATGGAAGACAAGACTTTACATATAAAGACATTTAATTAGAAAAGAGAAAACTGTTGCAGACAAACCGTTGATTACTTAACAATAGGAACTTGTTGCATACAGAAATACCAAATATCCAAGAGGAGGAACTTCATTAATCATTATAATAGCACAGTGAATCACATTTCCTTAGAATAACTACAGTAGGGTGAAATACAAACTATGAAAACCTTATAGCTCTGATGGCATCAATATAAAATTATTGAAATATACAGACCCTGTGTGTGAATTTATAATATTAGATCCATGTTATGTGTGCTGGAAGAGCTATAAAATACTAAGCATTTGGAAAATGACAGAGGTCTTATCTATATTTTAAAGGGGCGGAGGAATGAATGTAAAAAATATAGGGTCATTAGTGTAACGAATGTTTTTTATAAGATATTCACAAAAATAATAAATGCCGGACTGAAGATCATACCAGAGATCAAAATACAAGAAGAACAAGCAGGCTTCCAGAAGGGACGGTCATGCAATGACAACATCTTTAGTACTAAGAGAAATTTAGAAAAGAGATATGAAATCAATATGGAAACTCATATACCTTTCACCGACTTTGAAGAAAAAAAAACTTTTGACAGTGTGCAGATGCAAAATGTGGGACATAATGATCAAAAAACGGATACCCTGGACATTTAAATAGTTTATGTGAAGATACATCAATAATAATAAACACTGGCACCAGGAAAACTAAAGAGATATTGATTGATAAAGGTCTTAATCAAGTCTGTAGCTTATTTCCAACTCTATTCAAAATATACGTTGATTACCTTGTTAGAAACCAGAAACAGATTGCCAATCCAGGAACAGAATTGACGAAGAATAAATACCTAAATGTTCCCAGCTATGCAGATGATGTAACAGTACTTCAAGATATTGAATAGGAACTACAAAGAGCGTTATATAAACTACATCAATTAGCATAAAAAGAATATGACCTCAAGATATTCAAAAAGAAAACATTCGCACAAAAATAGTAATTGACGACACCGTGATTGAACAGGTAATGAATTATAACTACCTAGTGTGTGAAATCAATTATGACATAGATAAATATATAGAGAAAAATATCATCAAATTTCAATCAGTATGCCGGACAATAATTAGAGAGAAAAAAAGAAGAGGAAAAGACACAAAAATGAGATTCTATAAGACGATGGCTGCCTCAACTCTGCTAAGAGTAAAACTCAGGTGGCGGAAAAGGGATTTCTTATGAAGTTAGAAAGCTGTAATAAACAAGACCATACAAGAAAAGAAAAAAAATTGGAAAGAAATTGCTATTTACAATATAAACGAAAGGATAGAGGAATACATAGAATCATGGAGGAAGCATATTGAAAAAATGGACGAAGAACGTATTACATTTCTGGGATGCAGCATTAAACAGTGGGATGCAGAGACCTAGAACGACATGGTGTGAAAGTACAAAATGAAGCCGGAACAGGCATTAAGAAGAAGGCAAACAAGATAAATGATATACAGATAACAAAGGGCAGACGCAAGTTCATGTATTATTAATGTTTTAGGGTCGGATGAAAAGGTCAAAGAGTTTTTAAAAATCAAAAACGAAAATTACTCTTTAGTCGCCAGTAGTTATATCAATTTTAGGTCACTCGGATGTCTGGTAGCAAACATACAAAATATATAATTTGACTGGGAATAGTATAGCTGTTGGTTGTATCAGTTTGTAAATGATAAACAACGTTCTGCTGACTTTGCAGTACAACTACTGCAAACATTCGCGTCTCACGGAAGATATTAACGTAGCCACTGCGACCTGTGTTTCAGAGATTAATTAACAACACGAAGAAGTTCTCCCAGCCTTATCGCTCTGGAGGTCATCTCAAGATGAATATCTGCTTCCCTAATTACGAGTTGCGAGTTAGCCGCGTAGATGTTTCCTTGTTGCTGCTCCTGCTCGTACTTGATTAAGTATTAATACCAGAATTAATGTTCTAGTTTTCGCATCCTCCTTCTTTCACGCCCGAAAGAAGCTGGAAGAAAATATTTTATGTTGTTGTCTGTGATTTATAACAGCCTGTGTTCCAGGATCACGTGGTTAGCAGGTAGCGAAGGACTTACATAGGTTAGAGAACACAGCAGATGCTACGCAGACCGAGAATTATGCAGAGTCGTGATTTATCGCAGGATTGGGGGAGAGGGGATGAAAGAGAGGAACGCAAATGGAGAGCGAGGGGAGAGTGGGGGTGAGAAAGGAGAGGCGAGGGGGAGAGATTGGAACAGAGATGAAGGGTCGCCGTGGGAGTAATTAATTACGCTTTGTGAGCTTTCTTTATTGTCCAAGTAGCGTCTGATATTACAGCTAGTGGAGTGGAATTGTCTGGTTCGTTTAGGTGCGTTAATCAGTATTTGGTAATCAACTGTATTACGAATTGTTCCAAATACTCAGGGTATTTTATTTACGATTGCGAAGATGCGTATTTACTAAAAGGAACAACATAACGAAAAACTTACCGCTCAGAATTGAACAAAGGCAAAGGTTTGATAGCCAAGCACTGAAAAACTTAAGATTTTTCTCGCAGCTATCTTCTGTTTTGTCTGAGATTTAAGTTTTCACTCAGCTAGTTATAATTGGAATCTTTAACATTTCGTCGGCAACCGCGAGATCTTGAATCTTCATTCAACATTTCTATAGGGTTAAATTGTTACTGGAAGATACTCGCTACATATTTCTGTACAATGTATAAATAGTGAAACTTTGCAAAATTCTGTAGGCTTAAGTTCAGATCAGGAGGAGAAAAGAGCTAGATTAAGAAAAGTTCCCACAGTGTTTGTGACTCGAGTAGGGCTGTTGATATTTTTAAAAATATCGGATTTTCGATATATCGATATTTTAAAAGGTATCAATATCGGCTGTCGATATATCGGAAAAAAGTATCGATACTTTCATAAATGCAATTTCAAAAAATCAAACCTTGTAAAAATAAGGTTGTCCACTGATAAACAGACAGGTGATTTTGTTCTTAATCAGATTTTCAGTTTCTAATGGTTTCTCTTCGTGGTTGTGATAGCTGATTTTTTTTTTTTTTTTTTTTAAATTTGACCATTACACGTGTCATAATTTTCATAAAAATTAATAAAATTTATAATTTCGAAATAGGTTCGAGGCAAATATTATTTTGAAGATTGAAGAGTAATACAGTTGAGGCTAGGGCTGTTGATATTTTAAAAAATATCGGATTTTCGATATATCGATATTTTAAAAAATATTTATATCGGGTTCGATATATCTAAGAAAAAGTATCGATATATCGACCCCATTATATAAAAACAATGTTACAAAAACAAATCATTTTAAAAAAATGGCGAAGTCTTGTGGCTATTTAATGATGAAGAGTTGTGAGATATTTTTCTGAATCAAGTTTTGATTTTCTCCAAAATAAATAGTTATTCATGACGTCACGGATAAATATTTTTTTAAAAAAATTGTGATTTAGCCATTATACTACTACTTTACTAAAAGGAAAGGCAGAATGTTTATGATTTACTCGAAGACTTGTGAATCCAGAAAGAGCATCGAGGGAAATCTTGGCTTTTGTGAATTTAAAAGCTCAATAATACAACATTGTAGAGCAGTGTTTCCCAACGTGGGGCCCACGCCCTACAGGGGGGCAATTTGGTTTTTTTAGGGGGGGCAATTTAGAAATTGACTTGATACAACTTTACCGCTTTCTCTTTGGGTTATTTAAACACAATGCCACATATGGTTACAAAATATAGCAAAAAAGCAAATTATTAAAAGGATCACACTAAATTGCCATAATAAATGTTTATTATAAATCTTTTGAATTTGAATTTTAGTATTTCATTATATGTTTCTTAATTTTACTTACTGTGTTTTATGATAATATTAACACTAGAACCGCCGGAACTAGTACTATACTTAGAACCGCCGATGTGGTCAAAGTGACCACTTTCTTTGTAATTGCATGCTGTTCTGATTAATGTAAATATTAATGATCTTGATAACAATGTATCACTTTAATTAAATTTATTAACAGTATCACTGTATTTTACAACAACAATGGGAATATAATATTACTAAAATTAAAGAGCATAGTTCACAATATTTATCTGCAACCATACTAATTGTATTGCAGTAGTTTTAAAATTAATAGAAATTAATCATACTGGAGAAACTAAGTACCCATGAATATGTTAAGAGAAAGAACAATCATAAGATATGACTATGTATAGTACCTAATCCTACTTACAAGCATTACAAACTACTGTCTTTATTACTTTATATGTACACGGCCCACAAACATATCTCTTGCATTTACTGCACACTTCATTTGTCTTGTTTCTGCATTTCCTCGTTTGGCATAGTTTTCTAACTTTCGTAGGAATTTCCGCTTCTTCTCTTTCTTCATCACCAGCTTCCTTTTCTTCCTTTTCCTTTCCTCCCTTGTCATCCTTTCCTGATTTCTGGTTTCCATATAGTCTCTACGTAATTCTTCTGCTAGATTTAGGATGAAATTCCTCCTACTTATCTTGATCCCTGTCACTAGCTTGAAAATGATCCATGCGTTGATGGCTGCTAAATCAAGGATATTGTGAAATACGTGGACAGGCCATCGACGAGTACCAGAGCGGACAGAATACTTCCTCGTCATCTGGTCCAAGACATCTACAGCAAATTTTGTGCTATTGTAGAAGCTCACTGTTTCGGGAAGGTGTTTAGAATTATTTTGTATTTCAACATCTGTATGCATGGTACTATACAGAAGAACATTTTTGTTCTTTTTCCCTTGGTAAACAGTCAGAGTACCACCTTCCCTTTTCAAGAGAACAGACGTATAAAGAGGAGTTTTCATTTTTTTTACAGTGTTTGGAATTTCTTTTCTTGCACGGTTGATAGTGCCGGCAAGACTAGTTTTCTCTTTTTCCAGTCTCTCCCCAAGTGTGACCGTAGTGAAAAAATTATCAGTAGTCACATTTCGACCCTTATTGCGATATGGAGATACCAACTTCATTACTACTTGTTCTGGAAGTTTCTCATTAGGTGCCCTCTGTTCGTTCTGTCCCACATAAGGGAACCCATTACAAAGATATTTTGTTTCTACATCCGCTAGAAGCCAGAATTTGATTCCGAATTTATCAGGCTTATTCGGCATATATTGCAAATACGGACACCTGGTTCTGCGGGGGAAAAGTTGTTCGTCCACAGTGACATTTGATCCAGGTATGTAATTCAACTGACAGTTTTCTATAAAATGATTCCAAGTAGTTGATATAAGTGCAAATTTGTCACTTTTCAACCGTTCCGACCGTGTATTTTTTTCATCAAAACGCAGATATTTCAAAATTTCTCGAAACCTGTTTCTGCTCATTGTGTCAGTGAAAAATGGGACTCCCCACGTTTTCGACCACAACTCATCTACTTCAGTACATCTGGCACCTAGTGCACCACGAACATATAATAAAGCAACAAATGCATCTAATTCTTCTAAAGGCAAACACCACGAATCATTTCCAAGAAGCCGTTGTGCCTCTGCTTCTGTGCATTTCTTTATGTGTTTCAACATTGATTGATCAACTAAAAGGCGCCAGGCACTCGAAACATTATCATTTGAGACGTGCCGCTTTGCGTGTGGAGTAGGTCCCCATGTTTCTTTCAATATATTCTGTTGACCTATCCCCGAAGCAGTGGCGTAGCTAGGGGGGGGCGGTGGGGGCGGTCCGCCCCGGGTGTCACCCGTTTGGGGGTGACACCCCCATTTCGAAAATACTAATTGAAATTAGTGTGATACAAAATTTATATATATATATATATTTTTGATAGACTTCTTTTATCCTTTGGTGTCGAAACACGTCTACCTTTAATGTTCTGAATATTTCTTTTTAAGTTGATCTATCGCTATTTCAAATACGATCCAGTAGAGTATAATAATACAGTATTATTGGCTACACCGCACGCTTAAACAATAGAGCATCGCTCGGTTGCTCCAACAATCACAGGAACTCGTTGTGCTTGCCGTCCGTCACAGTTGTTTGGTTTGTTACGAGCGGCGGTGGATATAATGTAAGTTTTCTTGTATTAAGAGAGGAAGTTTTAAAATTAAAGGATATATCTAAAATTGTTAAAATCATGGTAATTAGGCAGTTAAATTGTAATTCCTCGAAATTATATCAAGAAAAATGATAGATTTTCCTTTGGAAATAAAAAAAAAAAGCAACCAAGCGTATGCTGGAATAAGCGTAGTCTAGGCTTCAAAATTGTTTTGCTTTTTTAGAATTCTATTAGCTTTCTAGCTAAGATGCACAAGTGACTTGAAGTATTTTCTAGTAATTTTTGAATTTATCATCTGACAGATTCGAATTGAGTACATTTCGTGTTATCGGATATACACTCTGCGTACCTTCCTTTTGTCGACAGTGCACCTAAACTCGACATGAAATCATATCATGTTCGAATTTATGCAAATAAAATGATTCGGAAAACTGCATTAAACTAGCAATACGGTCAGGTTTCAAGTCAAGTAATCAGTTTTTGTAAGGCATGTGTTTAAAACAGTCGGAACCGCGTATCTTGCTAACGAAATCGTAACATTAGTAAGGGGACATCCATAAATTACGTGAGGTATTTTTCCGAATTTTCGGCCCCCCCCCCCTCTGGTGTGACTTTGTGAGATCTTGTCACGTCAGAACCCCCCCCCTCCCCCTACGGATCGCCCTCGCAAATTTTTGAGACCTTTTTTTTTAGATCTCACCCTCCCAAAGCCGGTTACACCCACACTTATCAACGAAATACCCCCTAAAATCGACATTCGCGTCATTTGTAAACACTTTTTTGTTTAGCTCTACAGTCCAACACAATTTTAAAAAATCTCACGTGAGAATTGGTGAGATTTCGCTGCACCCCGCCCCTATTTCACCTCACGTAATTTATGGATGCCCCCTAAGCACTTTAACTCTAGTTTCATGTAAGTTTGATATGCTTTCTACTGATTGAGAATATACAAATATGATCGCGATCAAATTTTCCATCATGAATTTACAGAAGAAGATTTCTATTATGGGTAACCTCTTTGTCGAATACACGTACCTACATTCTTATGGGTTCCTTAAATCGACAGGGATGTCGAACTTCTGTTCCTGCACAAAAATTGAGCTTTAATCATAAACTGAACGAACATTCGAGCCGTTTACATCTTTATTTATACGCTACTGAGCGGTGCTAGAAATATAAAATTTACACATGGAGATGGGCCTCGATACATATCATATTTAGGAGTCTGTAGCTACTTATTTCTTAGACGGGTAGTAAAATACTTCACTTATTAAGTACTACATGTAAAGGCGGCAGATATCTCAAAGGCATGTTCTTTTATTACCTGACCGTTGTTTTTTTTTATTTGATTTTATATTTTATTTATTCCTCTATTTTTATGAAGGAACTTAATGTAGAGTTGCTTTTCTGACTATACAGTATCCTCCAGGGTCTCACAACTTGTGGGACCCGGATCCTGGGTTTGCTCCAATGGGACCCCATCTGGGTCTGGAATTGCTTCTACTTGGATCAAGCCACTTCTGTTAACTTTCCTCTCAATATCCCTTGGTCCTCCAAATACCGAGGTTGTGAAGTCATTTAAATACAGCCTATGTTAACGTTTCAATAACAAATGGGTAGCTTTCGACTTTTTTAAATTTATAGCGAAATCTTATGGTCGCCCTATAGTTACACTGGCGGAAATTAAAATCACAACACGCATACATGAATGGTAGAATTTTAGGAAACTTTGAAAATATATCCAGGGCCATACCTAAAAGAAATAATAACAAATGGAAATGGATCAGGCTAAATTATTACCTTTTACAGTTGTCAGTGAGAAATGCGCCCAACTTGAGCACCAATACATTCGTGGATCCTTGCCGGCATTGACACAACAAGTGTTCGGATGTCTTCTTGGTGTATGTCTCACTACGCGTGCATGTCTTTTGCAGTCAGTTGTTGCAGAGTTTGTGCTGGGTGACCATGTGATCTAAAGTGTCTACTTCTGGTATCCTAGAAATGCTCTATTTGGGACAAATCTGGGAACCGTGCTGTCCATATTGTGATCGAAACTCCTTGCAAGGCTTGTGTGACGATGGCCGCAATGTGAGGACGGGCACTGTCTCGTTGGAAAATACAATTCGGATGTTGAACATGTAGGGTATCACAATAAGATGCAGTACCCCGTCCACATAGTGATGGGCTGTCATTGACTTCAACAACAGCCGACTCAGTCATGCTATCGAAACTGATTGCCACCAAAACATGACACCGGTGACGGCACTTGCGTGAGGTTCTGAAATCACAGCAGATAAGCCGTTCCTCCACTACGCCTGCGAACATGTCGTCGATAATCATTTTGCCACAGACAGAATCGAGACTCGTCTCTAAACACAAATGTACACCATTCACATGTCCATTTGTGTTTCGCATTATACCAGAGTAGATGATGAAGGCAATGAAATTAGATTAATGGGACACAATGCACAGGGGCCAGAGAGTGTAACCCAGCTTCAAGAAATTAGTTTACAATCATCCGGGGAGGGGCGGAGGCGAGGTGTGACTGACTGCAGGCCAGATCCAAGTAGTGGTTACACACAACCATCTGCCTAGCAACAGCCACCCACACCATTTGGCAGTCTTCACGTGCTGTTATCCTTCTGTATGGACCTGTGCCTGCTCTAGGTGTATTAGAGCTTTTTTCATCACTGTGTAACAAGTCTGTATACTGACATTGCACTGCGGCAAATCGTTCTGGAGATTTCACGATATGATGCACCCTTTCAGAACACGTCAATTCTCCGACCTCTCTCACTGTTAAACATTTGGGTGTAGAGAGTTGTCACTCTTCGCCTTGGCATACTTTGACAACAAAAACTTGTGGGCAACTACGTGATATGTGACACCACACTGTTCGCCACTTATACGCTAAAAAAGCAATTTAAATAATATATAGCACCGTAATTCTTACATTATTACATGTAAAACTTTTAATGTTAAATCATTTAAACTCTTCATGCGGGCATATTTGGGGCCAAATTTCATTCGTTTATCACAACACCGTCTGGGTGCTGGGATTTTAATTTGCACCAGTTGGTGTATCAGTTGCTAAGTGTAAAGGTCGAACTGCACTTTGCCAATACTGGCCTGTACCGTAACGGCAACGACAGCCGGCCGAGTGACGGCTCGCCCCCTCGCGTCCACACTTTTCCATATCTCGCCTAGTGTTGTAAAAAAACGGTTTTTTTTCTGGCTTGAAAAAAAACATGAAAAAAAACTTTGAAAAAAAAAACATGTTTTTTTCTGGAACACGTTTTTTTTCACAACTACTGAATCTCAAATTTGTAAGGCAGTTATAGTTTAAAATGACTGTTTAAGTGTTTATTCTAAGTACTTATCTTAGTTTAAAATCTACTATATTTTTCTGGTTCAGTAGGGAAAAAAAATTACAAAAATATTGGCAAAATTGACTGAAATTTTCTTTATGAACGGGGATTTCCCGAAGAGACTAGGTTGCGCGAGAAGGAATCCCCATTCCCCATTGTTTGGATTGATACTTGCTATATGAAATAGTGCTGCCAACCCTACAAAATTACCTAAAGATCTTTTTAAAAAATTAGGAATATAAAATTTATCCACGGTTTTTTGCCTCTTTTTATAACTTACTAGCTGACCCGGTCACGCGTTGCTGTGACTCAGTAGTTAGAGTACGGTGGACCAATATTATTCTAAACTCCCTAATGTCGTCACCCAATGTTGTCAAATTAATATTCACTAATAAAGACAAAAACGTTTTCGTCGATTTGAAAATTCAAAAGTAATTGGTAAAGACTTTCGGAAAGTTGAAATTAAGGACAAACGAACATAATTTTTTAATTTACATTTTATTACAATTTATTTAATGGAAAATATCCCCTGAGGGATCAATATAACGTAAAAAAGTACTTCCATACGTTCCTAACAGTAGGAACTATAATAATAATTTCATGTAGTCGTAATGACCTGGTGACAGAGTTTCTATTGGCTGCGCATTCCGCCCTTGTCATAGCTGCCTTAACCTAACCCAGTAGTGCTACCAGGTACAGGGAACCTACAGATATACTAAATAATAATACGACTTCCATGTGGTCGTAATGACCTGGTGACAGGGTTTCTATTGGCTGCGCATTCCGCCCCTGTCATAGCCGCCTTAACCTAACCCAGTAGTGCTATCAGGTACAGGGAACCTACAGATATACTAAATAATAATACGACTTCCATGTGGTCGTAATGTCCTGGTGACAGGGTTTCTATTGGCTACGTATTCCGCCCCTGTCTTAGCCGGCTTAACCTAATCCGGTAGTGCTACCAGGTACAGGGGACCTACACTTTACCACGGATGTGTTCTGGCGTACTTCAAGCTGTGCCGGAGGTGAAGGCAGGGTTAAGTGCGCATAAAGATCCCCGCGGAGACAGGGATTCGAACCGGGGACCGTACGATCTCAAGTCCGACGCCTTAACCACTGAGCCACCAGGCCACTTCAACCCACGGAAGTTACAAATAATTACAAACCATTGTTCTATGACAAACATTTAATTCGCAATAATAAATATTGTGGTCAATAATGGAGATAATAACCATCCTATGTTTTAAGTTGGACCAAATTACACACAGTAAGTCGAATTTCAGCAAAATCGGTTAAGGAGTTTCGGATTTCATCTCAGAAAAACATCGTGACGCGAGATTTTAATATATATAAGAACAGAAAAAATGCTGCTGTGAATATGCGACTGCGAGAATTAACTTATATTCTGTCCTTGAACTCCCCTCCTCCCTATGTAATTCACAATATTAAATATTGAGGTTAATAATCGAGATAAAAACTATCTTATTTTAAGTTTGATCAAATTACACACATTAAGCCAAATTTCATCAAAATCAGTTAAGTAGTTTCGGCGTTCATCCCGGACAAACATCGTGACACGAGATTTTTATATATATAAGATTGGGCTTTCCTTATATTCGTATACTTGTTAACTCTCAGAGTATAGTGGTACTGACTCATTAAATTGTCAGTAAGGGAGCGTGCATAAACCACATAGCTCCATTTTGGCCTCCTGTAAACACCCCCCCCCCCCCCCAACCGGTCACGTAGCATGTAGCTTTCTTCCGTTTTGATTCCAGAAAACATTTTGTACTGTTTTCTCTTGTCAGACTATTGTAAATTACATACGGATATAATTAACTGAGGGAAATAAATACTCACATGCTGTTGTGAGTTCAGTTCCTCATTTTAACTGTGAAAAATGTTACGAAAGGAAAGTTACGTGGCCTGGCTCGGAACACCCCCCCTCCCTCTCCCTACGTAGCCCAGCGTAGCCTTCCAGCTAACCCTACCTCCCTCTGGACCGAGCCACGTAGTTTGTGCACGGTCCCTAATTATGAATCGTTTCTTTGCAACCATTCGTGTAAACAAACGATTGAAAAGAAGTAAAGCTCCTATTTTGTATGATAATAGATTTTAATTCAAACTTAAAAGACCGTAATACAGAACTATCGGCGCAGTCTTTATGCACAGTGTGTACTTTGCTCACAATTTAAAATTGCAATCTCAAAATCTTTTGCGTACAATACAAGAACAACCAGTAAAAGAAAATTTAACTATTTCTGAAGTTATGGATCTAGAGGAGACAGAAGAATAGAGAGAAAATTCCGACACCCATCGAACTAGTGTTGGTAGTGCTGATACTAGTGAATGTGGTACTGACATAGAGGATGAATAAAATTATGTTAACTATATAGATACACTTATGAATCATTATGTGAGACATTATATGATTCAGTAAGACTTAAAACACACTTGTAAAATGGAAGTTCCTTAAATAAAACTATAATTTATCAAATATTTTGTTTTCTGAAAAAAAAAAAAAATTAGAAAAAAAACACGGGTGCTAGGTTTTTTTTCAAGTTTTTTTTTTCACAAAGCTGAAAAAAAACAAAATGTTTTTTTTCAGTTTGCAACACTAAGCTCACCCGTGTTCCTACCCGGTCTTTAGTCTCCTTTAACGTTTACAAGTGATTGTTTCAGGGAATCAGTGTTGTGAACGACAGGTAGGTTTGACACCCTACTTTATAATAGAGTACTGTACTTTATTTTGCACAGTTTTGGTAAGAATGTACACACTTTGACAATAAATTTGGCCGCCACTGAAAAATTCTATCACTCTCATCTTGCACAATCTGACATCAATGTCACTCCAGAAAACAGTAATACAATACTGGCAAGCCAGTATTGCGTGTATATTAAAATACTTTTTTATCTGACTCACGTAATCACCTAACTGGTTCATATTTTATGTACAAAAATAGTATCCCAGCGCAGTATTAACAGTATCAACGCAATCTCAATGAAATGTCAATCACTCGCACTTGACGTTTGTTTTGTCTGAGGTTCTTTTCGATTCACTCAATACTTTTTGTTAGTGAAGAACGAGATTATAACATATTTTAATTTAAATATAAGTCGTAAAGATTGTGTATAGTAAAAATAATAATTTCATGTTATCTCAATGTTCTAGCCACAGAGTTTCTTATTTGGAAACTCGCAGTGCACCTATATCGTAGTCACCTAACTTGAAAAGAAGACCTACAGATTAAAGTGAAATTCAAACCACCGAGCGTCCTTCGCATTAAAAGATAAAAGCGTTGCCATTGGTAAAAGTCAGTTTTAAGGCCCGCAAAAATTACAGTCGAGACTGGGATTTGAACCCTGACCTACAGTTTTCAAATCGCATGCAGTAATCATTTGAGTCACCAGTCCGAATATAGGTGTGATGAAAAATAAGTTTTCAAACATGATAAAATAAACATATTCTTTTTCTATACCATATATTTTTGGTATCAAAAGACACGAATCCACTTTTATGTGTTTGAATACATATTTTTCAGTACTTCCAGATTAGTCTTGCGTCTGGTTATGGCATGTTATTCGGGTGTGGGAGGTTCGGTTACAAATGCGGATTTCGGCTGCAATTTTTGTGGGTAGTAAAATTGGTCTTCAACTCTGGCAAAGCTCTGATGCTAGGACTTTTCCTACATTTTACGAACATCTGATGAACATGGATGAAAAAAAAAACTTTTTTTAAGGCAAATAACAACATGAAAACAACATTTAGTCGTAAGGGAAGGTAAATTTCCGAACTCTCTCGATGCGCTTCTCCACATCTAGCAGGCCGATACTGATCCGCACCGTCAAAACAGAAACCAATCCATTCACGGCCGAGTGTCGAACTGAGACCCGATCTCCAGAGGCCTCTCTAAAACCACTTTCGATCACCGGTGAACAACACGTGGCTAAAATCTTGCCATATTGACTTTTGAACATGAAATAACCAAAATTGATAATTTTGAAGATGTGATTTACGAGTTTGCAACTGTTAAAGCTAAGAAGAGAAGATTGTTTTTAGTTTACTGTGTTTTTTTTAAAATGAAGTTAATATTACAATTTTATTAACTATAATTTTTAATAACAATAAATTTTTATTTAATTATATTTTATTATTATGATATTTTACACTTACAAGATATTATATTTTACTTAATTTTGAATTTAAATTTTCGAGGGGTGACACCATCGATATCCGCCCCGGGTGTCACCCACGCTAGCTACGCCACTGCCCCGAAGTCTGCTACAGTCCACTCCGTGATCCCGTCCTTCCCCAGGAGTTTTGAGCCAGTTTCTGGAAGTGAACCCTCACTTTGTTCTCCTCTTCTACGTCGATTCTGTATTGGTCCACTTACAGGAGGTGCAGTTCTTCTTTTACCCAGGGTAGGTCCTTCTCTAGCATTGTTTATATTACTGCTTCGTCCTGGTTCAGCAGCTGCATGAGGAAAGAGACAATTAGAAAGCTACAACTCATTATAAAGAAACCATACCACACAATAAAATAGCAGTAACAGAACTAGCAGTAGAAGTGTCAGCTCTCTTATAATAGTGATCATTATTCATATAGTAACTATAATAATAATAATAATAATATAAGTGAATGTAAATTACCTTCATCTTCAGTCTCGGAGCTGTCACTCTCCACATTAGCGACAGGTTGGTAATCTTCATCTGTAGAGTCTTCCACAAGGTCCTCAACTTCAGGATCATTTTCAACATCCGATTCATACAAAAGTGCGACAATTTCTTCATCTGAAAGTGGCCGTGGCCGTGGTTTGTATCGCTGTGACATCTGAGCCGTGTCTACTGCTCTGAGACCAGTACTCAAATAATCTGCCTCGTTTATGCGAAACCCAATAGCAAACAATGAATGACATATTGCATTGTTGAGCTTCAAACAATGCGAGTAAACTTCAGTAACCCAGATATTTAGTATATTGTTGACGAGTGCTAAGAGTAAATTCGGGGAGTGACGCACAACAATCTTTAAATAATCTGTTTTCAGATTTCACGTAATGTGGTCAAAGTGACCACTCGGCGGTTCTAAGTATAAGTGGTCATTCAAAGAAAACTAATGAAGATAAAACAAATATTGGACTATTTATATGATCTACATAAACATTTAGGAAAAGTCATTAACTCACAATAGCATTGATTAGAAACTGACTGAACAGGGCCGTAACGATAAACTTGGAGGCCCCGGGGCAAAACTTCATAGTGAGGCCCCTTAACATTTCTTTCTTTGCTTATGATGGGGGTTTATTCCAATTCGACAAAAAAATTATCTATTGGTCCATGCAATGGTAACAAAACTGGCTACAGAAGCAAAATGTTCAAGTATTTATCTAGATATACAATTAACAAATTATTAAATGGACTATATTTATGATACAAGCTTTGGAAATTAAGTATTCAGTGCTTATGGTTGTAAAAAGAATAAGCTGAATAACACAAAAGCAAAATACTTACAAAACAAAAATTTCTAAAAAGAGTGTATGTTTATTAAAAATTTATAAAAACACACATTAGAAATAGATGGTAAAATATTTGCTACACTGTTGTTAACATAAAAAAATAAAACATTAACTTTTAATAAGACTAAACTAGCGGAAAACTTTTAATTGATAATTTAAAATATGACTTTTCTGAATAAAAGTATAAGATAGATTAAAGATATAATTATAATAGATGTAAATTAAGTTAGTCAAAATGCATACTTTGCTTAAAAGATAAGGAATCTGTAACTGATGAATGGAATGTAGTGTAGATTGAAAAGCTTAAATATTAGCTACATTTGATTATTTCTTAAACATTTGTTTCGTAACTTTCAAAGAAGCGAATTCATCAATTACTTTGTCAAAGTTGATTTATTGAGCTCGATCATTCTCAATTGAATGCGAAGCTAAGCCTGTGAGTCTTTCTTGAGCCATTGTACTTCTCAAGTAATTTTTAAGTTTAGAAAAGGAACGTTCAGCCTTTGATACTGTCACAAGAACACTCAAATAGATGACGCACGCTGTGCAAACATCTAGGTAGCTTGATGAAAGCGAACTGTGGTCGACTAATTATATAATTAGCAAATTACTTAACACTTTTCATTTTTTTCAGTTTGTTTTGAAAAGAATTTTTCAATGAACATAATTGTGAAGGAAAGGCTGGACTCACATCATTTGGAAACTTATTAACGAAATCAACTGCTTTTTTGTGAATATCACTTTCACATGCATTGGCTAAAAATCATGTTGTATCACTTAATAAGTGTCGTTATTCAAACTTTCCAAGTATTTCGGTTATCCTTAAAAATAAATTACCAAATAATTCATATGCATACTACAGGTCCATGGTTTCATATTGTAAGGATTTTGATACGAGATTGAGAGACTCTAAAACTTCACTCTGCACAAGGTACAACCAAAAACAATACATATTAAAAACTTTCAAGTTTGTTCTTTAGTTGCTGTGCTTCATTTCCCTCCTTGCTTTTCCTGGAAGTCAAAATTATGCGGGTAAGGCTTTTCAACACTTCACAAAACCTGTGTTTCAGTGTATACACTGCCTCCTACCTGCCCATCAAGTTGGATTAAGAGTTTTCAGTGTTACTTTCGAATTCAGTGAATCAGTCTGAGCCTCAATGTCGTACACTGACTTCAAGTCTTTCCAGCGCAATATACTACGACCAAAAAATCTATACTAACTTTGAATGGTTTAAAAAATCTGGCAGACCACTCGGTTCCCTTCCACAGCATCCTATAATACTAAATTAAGGTTATGTGCAGCGCAGTGAACAAAGTATACGCGTGGGGCTTTTTCTTTAATACTCTGCTGTACTCCACTGTATGCCCCACTCATGACTGCAGCCCCGTCGTAGCCTTGTCCACGACATTTGGTAAAAAAAAAAAAAAGTTTTTCTCTTCCAATGAAGTAACTATTTTTTCTGCAAGATCTTGGGCAGACTGAACTTTTACCTCCCTAAAGGATACAAAAGTTTCAAATATTTTGATATCAATAGCTGTCCCTTCTTCATCATTAACTATTTTGATATATCTGTAAACTTCACTTAATCCCAACAGTACTGGGTGATATTTTGACAAGAGCTGAACTATCGAGAGAAAGTTTCCTTTGTTGCTACAGTCTAACTTTTCACTAGATCCACGAAATGCGGGATTACATGTTGCAAGTGTTAAGGGCCGGTCAAACAGAGCGCGAGCAGCCCGCGCGGAGTCTCTGGTACATAGTATTGCATCACCCCAGTCAAACAGAGCGCGGTCTACCGCGCGACGGAAGCCGCTGGCATAATTATTATAAAATTAAAATGAATTTACGTTGTTGAAGTAATTTAGAAAATGGTTTCGTACCGCATAGGCAGCATCAGTTTGTCTTTCTCAATCGACTTGCGGTTGAGAAAGCATTGCCATGTTGATTTGTCATTATTGTATCATCTTGTAGTTCAATTTCAGTGAACTGTTTTGTGTAACTTCTTACGAAATTGTGGAGGCAACATGTAGCTTTGACAACATGGACTCCGCTATCTACATCAAACTTTATAGGCCTAAAATATGTACGCCACGTCTGAGTTAAAATTCCAAAGGAATTTTATACTACACGTCGTCCCCTATAAAAATGTTTCTGGAATTTTTTTCTCTTCATCATTTACAATTGTAGTTTTTTAAAAAGGGCGCATTAAATAAGTTTGTATGTTTGAATACTTCATCGCCTAAAATAGTGAGGAATGGACGTGGTAATGGTTTAGGTGACAGGATTGTTTTGTGAAGTATATACTGACTTTATCGCTTTGAACTATTAAAAGCGGGCTGAAGAAGCAATTCTTCTTCGTCAGATGAACCGCTAGACATGTTAATAAGGAGGGGGCAGACAAAAATAAAATAAAAATGAATTACTCCTTCCTTCAACACTGGTCCGCCTCTCAGCTGCCCGCGCTCTGTTCGTCCACGGACTGCATGCCATCAGACCGCCGCGTTCTGCCCGCGCGGGTAGAACGCGCTCTATTTGACCGGACCTTTAAGGTCACATTTAGGATTATTTCAAGAACTTTTCGCCAGAAGCTTCTTTCACTCTCCAAATTTTAGCACTAGCTCACTGCACGTCCCAGCCTGCACCTCGCGCGACATGACACATTCGACTCGACATTCTGCTGTCTGCTCTACAGCTGCTTTTGCATGCGAAGCGAATGGAGTATACGAACGGACACGGATGAATTTTTTTATTATTAACTTTTAGCTAGTTACTGGATATTTTATAGGAAGTTAGATTAGATATTAATATACAATACTTTTTTAACCATCAGTTTGGGGCCCCTCGAGCTTTGGGGCCCCGGGGCAGTGCCCCGGCTGCCCCGGCGGTAGTTACGGGCCTGTGACTGAATAATAATATGTTAAAATATAAAAAGTGGTCAAGTTGACCACTCGGCGGTTCTAGTGTTAAAGTGTTTATTTCAAAAACCATCCTATATCAGTTTCTTTAATAACAAATAATTTTTTTAAATTAAAAATTATGTATGGAGGGCAAAAAAATGTTGAAAGTGGGACATGACCCAAAAAAGGTTGGGAAACACTGTTGTAGAGGCATTTATTTATGTTGATGTTCTATTATCAGAGTTTGCATAATGACCAAGTCACTTTTTTTACAAGTATTGTTTTATGTGGAATTTAATTTCTTTTTGTAGGTTGATAGCTTATTCTGAGTCTTCTTACTTTTTTGGACCAAATGTTTGCACTAGCATAGATTGTGTATCCGAATTTATCAATATTCCTGCTTGCATCCAATTTCCATATCAAAATACTTTCCTCGACAACGCACGCTCATGTAAAACAATGGGCTGGAGTCCGATTCGTTCTGTGCGAGCTTCGCCGTGTCTGCATTGTTACCATCGGTGTAGTACTACCAATAACTTCCAAATTAAATGTAGTAACAAATTAAAATTAATTGTGTTTTTTATGCTCCTGATCTTTGTGCAAAACTGAAATTCAAGGCATATAGCCTCATCAAGAAGAAAGCAATTAACCTACAAATTTTCTCTAAGACGTTTCAGCTTTTAGATTGGCATTGAAAAAACACAGGAACTTTTCTTATACTATGGGGATGAAACCAAGTATGTGTACCAAATTACCATTTTCTAGGACAACTGGATGTTGCATAGAATTATGATTAGAGAACGTCATAGTTATTTAAAAGAGTTTCAGATCCAAAAAAAATTCCAAACTAAGGTGGTGAATGAAGTAAAATTTTGCACCAAAACTCATGTCAGAAACTTCATTGGACATACTTTTCAAGAGCATGAACTCATGTTTTTCCCGTTGTTTCTTCTACTATGAATGGAGAACTCCCTACATTAATTGAAAATTTCCCCTTCTTTGATATTGCTTCGCAAATGGGTAACGCTTTACCATAATACAATTTTTAAAGCTGAGATTCTAGGTGGAATGCAGGATTTAGGGCGAGTGGTGGGGGCAAACCGGGGTACTTGCTCTTGGCGATAATATCGTGTCCAACAATGCGTTTCACAAACAGTTAAAGTGGCGACATCAATGCGTTTGGCCAACAATCAAGGAGGCGATTCTCGGGGTCAGGCTGGCAACAATGTTTGAAGAGGCGGCAATCTCAGGTTTTCCCCGGCTTGGAAAAATCCTAGAGCCGCTACTGTCAAGGCAGTTCCCTTGGCGTTAATGTTTTTTAAATGCACCAATCTATGATAATAAGTTTTTAGCATAGCGCTTTGTAAAGGCAATCCAAAAGTGGTAGATTCTTTTTTTCAATTTCTTATCTTAATAAATTCATAAGGTATATAACAAAACTGGCTGTAACATAATTTTGGAGCTCAATTCTTCTGTTGGTATGGAACAAGAACCGTATCCAATTCGCGCGAAATATTTAACTGTGGAGTGCCAGATACAGGCTTATAATTTCCGGGACATTTCTGGGCTAAAAAGTATTTTAGCGGTATGTTTAAAGAGTGAACAAAAATGCAAATTAATAAAAAATTCTATTTTAGGTAAATATGTTATCTAACGTATATATAGCACCTCTTTTAACTTTATTAATTAAACTATGGTAGAAAGTAAACATCAGGTATTATGAATCAAAAGGAAAAATACTAAACTTAAAACAAAAATTGACCACCTCGTTAGGAATTTTTTACTTTGGTTCAAAATCAACATCGGGTATTATTAATCAAAATCTCAAAAATATTAAACCAAAACTGAACACTTCTGTTAGGCTCATTAATTAAAATTAGGTAGAAAATCAACATCAGGTTTTATCAACACATAAAAAATTAGCATCTATCTTTTGCTAAATCAAAATCAACATCAATCCAAATAGATCCTAATCATCTACTTTTAAAACATTTAATACTAGATTTTGCCATTTTCAAATTTCTCCGTCACTGCTTTGCAAAACTGATAAAATTTTTCAGCAAGAGTCTTCAAAATTGATTGAGTTTGCAGTTCAGCTTTGATCGAATCCATGAACGTTCTGTTTCACTCTTATTTCATAAATTATTCAACGGACTAAAACTTGTCTCGTAAAAGTCATTGCTTGTTGGAATTGACAAAACAAAACCAACTATTTTTTTTGAAATATTCAAAATCATTGAAAACGCTTGTTCTAAAGAAATTGGCCCAGATTTTATCGTTTGGAAAGTCTTTTGGAAGGACCTGAAAAACACGTTTCAGACATGTGAACTCTGTATAAAGGAAGTTAATGTTAACTGCATCTAGAATTTTCAAATTCCCAGAAAATTCAAAGAGTATTTTCCTGTCAGTTTCAATTCCTCTGATTTAAGGGACATTCCATCCTCCCGCTGCAAGCATGGGATACTTGACTTGGCCTCATGACCACCGTGGTGAACTGAGTTTGAGAAAAAAACTAGTATACGGAAATTCCGGGACAGTAACGCATAATTCCTTAACACGAGATCAGACACAAAATTACGGGACATTCCCGGATTTGGCGGCTATCTGGCAACCCTACCCATACCTGGTACATTACGATTAGTTTCTTAATGCTAATACTTTTGCATTGATTGAAGACAAATTTTAAAAACTTTTCAAAATGTCCAGACAAGAATTCTAATGAATATTGAATGAGTTATTTTACCTTTGTTTTTTACTTCTCCACAGGCCCGCCGCTAGCTGTTTGAGCACCCGCGTGCAATAACAATTATGCCGCCCCCTGTCCAACTACAGCCAGTGGTGGATCTAGGAAATTTCCGAAACGGGTCAAAAAACTGTGAGATTGCCGCCCCCATTGTTGCCATCCCGAGTGTCGCCGCCGACCGCCCGTAGCAGCTGTTGAGCAAAAAAAAAAGGAGGTCGCCCGCTAAATAATATGCTGCCTGGCACGCCCCCTTACGGCGGCCCTGCTTCTCCATGTGCTCGTATCGTTCATTGTTTCTTAAAATTCTATCTATGAAAATGTATTGCATGTGCAACACAGGTAATCGTTTTCCCTCCAATAATAACTTGGAATATTCTACCAGGAAAATAACCACTTATTTTTAAAAAATATCGGACTCCGATATCCAGATTTCAATATCGATATATCGATATATCGTCCTAAAAAATATCACTCATAAATATCGTTATTTTTTTTAAAAAAATATCGATATATCGATATTTTATCAACAGCCCTAGTTGAGGCACTTATTTAGGTAGAAGTTTAGCTATCATTGCATGCATTATGGCCAAGTTACACAACTTTTTTTCATAAGAGTTTTTGGTGGTTTTTCATTTAGTTTCGTATGTTAATAGCTTATTCTGAGTTGTTTTACTTTTCTTGCTCTCTAATTAGCAACTATTTGTTATTTATACTTTCCACTATTCCAGCTAAAATATTGGAGGTCCCTAGACAATGCGCACGCTCATTTCAAACAATGGGCTCGCGTTCGATTCGTGTTGGGCGAGCGATGACTTACCTTCATGGTTGTCATCATCTAAGTAAACTTGGTTCCAATAACTTCCAAAATAATTATAGAAACGTAGTAAGATTTATTTAAGCTTGCTGATCTCTATGCGTAACAAAATTTGAGGGATATATTGTAATTCAGAGCAAACGAAAAATGATAACTTATTTTTAAAAAATATCGAAGCCGATATTCAGATTTCAGTATCGAAATATCGATATATCGTCCAAAAAATATCATTCATAAATATCGATATTTATCAAAAAATAATATCGATATTTCGATATATCGATATATTATCAACAGTCCTAGACTCGAGGCCTTTCGATCTTTTATCGCATACGGAGAGGTATGAAAGTGAAAGCAATGAATTGGTCCTTCATAAATAGTTTCAGCTATTCTTTGTTTTCATTTATATCATAATAACTATGCAATGAAAATCGGCTAAAAATTGTCAGGTTACTATTTTCTTTATGTGGCATTGGATCTAGCCTGTTATTTAGATGTCTTTTAAAACCCAAATGCTAAATTCCATTCGGGTTAGCTTCAAAATAAATAAGTGACTAATTTTACTGACGAAAAACCTTTAATAGGCTTCCGAAATCTCTTAGTACTATTCGTATTGCTTCCAACAAAATATCATTGGACTATGTGTGTCTCTTTAATGGTTCTTACATATATCACCTACTTTAACGTGAGTTACAATCACAATTACTTTTTCTCCATTCTGCCATTTCTATGTATATCTACCACGAGATGAAATAGAACTTGTACTTCCATTATGTTCCCATCGTAGGATATTTATTACTACACCGCATCTGCGTCAGATAAAAGAATATTAGACTAGCTTCTTATTCATTCGTTAAACACTATTATCGAAAATTTAAAAATCTATTCTATTTGTTCCGTGATAACATAGTTGATGAATAGCTTCAAAACCTGACTTCACATTCCGGAGGAGGCGGGTTCAAATCTTGTTACGGCCAACCAGATTTCGGTTTTCCAAAGTTTCATGAAATCACTCAAGGCGAAAGCCAGGATACTTCCTTCAAAGTGGCCATGGCCGAATTCATTACCATTTCTTGCCCCCAGTCCTTTTCCGCCTCTTATAATCTCTACGTTGACGAAGTGTATAGCCATTAGAAAAAAGTTTCAAAAGTCGTCAGTTCCAAGTAAATCAATTCGGTCAGCGAAACTTAATCCATTCTCAGAGACAATTTTGCATAGTAAGTGAAATGTTTAAAAACTCTTCAGATTCCCTATAAATATTTCGTAGGATAACTGCTATGGCGCAGTGGAGACTTCATTTATCTTTCGTTTCCGGTTTGGCGCTGGGAGTTTCTTACTGCTATGGCGCAGTGGAGACTTTATTTATCTTTTGTTTCGGGTTTGGCGCTGGGAGTTTCTTACTGCTATGGCGCAGTGGAGAATTCCTTTGTCTTTTGTTTCGGGTTTGGCGCTGGGAGTTTCTTACTGTTATGGCGCAGTGGAGACTTCATTTATCTTTTGTTTCGGGTTTGGCGCTGGGAGTTTCTTACTGCTATGGCGCAGTGGAGACTTAATTTATCTTTCGTTTCGGGTTTGGCGCTGGGAGTTTCTTACTGCTATGACGCAGTGGAGACTTCATTTGTCTTTTGTTTCTGGTTTGGTGCTGGGAGTTTCTTACTGCTATGACGCAGTGGAGACTTCATTTATCTTTCGTTTCGGGTTTGGCGCTTGGAGTTTCTTACTGCTATGGCGCAGTGGAGACTTTATTTATCTTTCGTTTCGGGTTTGGCGCTGGGAGTTTTTTACTGCTATGACGCAGTGGAGACTTTATTTATCTTTCGTTTCGGGTTTGGCGCTGGGAGTTTCTTACTGCTATGACGCAGTGGAGACTTCATTTATCTTTTGTTTTGGGTTTGGCGATGGGAGTTTCTTACTGCTATGACGCAGTGGGACTTCATTTGTCTTTCGTTTCGGGTTTGGCGCTTGGAGTTTCTTACTGCTATGGCGCAGTGGAGACTTAATTTATCTTTCGTTTCGGGTTTGGCGCTGGGAGTTTCTTACTGCTATGACGCAGTGGAGACTTCATTTGTCTTTTGTTTCTGGTTTGGCGCTGGGAGTTTCTTACTGCTATGACGCAGTGTAGACTTCATTTATCTTTCGTTTCGGGTTTGGCGCTTGGAGTTTCTTACTGCTATGGCGCAGTGGAGACTTTATTTATCTTTCGTTTCGGGTTTGGCGCTGGGAGTTTCTTACTGCTATGACGCAGTGGAGACTTCATTTGTCTTTTGTTTCTGGTTTGGCGCTGGGAGTTTCTTACTGCTATGACGCAGTGGAGTCTTCATTTGTCTTTCGTTTCGGGTTTGGCGCTTGGAGTTTCTTACTGCTATGGCGCAGTGGAGACTTTATTTATCTTTCGTTTCGGGTTTGGCGCTGGGAGTTTCTTACTGCTATGACGCAGTGGAGACTTCATTTATCTTTTGTTTCGGGTTTGGCGCTGGGAGTTTCTTACTGCTATGACGCAGTGGAGACTTCATTTATCTTTCGTTTCGGGTTTGGTGCTTGGAGTTTCTTACTGCTATGGCGCAGTGGAGACTTTATTTATCTTTCGTTTCGGGTTTGGCGCTGGGAGTTTCTTACTGCTATGACGCAGTGAGACTTCAGTTTATCTTTTGTTTTGGGTTTGGCGATGGGAGTTTCTTACTGCTATGACGCAGTGGAGACTTCATTTGTCTTTCGTTTCGGGTTTGGCGCTTGGAGTTTCTTACTGCTATGGCGCAGTGGATACTTAATTTATCTTTCGTTTCGGGTTTGGCGCTGGGAGTTTCTTACTGCTATGACGCAGTGGAGACTTCATTTGTCTTTTGTTTCTGGTTTGGCGCTGGGAGTTTCTTACTGCTATGACGCAGTGAGACTTCATTTATCTTTTGTTTTGGGTTTGGCGATGGGAGTTTCTTACTGCTATGACGCAGTGGAGACTTCATTTGTCTTTCGTTTCGGGTTTGGCGCTTGGAGTTTCTTACTGCTATGGCGCAGTGGAGACTTAATTTATCTTTCGTTTCGGGTTTGGCGCTGGGAGTTTCTTACTGCTATGACGCAGTGGAGACTTCATTTGTCTTTTGTTTCTGGTTTGGCGCTGGGAGTTTCTTACTGCTATGACGCAGTGTAGACTTCATTTATCTTTCGTTTCGGGTTTGGCGCTTGGAGTTTCTTACTGCTATGGCGCAGTGGAGACTTTATTTATCTTTCGTTTCGGGTTTGGCGCTGGGAGTTTCTTACTGCTATGACGCAGTGGAGACTTCATTTGTCTTTTGTTTCTGGTTTGGCGCTGGGAGTTTCTTACTGCTATGACGCAGTGGAGTCTTCATTTGTCTTTCGTTTCGGGTTTGGCGCTTGGAGTTTCTTACTGCTATGGCGCAGTGGAGACTTTATTTATCTTTCGTTTCGGGTTTGGCGCTGGGAGTTTCTTACTGCTATGACGCAGTGGAGACTTCATTTATCTTTTGTTTCGGGTTTGGCGCTGGGAGTTTCTTACTGCTATGACGCAGTGGAGACTTCATTTATCTTTCGTTTCGGGTTTGGTGCTTGGAGTTTCTTACTGCTATGGCGCAGTGGAGACTTTATTTATCTTTCGTTTCGGGTTTGGCGCTGGGAGTTTCTTACTGCTATGACGCAGTGAGACTTCATTTATCTTTTGTTTTGGGTTTGGCGATGGGAGTTTCTTACTGCTATGACGCAGTGGAGACTTCATTTGTCTTTCGTTTCGGGTTTGGCGCTTGGAGTTTCTTACTGCTATGGCGCAGTGGATACTTAATTTATCTTTCGTTTCGGGTTTGGCGCTGGGAGTTTCTTACTGCTATGACGCAGTGGAGACTTCATTTGTCTTTTGTTTCTGGTTTGGCGCTGGGAGTTTCTTACTGCTATGACGCAGTGGAGACTTCATTTGTCTTTTGTTTCTGGTTTGGCGCTGGGAGTTTCTTACTGCTATGACGCAGTGAGACTTCATTTATCTTTTGTTTCGGGTTTGGCGCTGGGAGTTTCTTACTGCTATGACGCAGTGGAGACTTCATTTATCTTTCGTTTCGGGTTTGGCGCTGGGAGTTTCTTACTGCTATGACGCAGTGGAGACTTCATTTATCTTTCGTTTCGGGTTTGGCGCTGGGAGTTTCTTACTGCTATGACGCAGTGGAGACTTCATTTGTCTTTCGTTTCGGGTTTGGCGCTTGGAGTTTCTTACTGCTATGACGCAGTGGAGACTTCATTTATCTTTTGTTTCGGGTTTGGCGCTGGGAGTTTCTTACTGCTATGGCGCAGTGGAGACTGATCTTATCTTTCGTTTCGGGTTTGGCGCTGGGAGTTTCTTACTGCTATGACGCAGTGGAGACTTCATTTATCTTTTGTTTCGGGTTTGGCGCTGGGAGTTTCTTACTGCTATGACGCAGTGGAGACTTCATTTATCTTTCGTTTCGGGTTTGGCGCTGGGAGTTTCTTACTGCTATGACGCAGTGGAGACTTTATTTATCTTTCGTTTCGGGTTTGGCGCTGGGAGTTTCTTACTGCTATGACGCAGTGGAGACTTCATTTGTCTTTCGTTTCGGGTTTGGCGCTTGGAGTTTCTTACTGCTATGACGCAGTGGAGACTTCATTTATCTTTTGTTTCGGGTTTGGCGCTGGGAGTTTCTTACTGCTATGGCGCAGTGGAGACTTCATTTATCTTTCGTTTCGGGTTTGGCGCTGGGAGTTTCTTACTGCTATGACGCAGTGGAGACTTCATTTATCTTTTGTTTCGGGTTTGGCGCTGGGAGTTTCTTACTGCTATGACGCAGTGGAGACTTCATTTGTCTTTCGTTTCGGGTTTGGCGCTTGGAGTTTCTTACTGCTATGGCGCAGTGGAGACTTCATTTATCTTTCGTTTCGGGTTTGGCGCTGGGAGTTTCTTACTGGTGATGCCGCGCGTGGAGGGTGAGCGACAACGTTCAGGTCTCGCATTCGAGAGGACGTGGGTTCGAATACCAGTCCGGTCATCGAGATTTCGGTTTTCCTTGGTTTCCTCAAATTACTGCACGCGAATTCCGGCGTGGTTTCTTCAAAAGGCCGTCGCCGAATTCTTCCCGTTCCTTGTCCCCAGTCATTTCCCGCCTCGACATGACTTAAAGCCATAAAAAAAAATTGTGGCGAAGACGACAGATGGAACCGAAACATTGTCACGAGCAAGAAACATAAATATAAAAGTAAGTGCAATCTTCCAAAAGGACGCCTGCGAGAAGTGTGATATTTTACATGACTGTGTATAACACTAGGTTGTATGATGATTTGCCATACCAATAATAAGTTGTTGTCCAGTCACTGAAGCCACATTAACACGTTCTGGAATAATTACCGGGATAATTAGTTAGCCCTTCTTCTCATCGCCGATTGGTTCCACTCCGTCTGAAATTCTGGCGAGTTGAACTTGACGAGGTAAATCCAGCATAAGACTCAAATCGGACTCTAAATAGTTCCAAATACTTCACCATATTTTAGATTCGCTTCGTGAACGTTCTGTTAGCTCAGTGGCTAAAGCGCGTTTTACAAAATGTTCGCTGCTCCTGCCCCGGGCACGAAACGCGGCTGGCTCAGGAATTTTGAAAGTTGTGTTTAATCATATGAGCTATGCCAGGACGCTCCGTGGTTCGGATTCCACGTTAAACTGTAGGTCCCACAGCAAAGGAACTGGCCGTCCTACCTCTGATACAATGGCTTAGTATGCCTCCTTCGGGAGGATCCAACCAACCTTCTGGTTGTGGACTAAGTTAAGTTTTATATTCACCGTGTACTTCAAACGGACTTAGACTGTCCTTGCAATCATTCTTTCTCACTACAATCTTATATTTGTGCTGTTTTAAAAATGTCCTTATAATTAACTTTACAAAATACACCACGAGCGAGGTACACAACGACATGCCTCCGACCACCATGTTACTCTCCCTCTGACCTCCAGAGATACTTTCAACTCACTCTCCAAAGATGCACACATTCGGCTTGTCATCTTAAAGAAAAAAGAGAATTTTAAAGAAAAATATGGCACTAATGACCCCGCCGTCGACGCGCCCTTAAACGTCATCAACAACAAATTAAAGAAAATATTTTATCTCAACAGAAAAAGAAAAAAGAAAACTGCGAACACAGAAAGCGTTATAAATTAAACATTAATTAAACAACTGCTGCGTGCGAATGGAACTTTGTTTCCTCACAAGTGGGGATATTTACCCCTACGAGCAGGCGGTCCTCGGCGGATATGTCGCTCCTCTTGATCCTCCTCGTTGCCACTGTCTTGGCGTACTCTGCAACACAAGAGGATACAGTTAGGGATATTCGCCACGACTACCGCGCACGACACACAATTCCTAATAAACCAAACCTACACCAAAGATAATGCTGCTCTGTAAGATGTTTTGAGTAAATTCCAGAAACTCATTGGTAATAAAATGCTTTGTCAACTCTCTGAGAGAAGCCAACCAAAATGTTTAGTTTCTCACCAAGACGAAGGCGTAAACGAAAATTCACATTTTTGTTTAAAAAAAATAAATTGAAAACTTAGCTACCATCTGAGGAGATCTAGGTTCCAATGGCACTCCCGTCAAATGTTAGCTATCTAGGAAAAAATCGTATCCTACACAAAACTACGAGTAGTATGATTTTTCTATGAGTAAAGCATTAGAGTTGTAATAAGTCGCGTTTCTAAGGCGACGCAGTGTGCACAAATAAAGCGCGGGCTATTTTTCGGCGAGCGGAAGCCGCGAGCCCCTTCGTCAAGCCACCCGCTGTGCTGCGGACAATAACAGCAGGGACAGACAATAGTGACCCGCCACTGGGATATTCTGGTATCCTGTTGCATGGAATGCTGCTCGGAGGGGGAGTGGAGACGGGACACTTCTGGACTGTATGTCGAGGTGAGAAGAGGGACTGCGAGACCACCGCCATCCTCCGTGGGCCTGAGGATCATTTCCCGTCGCCGGCAGTGAGCAGTGCGCGGACACGGTAATGTGCCTATAAAAGTGAGACTTAGTGCAACATATCAAGAGCCCGGAAAATACCCCTGAGTAGCTAGAGACTTGTTTGGGAGAGCCAACTGAGCTAGCCATCTGCAAAAACTATTAACATGTAGAATTGGATGTCTTTAATTTGTAGAATAAATTCATACCTTTTGTGTCTTTATGTCTTGTAACCCCTGGGACATGTCATGTGCGAGGTTCAACATTGATATATTGATAGAGAAAGATCAAAGAGTTTTAATTGCTGACGCCATACAGTGTGTCTAATAAGTTTCAAAGTAGAGCTACCAACACCAAAAGAGAATATTACAGAGTGAATACTAATAGAGAAAAGCCTTATGTTTTTTCGTAAACTCTTCTTTTACACTTAGTAAAATTGAATTTACAGTAAAAAATCTTTCAGGGTTTTTATTTTTAATTTTGTGGTTTAGGTAGGTGAGAATTTAAAAGGTGAAAATGTGACATTTGCGGAGAAAATTGGATAGTGTTGATAAACAGATGTATCAGCTAAAATATTGTTAATGACCTGTAAGGGCAGGAGAATTTTAATTCATGTAGACGATACGACAAAAGTCACCCACTAGCGATTTTAACGTTTAGGTTGAGCTGTAGAGTCAAGGATTTTATCCCGAATTCTGATCGCATCACACCACATTTTGATATACCAAAAGCTCCGAATATTCTCTTGTTCAATGTTAAAAAGAGTCGTTTTGCACTGATGTGAAGAGAATCGTAAATCTTCCCTTTCTTCTTCTCGCCAATCTAAGAATTTTGAGATGTTTTGTAAGACATGCGGGAACTTTTCAGCATTCACTTAAAACCTTTTCACCTTCTGAATACTTAGAGTACTGCTATCCGAAGAACATCGCATTAACGTTAAGCACAGTGTATTTATGTATTGCTGACGTCGACACCGTGTTCATTAGAGGGGGAAGAAATAGAGGCAAGAATCGCGAAGGAATTCGTGCATATCCTCTGGAAGGAACCACATTGACAAATGCATGGAATTATTTCGGGAAACTGTAGATAACCGATACCTTGATGGCCACACTGTGGGAAAATCAAACACGCATCCTCCAGAATTTTTTAAGTTTTTCAATTTATTTATTTAAATTTTTTCCCAGTCATCAGTCTCTTGATAGGTTGGATGCAATCCTCCTTTTTTTCCTATCTTTGCATCTCAACATAACCCTCACAACCCACGTCCTCAATTATCTGCTTCATATACTCTAATCTCTGTCTTCCTCTGCAGTTCTTACCTTCGACTGTTCCCTTCACTAAAAAGTGAACCAGTTATGCATGTCTCAAAATATGATCTACCAGCCTGTATCTTCTTTCTGTAAGACTCTTCCACAGACGTCTTTTCTCTCTTTACAAAACTCGTTCATTTTGTACTTTATCTGTCCACTTAGTTTTCAGCATCCTTCTATAACAATACATTTCAAATACTTCCTCATTATAAAAGAAGAGTATGCAAAAAAACTTGAGTCCTTTCTCTGTTACTACTTACTTTAAAGTTTTCCTTCTTTCTGGTACTCCTGAAGTTCATGTTCGGTTGCCATACAGTGCTGTGTTCCAAACATAGAGTTTTAAAAAGTTCTTTCACAATCCTAGACCGATATATGAAACTGAAAGATTTTAGCTAATGCTATTCTGCTTTTAACATCATTCATTCTTAGGTCATCGATTTTAATTTTACTTCCTTAAGTAACAAAATTCAAAAACTTATTCTATCATAAATTTTTGTATTGAATCTACTATTATTGGTATCATTTCTTCTGCATTTCATAACTTTTATCTTGTTGTCTTGTTGTAGTTTATACTAAGTACAAAATCTTTCTTCAGTATTTTGTTCATGATATCCAGTAACTTCTCAATATTGTCTACATTTCCTGCTAACACGACAATGTCATCAGCAAATTGTAGCACACTGTTTTTTCCCCCTTAAACACTTATGCCACATTCAACTGTAGATAACCTATGTCTGGATGGCTGCGCTGTGTGGAAATCAAAGACGCATCGCCCTGATTTTTTTTTTTTTTCTGTCTTCAGTCTCATGACTGGATTTTCATGTTAACATACCCCTTACAGCCCACGTCCTCAATTGTATGCCGAATTGTAGACTCGGGAAGTACAATTAACATGCTGCTATATTTAATAATGTTTCAACTGTTTAAATCAAACTAGTAAATTTGGTTTTGTACTTTAGCTGAGGGTTTTAGAGGTTTTGTTTTTTGGTAAATATTGCATATCTTGAATGGATAAAAGGCATCATATATTCTAGGTTTATCGAGTGTTCAACCCAATATTTCCTTTCTACTTAAATATTTTTTTTTTTATATTTTTTTTTTGCTGTCGTCAGTCTGTAGACTGGTTTGATGCAATCCTCCTCCATCCCTTCTATATGTAATTTGAGAGGATTACATGTCCTCGGGACACCTTTGGGTCTTTAATGCAGTTGCCTTCTGCATCCCCATGCCGTTGATCATTTCTGATTCATCCGCCTTTAGGGGCCGTTTCCAACCCCAAGGGCAAGAGGGTGCCCTGAACCGCTCTTCCGCCCTCCTTTCGGAGGCCGTTGGCAAGCAGTGGGTGACTCCTTATACCGGGAATCTTCCAGTCGCCAGAGCCTCGTCCGTGCAAACAGGGTGCACCACGTGAAGGAGAGGTTGACATTTGGTTGGAAAAGACTAGTATAGTCTCTCCCAAACCCTTACACCCCTCTACTTAAATACCAGTATATAAAAATTCGTAAGTAAATCTATTCTAGTACATGTCTAGGCGTTCACAAAGGATTGCTAAAATGAATTGACTTCTGTAATGTTGTTTACTTGAGAGCTGGTCGATTTCGCTAGATAACACCTTCATGCTGAGAAACCTGCAGCCTTCATGCCAGTATTTTGAATCTGCGACCAGCAATACAGATTTCGGTTCTCGAAGTTTTACCGAAATCACTTCAGCCGAATGATTGTACCGTTCCTTCAAGAGGTCATGGCCGTCTTCCTCCCCCGTTTGTTGTCTCCTTGTCCTATCCCACCATTAATGAGCTCAATACCAACGAAGAGTAAATGAATAGTAAACTTTTTTTCCAAGTGGATAATTTTCAGATCTACTTATTACCAGTTTAAATTCAGATAACCTCTTTGCGACTGTAATGTGGGAACGGGCATCATTGTTTAGTAATGTTACTATAGCATAATGAGCGGGGACTGCCCGACTTTCGGAACCTACGCGAAACTGGTTAGTAACTTGTTGAAATTCGTTATAATGTTCTCTCTACGTTTTTCTCTCTTGTTTTGCGAAAAATTCGCCACAAATTAAATTAAAAATACGGAAATAAGAGAGTCTGCCCAACTGCGAAATGCTACCAGCACTCGAAGAATGACATAAAAACTATCGGTACATGGATCATATCAACCTAAACAGTTTCGTTTTGTCATAGAGACCGTGGTTAGGTTGAAATGCGGCCTGGACCAAGAGGAAAAAAATTACGAAAATTTGGTTCTACGGCATCCATCTCTGAAATGGCCTATTTGTTTACAACGTAAGCAATCGATTGTCTCAGATTGCTTGTATCGCTATAAGACGGCAAACGTTGTTGTGTTTCACCTCGGACATATCTTTCCTATTTATAAATTTTGTTCAACTTTTTACAACGGAGGGAAGCTGAAACGGTAAGAAACCATTAAAACAAAGGATGAAACCAACATTTCAAGAGATTCTCATTGATTTGGCGGCGTTTAATAGCTAGTCGTTCCTCTCAGTCAGAAATTAGACAATAGTTTTGAGAATCTTACATCGTTTAGTTTTTCTGTTTGGGCCACGAAATTGGTAATTAAATATGTAATTAAAAGTTAACTCGGGTATCAATCACTAGAAAGAGTCTTCAGCGTACTAGAAATTGCAACGAAAGAAACACGCAGTGGCTACCGGTAAAGCTAGCTGTAACTAAGCAATGAACTTGTAATTCTCGACAGCATATGTTGCATACATGTAGTAACTTTACAGATAGCACAAAACAATCACAATGTATTCTAATATTTAAATGAGAATTAAGTGCATCGAAGATTGCCAGCCAAAAACTGTATGCAGAACACAGTAAGAATGCCATCTGGGGAATAAAAGTTTTAATTGCCTATACATGTAAAACAGCGTTTGTCGAGATAAACCAAAAAACTAGATCTAAAATGTTTCGGTTTCTATTATGACCTCTGTATGAAGCGTTTTGTCAATTCGAAACTGTAAGGCAAAACATGAGGAATTCAGTACTTAACTTTCGCATGCCCTAGGCCGGACTCAAATTGGTGGCTTTCCCCGTATTTTTTAAATGGCAACCCAAAACATGAAAAATTATAACGTATATTTGCAAGTTTGCTCTCGTTGAGGCTAAGTGTCTGATATTTCTTTATGTATAGAGATCTACAAGTGCCACTAAAATCTCAAATTTTACTATGTTCCTATCTTTAGTTTTGAAGTTACTCGTTATTTACTTATGATGGTAGTTAAACATAGTGAATCTGGATTGCTCGGCTAAAGTGCACACCCACTGTTTGCTGAATGCCAGGGCATTTCTGGAATACAAATTTGAGCGACGACTAAGATCAGGCGATCAACTTACGAAAAGAAATGAGATCCAACAAAATCAATTCCCGCAAAAATAGGCCAGGTCTAGTTCTTGAGCAGTGACGAAAAATTATGAGATCTTGTTCTGAGCCAAGTCTACAATTTATAATGTGTATTCCCTTCACTTTCTGAAACAGAATACTTTTTCTTGGTGTTATAGCTTATTTAGAATTTAAAAAATTCTCATGACTTGGCCATTTTGCATGTGATAATTTTGCATATTTGTGTGAGTGATAAGGCATTTACGTAGGTTTACTAAAACATGGGACACATAATGGCCAAGTCACGAGAATTTTTGTTTATTCCAAATAAATTTTTCTGTAACACCAAGAGAAACTATTCGGTCTCAGAAAGTGAATAGAATACACATGATAAACTTGGTCGAGAACAAGATCTCATAACTTTTTGTTTCTGAACGAGGCTTGGCCTATTTAAAAAGAATTGTTTTTATTTGGTATATAGTATACTCTCCCTACTCTCAACCGGCGCTTCAAGGTCGTATTATTCGTTCCCGCTTTCCACCCTTCCCCACCCCTCCGGTTACCAACCATCTAAGCAGACGGTTGTGTCCACGTAGGCGAATGGCAAACTTGTTTCCCTTCACAAGGGGGTGGGACGTTTTTAAGGGTTACTGAGTGGGGACCCTGCAGCTCCACTATGCTCGGCTAAGGTGCACACCCATTTTTTGCTGGTATTCTTAACTTCCGGTTGAAGACTTTGGGTTTATTTTCGTTCACAATGAGGTCTATGTACAAGAATTCAACAGTGGAAAAGTTGAAGAAGTTACTTTTTAAATACTGAGCAAGACGTTATTACGTCTACTACAATTTTAATAGTTAATATTTTATATTTTACATTTTTATTAATTAATTTTTTTATATATATAATCAGATCTGTAAATTGATTTAATTCTTTAATCTCGGGGCCAGCCAAAGACTATATGTGGTGTAATGAATGCCAAGCTGCGAGGGTTGATTTCTGGCAAGGAGCGGACAGCTAAGACTCCGTATCCTGGGGCGGAAACGGTCCCGTTACCAAGCTCGCCACGCTGTCGCCTTCCAGGCCAGCGGACGTTGCCCTGACGCTGGGGGGTTGCAATGGCGAAGGTCGGCGAGTTTTCTCCCGCCACGCCAAGTGACGCGTGAGCGAGAACCCACGTATCTGAATGCGCGAGGTGGAACACGTGATTTCAAGAAGCCCATTTCCTCCAATGAGAAGTGATATTCGGGTTTTTTGATATGTTTCTTTCTGTCCACATGTGACTACGGGGAGGAAGAAGGGACTCTTTCTCCGACAGTGGAGAGGAACGGTCGACTTTTTCTCCGGAAGTGGAGAGGACGAGGACGGTTCGACAGAGCTGATGTCGTACTGGTAGTCGTCTTATAATATCGCAGACTGGCGATCCTGGAGTGACGATACACTGCCATATCACGCAGATAGGCTGTGGCACAACTTGCAGAGTCGCTGTCAGCAAATTGGTAAAGTACTCCGCCAGGTATGACGAGTTCACGAGACTGTTGAATTCCGTAAGCGTCCTGAGATTACGAGACTTGCTCTATTACAAAACCCTGAGTTAGCTGGCAAAGATTTGTGAAACGTGATAGCACGAATTTCTTGTGACTATTAAACTATTAAAGGCACCCGAGATTCAATGTTGTAAATATTTCATGTTACAATTGTTAACATTGTTCATATTTAATATCATTTGTTAATTTTGATATTTAAATTTGCAGTAGATGATTCATGACTTACCATAAAAATAAATTCTAATATTGTTTGCTTGGAATAACGGCGAATTGTAACGTCTAGGCTTGTTGTTTGCTTGTTTGAGTGATGTTAACGGTAAATGTAAAGTGGCCTAGCGATGTAGAAGCCATAGTAATTAAATAAAAAAAATCAATGTCAGTTCTTTTAAGACCTGACCGATGTTGGAAGATCTTGCCAATCAAAGATTTTCAATTATTATAATTAATTTTTGATAATAAATTAATAAAATCCCCCCCTCTCCTAAGCCACCCCGTTACAATTGGCGCGCACAACGCTGGGGCCGATTAATTAATCAAAAATGAAAGTTTTTTTTCAAAAAAAGTCTCAAAGAACTCAGTTCATGACCTACGGCATTTATTTTCTAGTATAGAAAGTAAAGTTATTTTTTTTTCATTGTTTGTCAAAATTCAATGTGATGTCATTTAATTCTTTTGCAAATCATAAAATTTTTAAATTAATTCTGTTTCATGATTGATCAGTGATTGCAGAGAAATGTTTGCTCTTTTTTCTGACATGCAATGTTCAATTTAAAGTCACATAATGTCGAGCCAGTAATTTATTTTTGCATGTTAGCAATTAATAATTTATCTGCGCATGTTCTGTTCATGTGAGTTGGTTATGCATGATTCAGCGTTGCTTTCTGGAGTTGCATTTTTTTTCTTGAATGGGTTGTAATTCGATTTTGATGGGATTTGTGCCGATGATTTGGGTAAATTCAAAACTTTCTGGTTAAAATTACGTTTCGTGGTGTTCGTAAGTTTCCGTCGCGTGATAAATAATCTTTGGCCGTGAATAGAATTTCCTTTTGTACTGTAATCCTATGCTTTTGAGGTCCGGACGGAAGCTAAAATTCAACATGGAAGGTAGCAATTCAACTACCGGGGTGACCGATGATTGCGGAAAATTTGAAAATTCTAGGGAGCCGACAGCAAGTGCGGGAGCGAGTCTAACGGAAACTGAAGCGAGGGATGATACTAGAATTGTGGACAATGTCATTGAAGATCTAAACGCTGATGATAGATTGGAATGCGGTTCTAATTCTACTGTAATTATTGCCGATGTTGCATTGGAAAATTCCCTCCTACAGAGTGACGCCGTGATAGTAACACCACCAGGAAGCTGTACACCCCCATTAACTGAAGCCTTACCCGCCATACAAAATCCCATTGTAATGCAAAGCCAACCAGAAATACCTCCCTGGGTCCAAGTAATTATGGCAGAGTTAAAGAAGGGACAGGCAGATTTCACTAAGGGACAAGAAGATTTAAAGACAGAGTTCAATAAGGGACAAGGAGGTTTAAAGGCAGAAAACAAAAGGATCCATGATGACTTATCTAGGAAATTAGATTCTACCCACAACCGGATAGCAGCGATGGAAACGCGGCAGGACGTAATGTGTAAAAGCCTAGAACAAAAACTTTCCAGTTTAGACACAAAAATCAGTGGAGGAGATGGCAGAGTTCCAGACTAGGATCAGGACTGAAATCGTCGATTTGTCAGAAAAATCGGAGCGAGCAATAGCTGTGTGCAACCGATTGGAAAAGGAGAGTGAAGTCACAAATACAAACATTGCCACTGTAAAATCAGCAGTAGAGCATTTGGAAATTGTAACTAGGGAAACAAATGGACAATTGTCTAATTTTGTGCATGAGGTACATGATCAAATAGAAGGGAAAGTATCTCAGATCAGTGCGAAAGTTGACAAAGTTGCTACCTCTGTTACCAATTTAAAAGAAGACAATAATCAATTAAAGGGAGCACGTATTAGATTACAAATAAATGAAATTTCCCGGAAATTGTTGCATATTCAAAGGGAAATAGCCGAGATGTGTTTCTCGCCACGAAAATCAGTTAATTTTGGTGGTGCTTACAGAGATCATGGATACGCGAATTTTATCAGAGCAAATTTATTGTGTATGATTTCTGTAGGGAATTTCAGAGAATCACGACTTAGAATTTACTGGAATTTGTGTAGTGATACTCTAATGACTGTGGAAGCTCAAACGGTTCATTACCTGAGAGGCGGTTTGCTTGCTACCTTTAAAGAGGATATTCCTATCGGCAGATTTCAGCTGACCAGTTTCTTGAAACGAAACTCGTTAGAAACAAATTTCGAGAGCTCCGTTTGCCGAAAAACGATACTGAACTCCAGGGGTGGATACTGGAAATATGCTCAATATGATCCCAGTAGTAGACGCAACAGTAAATTAAAATTTGTTGTAATATTGAATGTTGGTTTTAGGTCCAAAGACAGGACTTTATTCCATTTTAAACATGGGACGTTTGAAAATGGAATGGAGGAAACAAATTTTGGATTTTCTCTTACAAGGAAATTGAATTGTTAGAGTATACAGGTATCTATGCAGACAAAATTGTTATAATACGAAGCACGTAATCTGCCGAAGTGCACTAAGCATGAATTGATTACCAGGTAATCATAACCGCTTAGTTTGGGCCTCTTACCGGTGTTTCCATCCTCGTTTTGAATCGCTTGTAATTGTTTTAAAACTACAAATACCTGATTTTAGCCAAAAAGTGCTTTTATCAAGAGTTTTTGGGTTTATTTACAGGTTATACAGGAGAGAAGATGAACTCTTGAAGATCAATCAAAGATCAATCAAAAATTGTTTGAATTTGAGCTTGTTCTTCTGTGTTCTAATCCAAGATTAGTTTAACGAGTTACGTGCCGATCCTAAAAACAAATTTTCGATCTTTCACAAAGATAATATTAACAACAAGCTTTTTTATTCCTTTTGTTTAGTTTAAAATATCAGTCCGTGTTGCTCGTCATACGCAAAATGTGGGTGGATTGGCCGTAAATTTAAACTTGGAACCGCTTGAGGTTTAAACTACTTAAAAAAAAAAAACAAAACCTATAAAATGATGTTTACAGTATGGATTGTTCAACATGCGAGAAAAATTTTAACTGCAACATACTTTCCTCATCACCTGCTACTTTGAAATAATAGTGTCAAAACAATTACCTTGACGAACCAATTTAATACTTTTTTCTCATTTAAATAGATTTTCAGTCGATCTAAAGTATTTTTTAATATTAATTCTGTCACGGAACGTAGCTGAATAAGGTAAAGTGTCCACAGCAAATCAAGGTTATGTTGCCATAATCTAAACACAACTATGACATTAGAAAAAATTGATTTCTAGCAGAGGCGCATAGAGGTTGGTAACAATCACTTCATAGTCTTAATTCAAAGCGATAAAATCAAGCAACCACTTCCCAAAGCTGTCAAGCGATTAATTACAATACGATTCAGCAAAATGACGACTACACATTCTGATCCACTTCGAGGGCGTTTTTCCATAATGCAGTTTATAATTTTCTGCTTTCGCCAGTCTTTATCTTTGAAAAAACGTGAAACCTAAGGCCCTTACTTTTCACTTAAATCTCGAAAATCCCTAGACGCATGGATTAACCGGCGTAATTCCGTGTTTAATAAGCCTTGTAGCGACAATAGTACATGTAAACACAGCGTTAGAGCAGAACAGTAAATATGTTATACCAAGTTTCGGAGGCTCTATTGAAATTACGAAGCTCTGTAGAGTCGCCTTACCCTTCAGTATGGCGTCCTTCAGTTCCTCGGCGCACTGTCCCATGTGCTCCTGTACTGCGGGCGACGCCGTAGTGGGACACCAGGGAGCCTGCAACATAAGGGTAACAGCTTACGTTATCATTGATATTACTGTATCAACTGGGATGAAGCTTATGCCTCTGTAGCAGTTTCTCCGGTTTCCAATATACGTTTTATGCTTAGTTTACTCCAAAATCCTTTCACTGTTTAATATACGTTGTTACGTTCATTGTAGCAGAAATCATACCAATACTAGTGGATTAAATATAAAAATAGGATCGGATCCAATAGGAGAAGTAAGAGAATTCTGTTACTTGGGAAGTAAAATTACAACCGATGGCCGAAGCAGGAATGATGTTAAAAGCAGAAAAGCATTAGCAAAAAGAGCATTCATGAAAAAGAGAAACCTTTTAGTTTCAAATATTGATCTAGGAATTAGAAAGAGCTTTTTAAAACTCTTTGTGTGGAGCACAGCACTTTATGGTAGCGAAACATGGACTTTAGGAAAACCGGAAATAAAGAAAATTGAAGCATTTGAAATGTGGTGCTACAGAAGAATGCTGAAAATTAAGTGGACAGACAAAGTAAGAAATGAACGAGTTTTGGAAATGGTGGGTGAGGAAAGAAGTTTGTGGAAGAAGCTTACGGAAAGAAGATACAGGCTGGTAGGTCATATTTTGAGACATGCAGGATTGTTTAATTTGTTAGTGGAGGGAACAATCGAAGGTAAGAACTATAGAGGAAGACGGAGATTAGAATATATGAAGCAGATAATTGAAGACGTGGGCTGTATGGGGTATGTAGAAATGAAGAGGTTAGCACAGGATAGGAAAGGATGGAGGATTGCATCAAACCAGTCGAAAGACTGAGAGACAGCAAAAAAAAAAAAAAAAAGGTTACGTTCATCGCTCAACTTACTTCAGTCCATGGCTTCCTTTACCTATGAATGTAAGCTTTACCAGTCTCTTATTACTGGGGTCAGATGACGATTTATATTCAAGTTCTACTTTTAGTGTCTATATACTAATTTTAATTCTTTACTAAATACAAATCAAGACCTGTTCGACAATGTATTCTTTTATACTAATCAATTACTCTTTTTACGCGGCACACCGACGATCCGACGACCCACTATCATTTACAAGGTGTGTGCCTTGTATGTTCGGTGAGCGGTGACGCCCTGGCCTCGGATAGACGCTGGTCCGAATCTCCGTCCGGCCACCCAGATTTGGGTTTTCTATGGTTTCCCCAAATCACTTTAGGTAAATGCCGGAATTGTACCTTCAAAAGGGCATGGCCGAATTCCTTCCCATTCCTTTTCACTCAGTTATATCCTTCCTTATTGACCTTGCTGTCGACAAGGCGTAACCGAAGGAAAGCAAAGTGTGTACTACGCTAATTTGCATACTTAGTTCATCACACGCTGCTATGGTAATTTATACCCATAACATCGATTCGCTAGCCTTGTAAACTAACTATTTACACTTTCTAATAGATGAAGTATTTTGATACTATTCCATACCACAACAAGCGATGAACCAACAAAATAGTTACGGCAGCTGAACACGTAGGGAAGAAAATGATATTACTGGAGTCAAGATTTATACAGTTCTGATTAATAAAAAAATTCTGCTTACATATTTGAAAGTAACAAGGTAAAACCGACCTCTCATCACTTTAAGACAGTTGTAATAATTAATGCGGAATTCTATACAAATCTGTTGATTGTGGGTTAAGTTTTCGTTCGCACAAAATTTTGTTCCAAACAAACAGAACGGGACAAAGATTACATTATGAAAAAGTTGGTTGACCAGGTTCCAGCTACCGCTACCAGTGGAATCCCTACTAATAGAATCAGTGTTCTCAACACTTACTTGTCTCTTTTTCGAATTTGCGCTGTGTGTGTGTCTGTTGTTTTTTTTCTTTCTGATATCGCCAACGTTTAGACACCAAACTGGAGCCTACGTCAGGGCTTCTCTCTACCTAGCCACCTGGTTCTTTTTGATAAACTTGAACACTTGATTCACTGCTGATTTTTCACCGGAAAAGATGATTTTGTTTCTCCACCAAACAGTGAATCAAGTGTTCAAGTTTATCAAAAAGAACCAGGCGACTAGATAGAGAGAAGCCCTGACTAAGGCTCCAGGATGGTGTAGAAACGTTGGCTATATCAGAAAAAAAAAAACGCAGTGCAAACCCGAAAAGGAGACAAGTAAGTGAAATTTTTCAATAATGACGCCTGCGAAAAGTGCGAAATTTTATATTAGTGTTCAACACTAACTGCGTACTGTCTAAAAGTATTAAAGGTGAATATATACGTTCTACACATCCAGGCCATCTATTGACAAATATGCACAGAAAACAACACTTTTCTTATTATATCGTGTTGCAGTATTCCTTGGAACCTAATGTCTATTCTGTGCCAATATTCCCAATTTACTCTAATATTTACATCGTATTAGATTTGGATTGAAAATATAAATTGAATTCGATTCAGGGTATAATGCTAGATTGAACCTGTTAACTTAAACACAGTCCAAAAAATATTACTAGTTTAACTAAATTAACGTCCAGCGCTGAAGCGAAGTTAGCTGGTTCGTGTCCCGGTGGTGGAAGACATTTTAACCATAAGAACTTGGCCGGCAGGGTGGGAGACGTGGTGGTGTATAACTACTAATCATTACATAGTGAACCGAAGTCCTGGGTTAAATCCCTAATCTCTCCGCAGTGCGTATGCAGTGAGCGCATACGACACTGTTGATGGGAACGTTAAGCTTGGCGGTCTACTTGTGTCATTCGGAAGAGCAGGACTGAATGTGCCGGCGCCTGGTTTAACCCCCTCCCTTCTTCCATGTCTCATCAACAACACTTTACACCGCACACGCACACTGTCACAGTCATCCAAACTTACAGCAACGCTACGAACAGTGTCCCACTGCGCAAGGCTACGGGAAGTTAACCCTGTACGTCTTTCCAAACGTTCCCATGGACTGATAAACACTGCCCGCCTACTCCCGGACGAAGAAGAGGAATTTAAAGCGAGCGTGGTGGGTCAACGGTTATCGTTCTGGCCTCGCATTCGGGATGACGCGGGTTCGAATCCCCGTCCGGCCATCAAGATTTGGGTTTTCCATGGTTTCCCCAAATCACTCCACGCGAATGCCGGGATGCTTCATTCAAAAGGCCATGGCCGAATTCCTTCCCGTTCCTTGCCCCAATCCCGTCCCGCTTCTAATGACCTCGTTGTCGACGAGGCGGAATGCCCAAGCAAAAAAAAAAAAAGAAAAAAAAAAAAAGTAATCTAAATTCACTATGAGATTGAACGTATCAGTTAAGTGTTAATTAATTTTCAATATTAAGTAGCTATGTAATTTGTCACAGTTACCGCTTTGACTCACTGAGTCCCGCAATAGTCACTTCTGAGTAGCTACCCTCCCTTACTAGATGACTCTTGTAAGTAAAGGTTACGTCTTTCGGCCCATCGGGAGTTTTTCCTTCGGATCACCTGGACGGAACAACTTGGCGTTTCTCCTATTGCACCTCAAGAAAATTGGTCACAGAAAGACAATGAAGATTGTCTAATCTTAGAGGGATGACGGTAAAATTAATTTTGGTGGGTTGCACTAGCACATTTGAAAGTATAAGCCCGAGGGCAATGAAGAAGTACGAATGTATGATGTATCTAGTGAAAGTATACAAATGATAAGTCATCGACAATTGTTATCGTGATGTTAGTGTCTGAATAAATTATCTGAACGAGCGTCATGGGTGAGCGGTAGCGCGCTCTTGCCTTGTATTCGGCAGGACGCCAGTTCGAATCCCCGTCCGGGCATCCAGGTTTGGGTTTTTCAATGGTTTCCCCCATATCATTCCAGGTGAATGTCGGGATGCTTCCTTTAAAAGGCCATGGCCGAATTCATTCACGTTGCTTGTGCTCAGTCCTTTTGCAAAATAATATTGGAGATTATTGATGAAGCCAAAGAGTTTTAGAACATACGCATGTTTCTTCGATAGTGGATTAATGTGATATTATTATTTTCCAGGTGTTTTACGGCGTTGATTTTGAACCGTGGAATCTGATGTGCAGGTGATGAATGAGAGCCTATCAAATAGATCCGATACCGGAGGAAAAGTATTATTATTATTTTTTGTTCCTTTTTTCTTTGGCTTTACACCTTGTAGACGTCGAGGTCAAAGTCACCGACGATCAGCGAATGAGAAGATCCAGGTAAGAAAATGAACGGTTGAGGAAAAATGGCAGCATCTTGGTTGTCCGTCCAAAGTATGCCTGTCATCGCTGCAGTAAATTTTTTGCTTCCCGCATTGGACTCCAGAGTCACGTTCAGATCAGTAGATGAAGCGGCATTCTGCCTGGAAGACCAACCTACTCGACCTCAAGTATTGCCATGATGTGCTCTTATTAATTTACTCGATAGCTTGATTACTGGTTCTTCAGAGTGCGTCATTGCGAGGTCAGTGGCCACTGCCCATACATCCTACAGTCTGATGTACGCTACCATAGAAGCAACAAGTTGCAAGATTGTATCTAGCAAATGGGGATCAGTTCGGTGGCTTGTGTATCGCAATAAGCGGTTGGAAGCTACTGAGCAGTGAAGCTGAATGTCTGCAAGTTGGCGAACAAGGCCTGTGTTGTGCTGGGGCGGCGGCATTGTGTAAGCGACACACAAACCGCAGCCTCTGTCAGACTGCTTTGTGTAGCCGAGTCGGAGTCCACGCCATAGCCTGCTGCGCTGCAGTCCGCTATTAAAATGGTGGCCCCACCAACAGTGATATAGTTAAACTATACTATATCTGGTACAGAAAACTTAAATCCATGATACAGATTTGCTTCAATGATTCACTAAAAAGAAAAAAAGTCTGGGATTACTTTTTAATTATAATTTCTCTGTCTCCTCTTCCTTATCCCTATTTCCACATGTTCTAAAGCTTTCTCGGGCTGTCTCTTCTCCCACATACGTTCATCTGACATGTCTATATACTATGTTTCTACTTTCTTTCTTTATTCTTTTTTGTCCGATTTGGCAATCAAAGAGCTCTACTGTGAATCATAAAAGCATGAGAAAGAGGAACTGAGTTCCTACTCGAAGTCAAACCAGACCTGCATCCACATCATAGACCAGTGGTTCGAAAAGAGGGTCGGTACTGCCCACCGACGGGCACTGAAGACGTCGTAGGGGGCGTTTCTGTTCCGAGGCAAATCTAGGGAATGTTGAGGGCCAACCACATCCCCTCCCCCCCCCCCCTCAACTATTATATCCCGCTTTAACGGCGCATCAAACAAGTTTTTACTTTAATTGCTTTTCCATGCTAATATGTAGCCAAACGAGGATTTAGAATGGTCCGAAGTTTATTAACTAAAAAGATAATTACATTTCCAATGATGGAACGCGATGATTTAAAACTGCTGATTAGAAATATGGCTCCAAAAACTGAAAAATTAGTATATCGTGTTTGCTCCTATAATTAATAATATTTTTTCATAATATGTATTTTTTGAGCGGTGAAGAATTTGCCAATATTGTTAATATCTTTTAATAGAATAATTTTAGAAAAATGTCCTCGCCTTCTTTGGCGGGCTACAATGGCCAGTGGTGTTACTACATCTACACCAGGGGTGGACAACCCAAATGATCTTGCGGGCCGCTTTGGAAATGCATTATAACTCCGCGGGCCACATATAAAATTTTATACCCCCGTCCCCATATAAGATTTAGACCCGCTATAGACATTTTTTTGAAGTGTAAAACTGAAAAATATTGGGTTATTATTATTGTTTTTACTATTATTCTTACATGTAAACATAATAATAATGATACTAAACTTAATTTTTTCTCAGTTAATTTTTGAATATGTGAATGCACAAATAATGTATTTTTTATTAATACATTGGTTTTCACTACTTTGGCCATTTTAAAATAAATATATTTTGTAAACGTGTGATGAATCTCGCGGGACGGAAAAAATGTTCAAGGTGGGCCTCGGGTTGGCCACCCCTGATCTAGACGTAGTGATCGTTATTAAATAACAGCAGTATTTAGTGAAACACTCGCGAAGAGAGGAATTTCCAAAACACTTAAAGGAAAGTATTTACATTAGCGTAACAATCACTAGTTGCTTTTTAACTATTTATATTAATTTGATTTAGTTGTTTTCGTTACACACTTAAGAAAAAAGCTTTTGGAGCAGCAATGTGAGAGTTTTGATCTGATTGAAATTTAGCCTGGATCCACGACAACTGGCATTTGAAGTTTCAGCAAAGGGCATGGTAATTTGACCTTAAATTTTTTTAAACTGAAATCATTACTTCATGAGAAGGAAAGTAGTTAAACACTTATTGCTATCTATGTGGAATGCACAACGATTACACGGTATAACGTAGGTTGTTAAGGTTTATATTGCTTTGGTTTCTCTTACGCAATATTACTGACGTCATTACTTGAGACGCGTGTTAGTAGTTCCAATTGTATCGCGATGTAAATTACAATCGAAGTATGTACAACATTACAAAATCAGGGTTATGATCGTCGTTTAATAAGAATTATATTATTTAAACAAACTGGAAAAAAAGATATATTACAACACTCTGTTATACTTGTCATTTTCGACGGACTTAGAAGCCAGTTACCTTAATAAATTGTTACGCGCTACGAATCCTGGAAATCGGTCCCAATTTTGAAATAAATGATCCGACGTATTAACACTACTGTTGCACATAGCGGCATGAATGTATTGTAAGTGATGCCAAACGACGCATTGAGCCGGCTGAGAGGCGGCATTCAGATACGAAGGTTCGCTGTCATAATTAGCACACACAGTTTCACTTTCCGCCCTTGTCAGATCTCAGAGCTACAGCGAGCCTATCACAGGTGGCGCTGACTCCAATTAGCAGATCCCCCGCTTTCCCTTCTCGCCAGCCTTTGTCTCAGAGAGCCCACAATGGAAGAAGGGGGACACAAAGCAGGACTCATTTCCCGGAATGAACAAACCGACTCCGTGTGCGGTGCGTCGGGAATTGACTTTCCCCTCTTCCTTTCTGTTCCGCGAAAAATGAGAGAAAAACGTGCATTGAATATTCCAATACTGTTATAGTGCGTGCCATGGAATTCTTTATTACAGTTATCAAGTTGTAAGTAAGATCATGGTGCTGCCTTAATGTACAGAAGTGTGATGCACTGTAATACATTTATTATTAAGATGGACAATAGTATATCAGTAGAAGGAATTTAGCTTTAGATATTGTCTTCTTATGTCTGAGCATAGTGAAACAGCCCTCAAACCAAAAATTAAATGTAACTGTATTTTATGATGCATTTATAGTAAGTTAGACTTTGGTTCAATATGATCTGGTATGTTTGTTTTGCAGTTTCTTGTAAATCAATGTATATAGACTTTGTTTTTTGAAAAGAAATTATTTAGAGGCCATATAATATGTTCAAGAACAGAATTGTGCAAGAGCATTGCTTAAATGTTGGTAATTCCAAGTATTAGGACAAGTTACGACGACTAAAGGACAATTTGCTATAGTTTAAAATGTTTTTTGTGAATAATTTATTGTTTAAGTATCTTTAATTTTTCATTTCTGACCATTTTGTATTGATTGTAAATTATTATGTGTTAATTCTGATTGTTTTTAATATGTTTAATTTGTTTAAGTATTGTTAATGTTCGAGAAATATCTGTCGGAATCTTTTGAAGTATTCTAGAAATTTCGATGGAGCCTACATAATGAAATCAGCAGAAAAACAGTAAAAGTTTTCACCGACTCAATTTACGACGGCCAAGAACAGTATTGTCTGTGGAAGAAGTGTGGTATGCAATCTCCGGATTGTATGTATTAATGTAAACAGTATCTTTGACGTCGTGTTTATTATGAAAATAAAAGCAAGTTTAAAGTGGACTATTTCGTGGACTAGTTATTAATCATATGAATTAAACCACGAACAATCTAATAATAGGCTGATGTCTATCCCTCCAAGACAACAACCCGGGGTATTTCGCGTTGCCTTCCCCAGTGTTATAGTGTTCATAAGAGTGGATTACTGAGATTGTGTGCTCGGTGTATAGTGTTGCGAGTGAGGGATGAGAGAAGGGACATAGAATATCTCCAATAAATTCAAACGCAAATGACGTCGTCTGTCTTCCAAACGACCCCAGCCTAATCTACGTATCAATTCTTTGACGCTTTCATACGGACTGTAACAACCAGTCATGAATCGAGTGGCTCTCCTCTGCACTCTCTCCACTGAGTCAATCAGAACCTTGCGATACGGATCCCAAAGTCCACAACAGTAATCCAAATGCGGACGCACTAGTGTTTTATACGCTATTTCCTTTGTATGAGAATTAAAATTCCTCAGAATACGACCTATAAATCGTAATTTAGAAATAGCTTTGCCTACGACGGAAGTTATGTGCAAGTGCCATTTCATGTTGCTATGTACTATTACTCCCAGCTACCTCAGGGAATCAACCGTGTCAACAACTGAATTGTTTGCTTTGTACTTGTGAGCAAACTGATTATTTTTGTTACTTATTCGCATTGCGTTGCACTTTTTGCAATTAAGTGTAAGCTGCCATTTACGGCACCATTCGGAAATAGAATCTAAATCGCGCTGAATTTCTGAGCAATCGTCCGAGCACCTTATTTCCCTATAGTTAATTGCATCGTCGGCAAACAATCGCAAAAAGCATTTAATGTTGTCACCTAGATCGTTTATAAAAATTAAGAAAAGAAGTGGTCCTATTACACTTCCTTGAGGAACGCCAGAAGTAACATCTAGCTTAGAAGAGTCTTCCCCGTCAACAACGCCATACTGTGATCGACCAGTTAGAAAATCACGTATGCATTCGCAAATCTGATCCGATATACCGTATGCTCGAATCTTCGCTAAATGTCGGTTGTCTGGTACAGAATCAAAAGCTTTCTCAAAATCAATATTGCATCAACTTTGAATCGATAACTCTCATTACGTCATGGGAAAATAGGACCAATTGAGTTTCACCCGATTTCTTCTTCATAAATCCGTGTTGACATGGTGTAAGTAACTCGTTCTCATCTAGAAACTTCATAATGTTGGAGCTTATGACATGCTGCAGAATACTACTGCATACAGATGAGATATGGGTCGATAATTCCCAGGATCATTCCGATCTCCTTTCTTGAAAACAGGAATTACCTTGGCTTTTTTCCAGTCAGAAGGTACTTTTTTCTCTTCTAAAGATTTACGGAATATATGTGACAGAAATGGATCAATTGCCTCCGCGTATTCTGAAAATACTCTTACCGGTATACCATCCGGACCTGGCGCTTGACCCCACTTCAGGAGCTTTAATTGCTTTACAATACCTACACTATTAACTTCTACCGGAGATGACCATGATCACAAGATGACACTTGATTCAGGAAATGAAAAAATCTAAACGTTTTGGTAAGGCATTCAAGGACTGACATAATTGCGAAGGGACATGCTGAACAATTCACGAGAAACGCTGAAGGAATTTAAAATTAAAATTTTTAAATTGCAAAATTAATAGTGTGGTGATATCGCGTTTTGCTGATTGATAAAAAAAATAGTGAAATTTGAAAATAATTGTAGTATGTGTTCCATTAAAATTGAATTTGATACTCTCTAAACTCTTTGGTTTTCTTCAAATCTTCTTAACTAATCGCACACGCGTCAAAATGTTACCAACCATCCAGTCTCTTCCTATCGAAAGCCTCTTCCATCACTTCTTTATTGGGTCACACTTCAAGTTTCTTATTTATTCTATCTTATCAATTTTCTTACCCTTCTATAAAACAATAATTCTAAACGTTCTATTAAAAGAATCAAAGCGAAGTGCTAAATAAATCCAATATTACAAAAGTCGTTCACAGTCTCAATTAAGTGATTAATATTCAAAGAGCTCGGTACCTAAAGGTGATTTTGATATTATTCTAGCTTCGGCCAGCAGCTATAATATTAGTTCCTAAATGAGAGGTTTATTTTGCGCCTTTTACGACATCTGCTTGGTATTGAGATTCCATTACTTCTGAATTTCTCCGTCTGAAGCAGTCACATAACTTCTGAAACTTGTTACCACATTTTGCTTCATACTACAGTGCAACCTCGATATAACAAATCGGAGGGGAACAAGAAAATATTCGTTATATCAAGTAATTCGTTGAACTAAGGTTTATTATGTTGAGGTTAGGTTGGTCTAAAATTTGTATAAAGAGGTAAAAAAATAGTTATATTCACCTCAACATTACGTACTTATCTTGTTATAGCGAACAACTTCTACTAATAAATGATAACACATTTTTATCAAATTACTGTATGTATTTTCTATTTAAAAACAATTAGGTAGGTAACAAAATTTTTTCTTACATTAATAATCAAAATTGAATGCAGTAAAATCCGTAAAAGTAGGTACATATCTTGGTGGGTACATACATTATGTAGGTAATTTAATGTTAATTTCAAAGATTCGCACAACAAAAATCACGAATTAAAGGTAAAGAATCAACAATGTGTTTATACTGTAGTAGCTTAATCTCAATTTTGTTCATCTTGATTAGAAAAAAAGTCATAAATAGTTGTCTGTTTACCACCGCTAAGAGTTATCACATCCAAAGCGTAATCTAATTTCGTGATGGAATTGACTACATCGTCACTCAAACCTCCCTTTTTGAGAAACACAGATTTTATTATATTTAAAGCATTATAAACATCTTTTATTGTGAAGTTATGCTCATCAATTTCACCCCCTTCTTCCTCGTCTTCATCCGCTTCTGCATTAGTAACCGGCAACACAGATGTGACGATGTCAGCATCAGTTAGTTTTCCACAGACGGCTAAATCATTATCAAAGGAAACGAAGTCTTCGAACTCAGTCTCTTGAAGGTGCAATTCTTTTTTAACTCTTTGCCAGGTCCTAGCAAGTTATGCGACTGGTAAATCGTCCTCCTCATCTTCGCATGTTACTTTAAACCCACTTTTCTTGAAGCAGTTTGCAATGGTCTTTTCAGTGACTAGATTCCAAGCTTTGGCGATCATCCACATGGCTTGTAAAACGTCAATTGTAGTTGGTGTTTGACGTTCAACATCAGCAAGAAATCGTCTGACAACTCCCTTCCTATAATGAATTTTGAAGCTGTGGATGATGCCTTGGTCCAGTGGTTGTAGTTTTGAAGTGGTATTTGGAGGCAAGTACTTTATTTTTATATTTTACAGGTTAGGAATTTCTCCGTGTGCAATACAATTATCGATGAACATTAGAAATTTCTTGTTTTTTTTTTCTTCATCTCTTTATCCAGACTTTTAAGCCAATTGCAAAAAGCATCACTAGTCATCCAAGCCTTATGGTTGGACGTGTAATCTGTTGGCAGATTATTGACATTTTTAAAACATCGCGGTTTTTGATATTTTCCGATGATGAGTGGCTTAAGTTTGTAAGTCCCAGTACAATTTGTTCCCAGCAGTACTGTTAAGCGAAGTTTGGTGTTTTTTCCGCCATTACATTTATCGCCTTTGAATGATAAGGTTTTTTCAGGTAAAAATCTATAGAATAGTCCAGTTTCATCGGCGTTAAAGATGTCTTCGGGATCGTATCCGGTGGTCAGCTCTGCCAGTTTGTTTTTCCAATCATCACATACTTTTTCATCAACACTACCACTTTCACCGCATATTTTTCGAAAAACAATCTCGTTTCATTTTTTGAAATTTTGAAGCCACCCATTGCTAGCACGGAACTTTTCATGTCCCAATTTTACTGCAAACTGCTAAGCCTTTTCCTGAAGAATAGGGCCTCCGATTGTGATTTTTTTTGTCTCGGCACTGTTTTAACCTCTTCAACACACATTCCTCTGCGTCTTTGAACTCGCATGATTTTAATCTTTTACTGTTTACAGGCAAACCACTTTCTTCTGAAAACTTATCTTTAAATTTTAAAATTGTAGCCAATGTACTTGCGGGAATCCCGAACTTATTAGCTATGTCTAATTTTTTCGTCATAGGATTTTTGTCAACATAATTAATGATGTTTCGCTTTTCTGCAACCTATAAGGAACACCTTTTACGTTTCTGAGCCATTTTAACTTAAATCTTTAACAATAGTGACGAGCAGAAGTGTTTACATTACTTTCAATCAAACAACAATGATTGTTTTACGAACAAAAGCGTGTCGAAACATGTCGCGATTGGTGGGGACTTTATATAAAGGTTTTGGCTTGACAAAATTCGTTAATTAGAGGTATGTATACTTTTTCTTGATAGTTGAAAATTCGTTAAAAAGAGGTTGTTCGCAAAAAAATGTTCGCAATGTAAAGGTATATTTTATATTGACTCTTATGGACAATTCAAGGGGATTACGAAGAATTTGTTAAATCGAGGAATTCGTTATATTGAGGTACGTTATATTAAGGTTGCACTGTATAACCAACACGATTACAAAATAAAAATTTGGCAACTTTATGGCGCTAAAATTAATTAGAGGGAGATTAATTAGGAATTGAACCAATTTTTTCTAGATTATCTGCACGGTTATCAAATAAAATATGGCGCAGTTTTTAATTCTTCGGTAAGTGAATTAGCGAAAAACCATTGAAAAATCAAATTTCCCCTCACTTTTTAAACGAGTGATCCAAGATTCTTTCTCACTTATAGTGACGTGTAGCCTCATAAAAATTATCAGCAGTATTACTAAGGTTTATTGTTTTTTGCAGAATATTAAATGAAGAATTTAAAAAATTTGATTCTTCAACAAATAATATTTTAGAGGAAAAAATCGTATCTAACAGTAGATAGATTATAGCTCGATAATAAGCACTTCGTTGTATATGTGTAAAAACTCAATATAACCTATTTCAGTGTATTTGTTTGTTTGATTTATATACGTTAAAAACACTTTCGTGAAAACGAATGTTGAATAGGTTTAAAAATAGCTTTTTAATTATTTTTTAAAGATTTTACGAATTAATTTTCTAGAGAGTTCGAGTTAAAACATCAATTGTGTTCGGAACCGTCATCACAGGGATATAAGTTGACGGAATTTGATTTTCTGTTTGATATTATTCTCATTTATTCTGCACAGATAACTTTTTCTCTATATGGCATTTTTAATGTCTATATATCCCAATTTTGATCTGCGAAACACCATCGGTAAATTTCACCACATTAATATTTCCTCGTTGATTCTTTGTACCATACTCCAATTTGTATTTACTTTTCGTTATTGGTTCTGCCATAAGGGGATTGGTGAAGTGACCTCTTTATAAACTCCTCATAAAAACTGAAAACAGTGAGAAAAAGCATCAAAGGTTTATTTTAGAAATGAGCTCATTCAAATAGAATCAAAGAAACTATGGATGAAATCAATTATTCACTATTGAAGCTTTACCCAAAATTCGCTTTGTAAATTGCCACTAAACGATGGAGAATACAATGTTTGCCTTCGTACACAGAAATCGTAACTTAAGGATTCGTAACCATTCACTAGTGGAGTCGATGATATAGTCCCGTTTTATGTTTACCTCTTTAAAATATACACGCGACAGATATGTACTGTACTTCAAAGATTTTTTTTTTTTTTTCGTAATTCCTGAAAGTCATTAACGGATGGAGGAAGTGTAGCTATATCAAATTATTGTCTGCACCCGCATTGAGTGTGTCTAATATCTGAGGCGGAAGATATCTCAAACATCTTCTCGAGTGCTATTGCGAAGAGAAACGAAAGAAAGTGTTTTTGTTTGTCCCGCTGTGCCAATGTCTGAGACACGTCAGCCGGCACAGTGGCGGCTGAGGTAACACACTTTCTCTCGTGGGCGTGTGCGCCCGCCGCCTACTGCTTCAAGGTCGAAACAACAAAGATGACACAGCAAGCGGGAAAGAGGTCCACTCTCCCTTTCTCAACACATCAGCAGCACTCAAATAATACCTGACACATTCACTGTACTTCTTCAAAGTTGACAATTAACACAGAAAGAAAACACAACGGATGTTTATAATTAGGAAAAGTAATCAAAAATATTTATTGAATTGTAGGCCCTAAGCATTGCATTCACTTTCGTTTGCATAACTGTCATTTCGAAAGTTACTTTTTATTTAGTCACAATATAATTTTAAATAAAAATATTACCGTTTCTTGTGAAACAACACGTACCCTCACGTCCTTCCACAGTAATATTTAACACATTGACCTGTAACGAGAGTGTTGATTAGTTAATGAAAGAAGGAGTGGACAGCTTACATTGAGGGATGGTCTTTGGTGTAAGGAGTGCAACAAGAAAACACATGATTGGTCAGCAGGATCATGTGGTATTGAGAAGAACCGTGATTGGCAGACGACCATGATAGTCAGAAATTTGAAGCCGGCAACCATTGAAAATGGTCGCATAACTTGTTGCTCGCTAGCAGTGTGATTATGAGTGTGTATTCAACATGTGTCGCGCCTTTCAGTGCCTTAAAGTGGCGTAATAGCCGAGATTATACATGTGTGTTGATAAGTTTGCGTTCCTTCTAACTGCTAACCTGTAATGTACGTTGAAGTTGTACGATGCCTGAATCTATTTTTGCAATGTGAGACTGTACTGGACTGGATTTGTGTTCTTTAAGGAAACAATTTGAAGTCTAGCGATTACGCATAGCCAGGGATAAGTGTTGTATCGGCAATCCTGGTTAGCGTCCCGGGTACCGGGTGGCGACTGATTGTTATTAACGAACCTGTAAAAGTCCATCACATAATAAATCGTTACATGGAACAAATCGCGTTACAGACGCTGGATCACACCATGAAAGAATATTGATGGATTTTGATCTAATTCCATTTAGTATTGAATAATAACTTCATGAATCAGTTTTATTCTACTTCTTCTTCCTTCGATTTTGGCCTACCTTGGACTATGTGAAACAATTGATTTACCTCTTCGCCTTTCTCTTTTCTTTTTTAGAATAATGCTCTGGCGCCGCATTCTGGAGGACGCCGGTTCGAATCCCCGTCCGTAAATCCAGATTTGGGTTTTCCATGGTTTCCCCAAATCAATCTAGACGAATGGCGGGATGCTTCCTTCAAAAGGCCATGGCCGAATTCTTTCCCGTTCCTTGTCCTCAGTCCAATCCCGCCTCTAATGACCGACGTCGACGAGGCGTAAAAAATATATTTAAAAAATGCTTTCTACAGACTATGTGGTCTTGGCATTTGTGCATTATTCCTGTAACCCCTTGAATTTATCAGTTTTAGTTTAAAACACTGTTCGATTCTCTATCTTATCTGGATGGAAACCAACTTTTCCATATCTGTTCTCGTCTCTTCAACCCATTTTCTTGCCACCTTTAATTTAAGTAATATTGTGATACAGAGAAGAGGGCTATGTTAACTAATCACAGAACTTAAAACAAGAGGTAAAAAATCAAACTGGGTTTTTTTTCAAACTGTAAATGAATATACCATAATGTATGCAGATCGTTAAATATATTTGGTTTACTTTTTTAAGTAATATTTTTGGTCAATACTGTAGCGGTATTGCTGATGAAATTTATTAAAATTTCATTTTTCTATCTGATGCGGCTGATGGAGACAGAGGTAGTCAATTCGTCTCATGACCTCAGCCCTGGAGTGGAAGTGCAAAGTCAACCAATTACTAAAGTCGTTTCACCTTCCCAAATACACAGTAATGAAAATTAGGGAATAGAATGTATTGGGCGATACGGTTGTTCAGAATATTCAGGTAAAATGAAAAAATTTCTGCTTCATACGGTTCTTAACAACGTCGTCTGTTTCGTCATGGTTGGTGCAAAACCTGGCTTCGTGAAATGTGCTGTTTCGCAAATGAAGCGTTGCACATATGAAGGTATTACTTTATCGTTCACACAGAGTTTAACGGATATTTTTTATTTCATTACCACCATTTTAGCATGTACAAAATAACTACAAACATATCGTTGTCCTACTAACAGAGTGGTTTTGTTTTCCCTAAATCATTAAAAATTCAATGAAATTAAATAAGATTTTTAGGAAAAAAATAAATATACGTGAATACCAGTAACTGGAGAGTTTTTCAGTGTTACTAATGCAACATAAATGCAATTAACATTATCTTTGCTAATTATTAATATAAAAGTCTGAAGGAAACTTATTGCTAAGTCAATATTTTGACCATGCTGCATAATTATTCTTAATGAACAGGCTAAAATACAACATCCTTCTGTGAAATATACACACCTGAGATACGGGATTTTCATGTAAGTGAAAAGGAAAGATAACACAGCCAAGTGTAAAAGATATTTATAAAATTAACAACGTCATATATTGAAATGTATAGTATCTTCCATGAAATTTTATGACTTGCAATTTCCGGTCTAGTAAATTATCATTATCTCAGCATTCATTCCTCTTTTCGCATTTTTCTTTCCTTTCGTTATGACATTTCCTTCAGAGTGACTTTACGCTGAATACTGGGAGGTTTAACAGGACTTTGTTCAGATCTGGGCCTGCTTTAGTTATAATCCAAACTAAGGCATTTAAGTCGTTTTCACCAATTATCTAGATAAATACTGGTATGGTCTCATATCTACGCCGCATAAAGCTACACATTTCACACAAAAATACTGAATACATCTTCCATACCGCGATGGATCCTTTCTAAATCTTCCATTTGCTCTAAAGTTGCGACGTCGATGAGTTGCAAGCCTCGAAGATTAGCGGCGAAGTGCTCGGTCACATAACATCACTCGATGCCTGTAACTCCAGAATCTCCTAGTCAAGACTCTCAAAGAAAGAAAAAAATATAAATATTTTTTTATGTTATTATCCTGATAGTCTTGGAATATAATAATCGTCAGGGAATGGGAGCTTAACCGTCGGCAATTGTCTGTGAACAGTTGAAGTTTCCTTGTATTTGTTAATAGTCGTTCCGTGGCCATTTTTTTTTTTTTTTCATCAGGATTTTAAAGTTCGTCCTCGTCATGGTCTGTACGCCCGGTATAAGATTTGGAGCAAAGGATAGGAAGGAATTTGGCTACGGCCATTCGAAGAAACCATCCTTTATTTCGTCTGGAGTGTTTTCTGGAAACAATGGAAAAGCGAAATGTAAATGTCCCCACCAGGGATCGAACCAGCGTCTTCCCAGACGTTATCCTCTTTCATTACACGCTCACACTCCAGCCTGGGTCAAAAGTGGGAACATCAAAATATTCGACAATACTATTACGGAAAGTACACGAAAACATTATCAGTACCTCTTCTTATAAACGCGTTGTCCGTGTTCGACCGTTGACGGCTTCCATGATGAATGTTCACTTCTCCTTGGGAACTTCTGGGAAGATACACTGGGGTGGTTTCCTATTGCCTACCCCATTGTGACAGTGTTGTAGGTGTGTATTCCTGTGATATTGTGTGTGTTTATTGTAAACTGTTGTTTGTGTTATGGATTAGAGATGGAAGAAGGGAAGGGCGAACACTGGTTCCGAACCAATCAGGCCTACTCTTCCGGAATCCACCCTTGGGGACACCAGGCTTCATGTCCCCATCCGTCTTAAGAATCATCATCAGTAGTGTCTTATGACCTCACTCCGTACGCACAGTGGAGAGATTTTGAATTTAACCCAAGACTTGGGTTTACAATCTGGTGATTTTGTATCACCTGCCGGCCAAGTCTTCCTGATGAATATTTGTTCCACCACCAGGACTAATCCTATGTCAGCGCCGGACTCCATGACGGTTCCGCAGGCGGCCAAGCTCACTGGAGGGTACGAACAGAATATGAACTCATATTTGAGCAATCTGGGCCATACTGCGGAGTACCAAAGCAAGTAGCGAGCGATTATAAACGCATTTATTTTAAGTTTCATGCGAAATTAGTAGGAAAGACATGAATCTTGATCCCAGGCACTCTGCAACCACTCTCTGCCTAGGCAGTCTACTGTGTGATGTTCTAAGTGCAGACGTACTGGAGCTAGATGCAGAGGGATTCGGTTGTGTGTCTCCGCTAACCAGCTGCACTCTCGTCCCTGTGGTGTGGGTCGACCAGACGGACTTCACGTAATTCTCGTCGTGAGAGCGGGCGACCTACATACGGCACAGTGCACAGGGGACGGCAGCGCACTCAATCTCGGTTTAAGGACACCACGACCGAGAGCAGGACACCGCCACGAGGACAGCGAATACGGAACAGCCGCCTGTCTCTAGACAAGTCCAAGACGCCTCATTCAGATAAAAAAACACTTTTCGCAGTCGTAATTATTGAAAAAATTGCACTTAATTGTCTCTTTTTTTTCGGGGTTTGCACTGCGCTTTTTTGTTGATATCGCCAACGTTTCGGCACCAACCTGGATCATTCGTCAAGACTTCTCTCCATCTAGCCACCTGGTCCTTTTTGATAAACGTGAACACTTGATTCACTGTTTATTTTTCACCGGCAAAGATGATTTTCATCTTTGCCTGGTTGGTGCCGAAACGCTGGCGATATATATATATATATATATAAACCACAGCACAAACCCCGAAAAAAAGAGACAAGTAAGTGTTATTTTTTTCAAAAAACACAGCTCATCATAAAACTATAGTGGGTAGCGTCTTACTAACAGCTATATAATTAAATAATAAATATGCCATAAGTGATAATTAGGTTCGGATCTTTATGACAAAACATTTTTCAAAGTATGGAAATATGCATGGAAATATGACCTTAAAACAAGTAAATGTAAATATAACAAAATATGACCAAACATTTAAATTTACTATACATCAATTATTCATCATTTATTATATCTAGCACAGTCGCTTTCATGTATACTTCCGTGCACTCACTACACCATTGGAAAATTAAATTTTAAATCGCATTGTTGAAATCACTTTAATTTCACATATTTTACAGAAAAGCACCCTTTTGTCTGTACTAAAATACTCCTCTCCACATTGTATTACGTAAATCCTAACTTCACACTTTCAGATAATTTTGTTTTCGGCGTGGTGATATTCACTCATCCACTGCAGATTTAACGATGACTGAGGATTATTTTCAAAGGTATTGCTGGAAATGAGAAATTGACGCTGATCGACACAAGCATGCTGCTGTTCCATTGTCGAGATTAAAAGGCAGGCGCTACATTAACGTTTAGAGAGTGACAATAATGCATAACTTTAATTCTTGACTGGTGAATTCTGGCTAATTCACTGACAATTAGTTTTGCTTTTTCCTCCAATGTATATTAGGAGTACAGTTCTATGAATATTATCTTTATTTCTTCTTGTCTATAATTTCTACTGAATTCGTGGTTCTATTAAAAAATTACCAAATTAGAAATAAGAAAACGGTGCTTTACATTAATTTACGCCTAAGTCGTTAATTGAGAAAGAAATCAACTATGATCTTTAAGTAGGAATCGTCCCGACATTTAACCGGAGTGATTTCGGGAGATCGAACTCACGTCTTCCAGAATTCCATACCCCGAAAACCACCCCTTCAACACCAGGTTCGATTTATATCGTATTTTCTGTGTATAATATTGGATAATCATATCTGTAGCATGTTTGGGGTGAGTATATTTCACCGATTGTAAGCGGACTCAATGATCGATGGATAAGATATCGGACTGGGAATCGGAAGATCCGCGTTTGGAATTCCGGTGTCGGCTGGGATCCTCAATGGTCCTCATCCGTGTTTCAACACTGCCAAAGCTTGCTCTGCGTATGTGAAGAATGCCAGAACGCTTCCGTGGTTCGGATTCCACGTTAATCTCTCGGCTTCCGATACCCGATAGTATTGCACGGTTAGTATAGGCCACTAAAACAGTGGCAGTTTGCGCAGGCTGTAGGAAACGCTGTAACCAGGTTATAAAGACCACACTAAATTATTATTATTCGTCATTTCTGCCTATGCTGCAAAACAATTTATTTGCGTCTTTTTTAAATGTACTTTTAGAATTATATTAAGTTCACTGTAGTTATAATAAATGACCATATCTTATTCTACTTGACAGGTGTAACTATGAACTTTCAGTCTTTCTTCCAAATAACTATTATGTTGATCACTGAGTCTGTAAATTTCTAGTAAAATATCTATCGTCATACTCATTGCTCCCCGGAGCTTTGAATAAATGAAACTTATTCAATTATAATTTTAATTAGCGATTAAAAAAAAATCTAAGTATTGTGGCACCTAGTCACACAGTAAGTCCTATAATGGAGTGTATTATGCGAGTTGATCTCTGTCAGCGTTAAGAATAAAGATCGTAAAGTAGTCGCGACACTTAAGGTAGGTAACAAAGACATGCAGGAGCTTTATAATGAACATCTGAAAAGTGTATTGTCCATCTGAACTTTTCCACCTTATTGTTCACACTAGATATTCTCACAGCGTTTTGATATTCCTATATGAGGCAACATTGCCTGAAAGGATTTAGACTTTGTATTATAACTAGGTTTCGTATCTTTAGGAAAAGTCATATTGATTTCCTGCCTTCTTTTTCAGCTGAAATGCCGAATTAAATACTGATTCAACGTTTCTAATTGTATTTAAATGTATTTTATATAGCATATAAATGCATATTCAGATCGTTTTACAAGTTTTGGTCATATTTCGATGATATTTGTGATCATATGGTCATATTTTGAGGAAAATCTGGTAGTTTTTTTAATAGTACCGGGAATTCACTAGATATAGATGAGAAGAAATTAAGATATTATTCACAGAACTGTACTTCTACTGTACAGGTGGGAAAAAAATTATTTTCACTGTGGTCAGAATTCACCAGTCAAGAATTAAAGTTATACATTATTTTCACTGTTTAAACTTAATGTTCCGCCCGCCGTTTAATCTCGACAATGCACCAGAAGCATGCCTGTGTCGATCCGCGTCAATCAATACCTCAATGAAATATCCTCAGTCATCGTTAAATCTGCAGTGTATCAGTGAGTAGACCTACCGCCATGCCGAAGATAAAATTTTCTGAAAGTGCCAAGTTACCTAAGGGAATTTGGAGAGGAGTATTTCGGTACAGCTGAAATAGTTCTATTCTGTAAATTATCTGAAATTAAAGTAACTTCAACAAAACGATTTAAAATTTAATTTCCCGACGGTGCAGTGAGTGCACGGGAGCAAATTATGCTGTCCACATTGAAGCGACACTACAAGCTGAAATAAATGATGTATAATTGAGAATGTTTTGATATATAGTAAATTTAAGTGTGTGGTCATATTTACCCAATTTTAAGGTCATATTTTCCCGCATATTTCTCTGTTTTTTTTTGTTTTTTTTTGGTTATAAAGATCCGAACCCTAATTATAACAATGTGTGCCCCGCCAACCAAAGCAACAACACTGTGGTTGTTAAAGATACGCAGTGATTTGACAGCTTAGTTGACTGCAGCGTTCATAAACATAGCACAGTAAACATAACAGGTTCTCGCGACTGCCGTCTGGTTATAAGGAGAGTGAGATTCGTGTTTACGGAGAGTGAAAGCAAGGCGGCTGCAGTCCTCTAATTAGAGTGACGTAACGCGCAGAGTCCACTGGCAGGATACGAGCCATGCGGCTCTGCCTTCAGACCAGAAGCCCACTTGCAGAAAGAGCAGAAAAGTGTCGGTCACTCCAGCAGTAATTAGGTTCTGTTAGTGGGTGAGTTCCGTCTGGGATCACACGAGTTTTGGGTGCAGTAAAAATGTTGACTCAGGTACTAAATGTCCTTCATTACATCGGCAATGCATATAATCGCTTTTAACACTGGTTTCGATACAAAATATTTGTAGAGATGGGAGGACCGTTGATTGTGCAGATAATTTACATTAAATCCGATATGGTGCAAGATTTTCATCTTCCGATAAATACTTAAAGAAATTAGTATTTCAAGGAACATCTTTTCCTTTTAAAAATCATATGTAACTTTCGTTTTTTCTTCTAATTTTTGTTTCTTAATATTTGCTTGTATTTTTTTAGTCGACAACAAGAAATACAGAAATAATCGTAATTATGGAGTTATCTCATTTCATGCGAGACCTGCACATTTTTTTCCAGTAATTATGTATAAACGTCACAGGAAGAACACAGAACGTAATTGAAACCATGTATGCTCAAGACCAGACTCGACCATACTCGGAACTACAAATAGGCTTCACTAATTCTATGACCTGTAATGACGTTTTCTACTTCCAATCTACAAACAAAACAATTATCGGAAAACGTTGTAATTACTTCGATATCAATTTCAAAGATCGATTAAATCTTGGGGATTGTCTTTCTGATGAGGTCATTTTGACTGTTCGCAGAATGAATGAGAATTAGTTCCGTGTTGCCTCAAAGACTATGTAACACCTTCAGTTGAAACATCTGCCGCGAGCGCCTGGTATACCTGCTGTAGTTGGCACCTGTGATTTTATGTGTAATCAGAACTGAGAGAGTGTTATAAAGAACGTTACTTGCGCTAAGCAATCTTAGCCACAGATGGGCGGCTTTAAAACCTATGAAGACCTCGGCCAAAATCGAATGTGGCGCCTATCGACACCCTTACGACTGCAACACCTGACTCATTGGTGACTGAGTTTTAGATTGAGTATGACTGAAATAAAGGATATCCGATTTACATGGTACTTCGCTATAACATAGCTAGTTTTTTTATATTATTTTTTACTTATGGCTTTACACCTCGTCGACGTCGAGGAGGTCATTAGAGGTGGGATACATTTAGCGGCAAGTAACGGGAAGGAATTCGGCCACGGCCTTGAGCGTTACCGCTCACCGATTACGCTCAGTAACATAGTGACTTGCGCTCTGCCACACTGATAGACTGTTGCTATGTGCACTTATTTATTTTAGTACTATGTGTTTTTTTGATACTGCTACTGATTTTAACAACTGGATGTGGCGGAGCATTTTTCACAATTGCAGTGATTAATTAAGTTCATAAAAGATGATCCTCCCCAATGCAGTTGATATTTAGCAACTGCGCTTACCTGAATCATCTTAAGCGATTTTATTTTTAGTGAATGTGTGTACATGTCATTACTTTTATTTCGAACCAATTCTTATACATTAAAATTATGGTACAAATTTCTAATTATTTTTTTCAGTTTTACTTCAAGTTTTCCTTTATACGGTTCTTTCCCCTCGATCCGGCCAACTAATGACCCGTGCCCTATTATACACAGGTGGCCAATGTGAATAGTGTGTCGGTGGGAGAGAAAAGGACTCATGTCCTGCCCGAATTCAGACCGGGTTTGTTAGTTGTTTATACATAACCTATAGGAGTAAACACTATGTTGCCATCTGTCTTCGAACCGTATAACTTTTTGGTGTTCTGTATATTAAGTGTATTTTTTTGTTTGCGGAATGTGTGTAGTTTTATGAGGACCGACCCAGTATTCCCAGTATAAATAAATGTAAAAAGCGAGAGTTGTAGGTCTCACAATGCAAGAAAAATATAAAATTTTCAGTCAGAAGGCTGTGCCTGTTTATTTTTAATAAACTGCCGAATCGTGGTTGTATTTTTGAGACGCTAATAACCAAATCATTTTCTAATTTTGGATTCTATTTCTATTATTTCTGCCATATTTCAGGTAATTTTCACCATAAAAACATTTTTTTTAACCATTGCCACTTGCAGATCTTTCGAGAACTCCATTTTTTCCTCGCCCGCAGCGAAGCTAGTCCGTACTCGCTGGCGTACCCGAACAACTTACTGCAGTGAACGGAAAAATAACTGTTCCTGTGTGGTTGCTAACCCCACCTTCTCGCCTCCCGCGCCGCCACCGCGGCAAAGATTATATCATAGTCCGCAAAGTGCCCGCGACTACCTTGCACAGCATTTGATTTCTCGATCAGTATGTATAGTATCAATACGAAGAAAATTAAATACGTCGTTTATGAAATCACTGATAAAGTTTTTTTAAGGACCTGGATGGTCGCCAAAGTTTTATTTACGGACCTGGGGAATCGCCAAATTATTATTATTATTATTTTTTTTTTTTTTGTAAAGGGATCATGTATTCATAACACTGCGGGAAACCGCCCTTAAACCGCAATCAGGACTACCTATACGCGGGAACCAGGACCCGAACCTGGTACCTTCCAGATCTGAGCAACACTGTTAGGTCGATAACCCGGTTAGTATTATTTTAAATCATTTGTCACCGGCGTATCTTGGATAATGGTTTTCTGATTTTGTTTCTAATCAAACACGTTGTGTATAGCTGCACACTTGTATAATTTGATCCTGTCGATTGTGGAGGTCATTAAGGATTGCATAATCTAAAATAGATTGGTAATTATTGCAAGCATTGAACCATGACTTAGGTCGGACTAGGACCGGCAGCTAATTGTGTGGCTGGCCAGCGCTTTTAACGGGACAGTGAAATATTTGGTGGACTTGATTGACAGTATTAAGAAAGTACAGAGAAGAGCTGCTCGATTCGTGACCGGATGCTACAGTCCTTATAAAAGCGTCACAGAACTGATTAGTAGACTAGGCTGGGAGTCTCTAGTAGATAGAAATAACGTGACACTGACTCTTGTATTCCCTGGTACAAATCGGGATTGGAATGCACAGCGAAGGGATTAGTTTTGATGCTGAGCACCCTCTGCCACCCACAATTTTGGGTATTTCAGAGTATAGATGCAGATTTGCGTTGAGTGTCTACAAAAATTTCTGCTGTATAAGTTTGCATGAAATAGAATGTATACAGAAATTAATTTAGGCAGGGAACTAAAGCAGTCTAGGTGGTGTCATCCAGCTAGCAACATCTGAAGCAGTACGACACGTGACGAAGGCGGTAGAACCAGCTATCGAAACTTCTTCTTTTTTTTATACTTATTGCTTTACGCCTCGTCGACGGCTAACGTCATTAGAGGCGGGATGGGACTGAGGACAGGGAACGGGAAGGAATTCGGCCATGGCCTTTTTGAAGGAAGCATCACGGCATTCGCCTGGACTGATTCAGGGAAACCATGGAAAACCCAAATCTGAATGTCTGGACGGGGATTCGAACCCGCGTCCTCCCGGATGCGAGGCCAGAACGTTAACCGTTCATCCACCACGCTCGGTGATGTCGAAACGTTGTGTTTATACAACACCACGCGGCTGAGCTTCCGTGAAAATCACATTGCATCAGTACGCCGCACCGGGAAAGTCTCCGCTCACACATTAGGCAGCGTTGAATGTTGGCCTTGAAGCCGTTATGGCATCTTTGATTAAAAAAAAAAAAAAGAAAGGAAGAAAGTTCGACGTTAACAATTAATTCAGATTCAGAAGAGCACGGATGTTTTCATTCTGTGATATTACCTCCTTCATAAACGTTGAATGAATGACATATTCCGCATGAATACATTAATACTTCGTAGCCTACCGAGATAATTAAAAAGTTTCGGGAGTGTCCATAAACTAAGTGGCTTGGTCTAGGAGGGTTGGGGTTGGGTAGAAAGCAACGCTGGTACACGTGAGGGGTTCCGAGCCAAGGCACGTAACTTTTCATTCATATTATTTGTCACAGCTAAAATAAGGTACAGAACACATAACAGCGTGTGGATATATATTTCAATCATTTAATTATCCCCATATGTTATTTACGATATTCTGACAACACAAAACTGTACAAAATTCTTTCTGGAATCATAAGGAAAAAAAAGTTACGTGACACGCGGGGGGGGGGGGGGGGGAGGGGGGAGAACTGAGTAGATCCAAAATCCACGTTGAAAAAGTTGGATTGCCGGAGCAATTAGTCTGCAAAGAAACGTTAAACTCAGTGCTGATAGTAAAAAAATTTCAATCTTCATAGCACTTCAGTCTAGTAAATGCCACACGCTTTAACCCTGAGACTACCTCCACTGACCAAAAATGGAATCTTAAAGTTTAAAAAGCAGAGAATTTATTTAGATGAGACAGGCAATTAGTTAATTACGTTGGAAAAAATAAATAATTAAAGCTCACATTATAATAATGTCTTAGGCATTCAAACATTATCTAGATAAACAAAAGTAGCCCATGGTCATCACTGATGCAGTTACGTTTGATGCTTAAGAAGTTTTATCGATGTTCCTCTTGAAAATGTAATGAATGTTAATTCTAGATAGTTTACGCCACTTTTTTCTTTATCTACAATGAACTATGTGTGATATACGGCTAGATTCTTAAACGTAAAGATGATTAATTGCATGCAGTCCTGTTTCTCAAATATTTTTTGACATCTTTTGTGAATATAAATTTCAGCTAGCGTTACTGTAACGGATATTTCAGGCTCACAGTTTTTCCTTCACTCCGGTCCAAAAGTTGACACGCTCTTCTTCGTCTACCTTTTGTTACAACGCGCGCGCGTTGTGAACTTGATACGGAAACGATATTTGACGAATACGATTCCCCCTTCTCGGAATCAATCACGGGCGGCGGACTCGGCAATATTCCGTCTGCATTTCCGGTGCGACTGACGCAGAATAAAGATGGAGAGAACTGCAGATCCGTATTGACGGAAAGCTCAGGAAAATTCATTTTCGCCGCTCTGCTCCTGCCGGTGCGTTCACTCTCACTTCCAGCGGGAACCGGTTGCTCCGCGTTCAGGTTTATGAGGCTGGCTGCGAGGCGTTTTAACTTGCGTAACACGGGTACTAGTCGTCCGCTGTAGCACCGTCTCAGTAGACAAACCACTCTACTTAACGGTTCGTTACTGTATCACGTCGTACGCAAACAATCGTCGTTACGTTTCGCTACGTGCAGCCGACCTATTGTTCCCTAACTTTCTCGCGTAGTTTATTCCGTAATATTTCAAAAGGACATATGTCCCGTCAGTCAGAATTATATGTAGTCAATGATAAGACTATTATTACAATTTATTATAAATTTTAGGAATATTGGATACTAACTGCATTTTTTTTTTTTTTTTTTGAGCGTTTGCTATGCCGTATAACGTTAATGAAATTACTGTCCGCCGCATCTTGACCTTGCACCGGTTATATGACTGTGTTTTATTGTTTGTTTGTATCTGAATGTGTTAGTTATGGCGCCCAGGTTGTTCATGTGATAACCAGAATCCTTTGTATAGAATTAAAGGTTGCAAAGTGTAGTTTTTCTGTAATTATTGTAGTAAGGATAGGAACCCCTCTATATCCCAAGTATAAATGCTAACTTTTTGTATTTATGGGTCCATCCTTACATATTTTTTTTTTTTTTTGCTCGGACTTTACGCCTCGTCGACGGCGATGTCGTTAGAGGCGGGATGGTATTAGGGCAAGGAACGGGAAGGAATTCGGCCATGGTCTTTTAAAGAAAGCATCCGGCATTCGCCTGGAGTGATTTGGGGAAACCATGTAAAACACAAATCTGGATGCCCGGACGGGGATTAGAACCCGCGTCCTTCAGAATGCGAGGCCAGAGCGTTAAGCGTTCGCCCACCACGCTCGGTCCCATCTTACAGTTGTTAGCGATAAAATTAGTGACTGTAGCATCAAAATATCCGTTTCACCAGTTGAAACATTACAGAGGAAATCCGGCGCCAAGATAAAACCAATGAAGATGGCTGTAGATCAGGGGTGGCCAACCCAAATGATCTTGCGGGCTACTTTGGAAATGCATTATAACTCCGCGGGCCGTATATAAAATCATATATCCCAATGTTATGTTTAGAACCACTGTAGAATTTTTTTATGGAGTTATTATTATTATTGTGGTTCCTATTATTCTTACATGTAAACATAGATAGTATAATAATAATGATACTCATAATTTCTACAGATAATTTTTGAATGTACGGATCCACAAATAATGTATGTTTTTTTTTTAATACAATGGTTTTCACTACTGTGGTTATTATAAAATGAATATGTTTTGTAAAAGTATAATGAATTTCGCGGGTCGGAAAAATGTTCCAGGCGTGCCGGAGGCGGCGGGTTGGCCACTCCTGCTGTAGAAACATGAATTGTGACGAGAATAATGATTCAATAAGGAAGGATTCTCATGAAAGTAATGGTTTTTTGTAATAGACGCATTATGAAGGATAATGATATAAAGGTATAGAGAAGCATGACCAAAGCTGATTGGAATGGTAGCTACGAAAATACTATGTAAATATTTTGACTTTAAATGTGAGAAGTTGATTTTTATAAAAATAATTACGGTTGCTGCCAAGGAAAGATTTGTCTTTGTAAAAGTATCGCTTGCTTCAGTGGAACATGTAGCAGGAGTCACGTAATAAATGTGTGATTGAGAACACATAAGGAAATTCAATATTTATTATATAACCGACCATTTAAACAGTGGTTCTGCTTCTCTGATACGCGCAGACATGACGTTATTATTCGAGTCGCTTATTTGCTGCAACAGTGACATAACTCAAAAAAGCCAGTTTTACAGGAGGACCAATTCAAGTGTTTCATGTGTAATAACTTTAAGCATTCACTAGAAAATAACTTATCTGCATGTTTTATTGAAAGAAAACAATATAAAAGAAGGGAAAATGTATAGTATCGGTTATAATATACACGAAAATGGTCCATCCTAAGATTATAACTCTAAAAAGCTCGATTTTTTAGTTATGTCATTGTTACAGCAAATGAGTGAATTTTGGTTATTAAATTTTAAGTAGACCTATGTTAAATATTTAATTCACTTTTGATGCCTAGTTCACTTGCAATTTCGTAACTGAGTTTCAGTTGGGATTCAAATAATGCTTTTAGTTACATTATGATGTCTAAAATATGTCCATGTAAGTTGGAAGTCGTTAGAATAATTTTTGACATTTTACTAGTCTTCGGGTTGAAAAGGTTGAGAAAAGCTGGCTTACATGAAGAGAGAGAAAGATAATTAATTTCAGATGTAGAATACGTTTTCCTTTCACATAAAAAAAGAGGAAGCAGAAAAGATAAAATTATAACCAGAGAGGAAACGTCATCTGAAGTTTAAAAGATGACATAAAATGTACTCATTTCTGTGGAAGACGAACACAGAACGCAATTAAGGTAAAGCTAGACTATTTTAAATTGAGAAAAAATGTGAGATGGTAAATTGTCAGTACTTATGTAAAGTAGAAATATTTGAATAGCAAACACGGGAACAAATGTTATTAAAATATTCTGCTGCTATTGGAGAGTACTAAGTTAATATGAAGATACATAAAAAACAAAAAAGTAGAAGTTGGGTTTAACTTTTCTTATGAGGAAACATACAGCACCTGTAATAGCATTTATTACGTATGTATAGAGGTTACTGGTTATATATTTGCATTTTAAGTGTAATTAGGAGTAATTAATTACATATTGCTATGTGAGCGTAGCTACTGAAATTTCCATGATGGCCTCAATTATATCCACGCTTTAATAATAACTCATTTCTAGCTCGTTCGGGGATGATGAAGAAATAAAACAATTTCTGTTATATTTATTGTTTAATTTCATAGTTCTGACAAAAAATGTAAACACTTCATCACCGTAAAACTGAAAAAATACTCGATTTTTCACAAGTTCATTAGTGATCTGGTGGCTCAGTGGTTAAGGTGTCTGTCTGGGGTCTGGGGGTCCCCGGTTTGAATCCCTGTCCCGGCGGGGATTTTCGTAAGCCCTTAACCCGACCTTCACCTCTTGCAAAGCTTACTGTATAATATGAAGTACCCCAGAACGCTTCCGTGGTTCGGATTCCACGTTAAACTGTATGACCCTTGTACCAGATATAACTACCGGGGTAGGTTAAGGCGGCTACGACAGGGACGGAATGCGCAGCCAATGGATATCCTGTCACCAGGTCATATTGACCACACGGAATTATTATTATGAAATCATTTTACCTGTCTTTTGCAATTGTAATACAAAAGCATATCAATGAGGCAGAAAGAAAGGGATAGGATACCCACTTGTTTATATTGAGTGATAGATATGTTTCTTTTCCTTATTACCAACCGTAGTCGGTGAGCAAAAACGCTCGGCCTCGTATTCGGTAGCATGCGGGTTCAAATCCCCGGCCGGCCAACCAAATTTGGATTTTTCATGGTTTTTCTAAATTGCTCCAGAAGATTACAGGAATGCTTCTTTCAAAATGTCAATGACGTCTGCGCCGCGTCAGGCGTAAAGCCATAATCATAAAAAATCTTCCTTATTTCTATACGGCTCTTTGACGTTGATGTCATTAGAACAGAAAGAGAATGGAGGTCAATGATTGGGAAGGAATTCGGCAATGGTCTTTTGAAGGAACCATCCCGGCCTAGAGCGATTTCTGGAAACCATGGAACCCCGAAATTTGGACAGCTGGATGAGCATTTGAACTTCCTGAATATCGGGTCCGAGCTTTATCACCAACTGACCACCCTCTGTGACAGATTCCAGTGGCTAATTTTCATATCTACAGAGCTAAAGGCGGCGGGTCTTGCTGCCAAAGATACGTGAGTCGCTGGTTCCACTTGCTAAGCTCATGTTCAAGTGGTATTTAGTTACGACAGGCTGCCGATTTCGTAACCACAGAAATGTAACCAGAAAACGTAATACACCTGAATAGCAGGATAGCTTAATGTCACAAGCAGAGTGGGTTAGTGGTTACGTGAGGACCGACACTGGAAAGGATGTCAGCTGAAATCAAATGTAGATTACCATTTTCGACAATTTTAGGAAATATTTGTTGTGTCATGGAATTCCTGTTTCAGTTCTAGTGCTACCTTCAACGATTTTGTCGTAGACAAGTCTTCAAGCCCCGAGAGAGGAAAAAAAATATGCTGTCTCTATCTCATTACGCTCAACAACAACGCTCGCTGCGAAATCTTCGAACTGTGCTGCTGGTTAACGCTGGGACAAATTGAAGCCTCGCGGTTATTGCAGGTATTTTTGCAAGCTCTTAAATTAAAATTTATTTCTACCAAAGCTTGCAGTAACTACGTGAATCAACTTTTAAATGATCATTTAACATTGTTTAGCAACGCTTCCAATGCGTAGATCGAACCATACTTAGTTTATATATAGTACTTCTTTTCAACGAAGAATATCAAAATGATTCGACTTACATAACAATAACGGTATGTGAATAAAGGGAAATAATGATCAGAATGGCTGACCCTAAAAGTTATTAACGGAATGTGAGTAAATAAGTACGTTACATCTACTTCTGCAATAAAAGCGAAAAATTCTGATCCAATAAAACAAGTTTTAACACGTATTAACAACTAATTTTGACATATTTCCCCATGCCGTAATGGACAAATCTGATCTCCAAATTTAGACCCGTAATATCAAACCTACGATGTTTTTTTTTTTTTTTTTTTTTTTTTTTTTTGTTATCAAGTACAGGAGTTGGAAGGTGTATAAAAAAGAGCAGTTAGATTTGTTTGTTGAAATTATCGCAGGACCCAGTCAGTAACTGATATGATAAAGGAGCTGGATTGGGAGTCATTGGAAGACAGGAAGAGGGTGAAGAGAGTGCTGGGAATGTACAGGGCATATATTGGTGATGGAGCTTGGAGGGATATTGCTCAAAGAATTAAGAATGGGGCATTGAAAGGGAAAAGACGACCTTGACCACAAGGTGGCCTTCGATTTCATGCATAAGGGAGTGGGAAAATTTTCTTTTGTTGGTAAGGGTGTCAGGGATTGGAAAAAACTGCTGAGGAAGGTTATAAATAATTTTTCAAAAACGCTTAAGGATTTTAAAATTAAAATTTGTAAATCAGAAAAGTGAAAAGGAGAGGAATTTAAGATTGCAACTGTAAAAGAAAATTTCAAAAATAATATCAATTGAGGTAATTGAATGATTAGGGGAATTGCCACCGAGCGTTAGCTCCATCGCAATCAAATTAATAATAATAATAATAATAATATGAAGCGGGCAGCGGCTTTTACTGTCACGGCCCGCTGATACGCTGTCAGAGGTTATCGCATACCGAGAGGCGGTGACCAGACGCGCGCGCGCAATAAGGAGCAGCGGAGAAAGCAAGAAACGGCGACCTCATTCCCAATAACCGGCTTTACACAATTTGCGACTCAGATCGCTGGAGACTGAAAGGAAGCAAGGTTGCTGGCTCTACGCCTGCCGTTGTGGACACGCAATATTTACTTTCCAAAACCTTCGATCTTTTACTTCTGCTGTTCACGTGGGTCAAAGATGCGTTCTAACCGTGAATGTGGCTTCTAGAAATCTTTTATGAAGATTTGTTTGAAATTTATTCCGTGTTTGTTTGAAACAGCCGCACAGAAAACTGTTTATCATAATACGTTTCACTTTCGTAAGGACAGAAATGGCTAGTGGGAAAGCATTGTTATATTCTTTAAACAAGAACATATTTGTCGGTTAATCACTTTTTAAAACACTATGCGTGGAGCATAGCACTTTATGGTAGCCAAATATGGACTTTAGGAATTCCAGAAAGAAGAAAAATGGTAGCATTTGAAATGTGGTGCTGTAAAAGGATTCTGAGAACTAGGTGGACAGATAAAGTACGAAATGAACGAGTTTTGGAAATGATTGGTGAAAAAATAAGTTTGTGGAAGAGACTTTCAGATTTTTTATTACTATTATTAAGGCTTTACGCGCCGTTGTAGTCGAGGTCATTAGAGGCGGGAAGGGATGGGAGACAAGGAATGGGAAGGCATTCAGCCATGTCATTTTGTAGGAAGCATCCCGACATTCACCTGTAGTCATTTTGGGGAAACCATGGAAAACCCAAATTTGGATGCCCGGGCGAGGATTCGAACCCACGTCCTCCCGAATGCGAGGCTAGAGCGTTAACCATTCACCCATCACGTTCGGTACTTACAGAAAGAAGAGACAGGATATTTTGAGACATGCAGGATTGGTTAATCTGTTAGTGGACGAAACAGTCGAAGGTAATAACTGTAGACAAACACAGAGATTAGAATATATGATGCAGATATTTGAGGACGTAGGGTGTATGAGGTACGTTGAGATGAAGAGGTTAGCACAAGACAGGATGATCTGGAGCATTGCATCAAACTGGTCGAAAAGGTGTTGACAGTAAAAATATCATATTTAACGCTTTGTTGATGGTAGGTGAGCGGTAACGCTGTGGCCTCGCATTGGAGGACGCGGGTTCAAATCCCCGTTTCGGTTTTCTATGGCTCCCCAAATCACTCAAGTAGAATGCCGTGACTGAACCTTCAGAAGCCAATGACCAACTTCTTATCCGTCCTTGACCCCTCCCAGTTTTTTCACGCTTCTAATGACCTCGACGTCAATGAGGCATAATTACACAAGGCATAAAAGTGTTTTGCTGATATGGTACAGTACAGACACTCTCCCAGTAATTGTTGTGAACATTTACGACTATTTAGTTTCTAATTCAAATTTTACTTGAAAAACCGAGCCCGATCGGTAAAGGGCCATTGCTCGGGTGCAGCAATCGGGAGGTCACGTGTTCAAAGCTTTATCCCACTATCCAGATGTCGGTTTTCAATGGTTTCCCAAAATCACTACAGGCGAATACAGGGTTGCTTCCCCGAGAAGGTCGTGGCTGAATTCCTTCCAGTTCCTTAACCACTCCCGCCTCTAATGAAATTCGACAAGGCGTACACTTACAGGCAACGGAAAATGAGAAAACTTGTTAATTTAATGATTGGCAGCACTGGTACTTGTCAGTCCTTTATTCTTTTTTAAAAATTTATAGGTATCATCTTTTCCTTATGGTCTTTGGAAACAGTATTTTATATCACTACAAAGGTTGCGATACTTTTACTTGTTAATAATAAACAAACAGTTATTGCGACAACGTGTGCAAGAGTAGAAATTTGACTGAAGATTGACGCCTAAAAATTATTCGTTGTGCTTTGTCCCGCAGTAAAGCTTATGACGTCTTTTGTGAATGGAGCTTTATCTGTCTGAGGAGTTAAACCTTCCTCAAATACCACTTATGTTAATGCATACAAAAAAGTGAACACTGGAACTGCAAACTTGATAAAAGCTATCATTATGTTAGGAACTGCATAAAAAAATCTTTTTGAATATTTGTTGCTTGCTTTACCATTGTTATACTTTTAGCTCCTTTAATATTGTTACTGATCAAGCCTGATTCTATGGAAGACACTTTTTCAAACATCACTGCGAGCATCGGCAATATATCTACTCTACACACTGCATCGATAATTCCACAATAGAAAATGGGATATTTTTTCCTCCTTTTGGTAGCTCCATCTGAAATACTCGAAGCACAGTAATTATAACCGATTCCGCAACCATAATGTGAAAAATGATTTCTGCAGTCTGGAAACTTTCTCAAACGTCCTTCACCATTGTTTCCTCTTATTTGTAAGGGAAAGTTATTCAGAGGCAAGGACTGGAATAGATTGTCGAGGGACTTGCTGAACTATTTTCCTGCAGCAGCGAAAGAATTCAACCAAACATTCACAGGATTTAGAGCCAGGATTGCAGTAATGTTTAAGCTGTGTCAGAATTAGCGACAGTAAAAACATTTCATGTATAGTAAAAGCTAACCTATCAAAATAAATAAAATTATTATTCAATAGCTAAAATTTTCTTTTATTAACTTTCATGTCTTGGATTAACAATTCGTAAGCAGATACAAAAATTGAAATGTAACATGTTCCTAGCAAACACTGAAAATGTATACCCATTATATACAATTTCGGAACCAGACTTTACAAATCACGATATTAAAGTGCATCTTTAGGAGAGAGCACTTCAGAACGACACATATTTTAAAATTTTATGACACTGATTAATTTAATTTATTGTAAAACTATGTTATTTTATTTATCGTATGGATAAGCATACTAATCTGATACATATAAACATATACAAGGACAAGAATATTGAAGCATTCACATATCGCTGTGCAGTTAGTAGCCTCGAGATACGAAAGCGATGTCGTGCTACGAACTAAATGTTTAGTTTTTAAATTTAAAAAAAAGAAAAAAAAAAAAAAAACCTATTAAACCTTTTCAAGCTCGCATGGTTTGAATTAAGATACTTGAATTGAGTCGTTTTCTCTCTTATGTTGCCACATTCAAGATAACACTGTAAAAATTAGACAATATATTTACGTGGGTCACCATTTAAGTTTTTACAAAAACAATGAAAGCAAAGAAAAATTTGGCACAAGTCGTTTTATTGTTACTCAAAACATTCTATTTTACAATTTATACACTTTTGCAATGCGTTCAAACCAATTCTTGAAACATTTTTTCCACCCTTGATTTTGTAAGTCAAAAGCATGGCTTTGGAAAGATTCAACAGCTTCCTGAAGCGATCAGAATCGCTATACACTACAGTTTTTGTTTGTCATTATGGAACGAAAAATAAGTCGTTACGCAATAAATCATGTGAATACAAGCAGTATAGGACAATGGGACATTAATTACGGTCTTTTTCTCCGGTTAAATAATCAATTGCTCGACTGCCGTGTGAGGCTTTGTTGTTGAGTTATGTCTCTATCAAAATCCTAAAAATTCATCCAGCGAAAACCATCACATAAAATTTCCATTTTTCACAACACTTAAAAAAAAAACCGCCAAAGTAAATAAACTACTCAGCCAATTTCTGAGCTACCACTGTTTTAACAATAGCGAAGGGCAAATTTTAGAACAATATAACTGTCACATCTCAATAACGTCATCTAGTGGTCATTTGTGAAAAGTTAAAAGGTGACCCTTGTAACTATATTGATTTGTTTTGGAATTTTTGTTCGAAGTCCTGTATCCAGTATAGCCAAAAATCTTCCTTCCAGATCCTGAAGCTGCGATTAAAGCAATCGTTGTTGGTTTTACCAAAATCTGTTAATGTCTTTTGATAGCGAAGGTAATACACTGAGCACGCGCAGTTTAGTTCGTTGCCCTCTTTCATAGATACTGCTGGATTGTCTTTGAGTGTGTGGTTACCTGGAGGACGGCGGTGGCTGCTCCAGCCAGGGCCAGAAGCACGAGGGAGAGCGCCGAGGTGGACATGGCTGGAGGCTGCTGGAGAGACTGACTGGAGAGCCGCCGCAAGTAGGCCGGCGACAGCTGGAGGGGCGCAGGCTACGTAACTCCGGGCTTCCGCGGTGCGCCCGACACCTGCTCGCTAATCGTATCGCAAAGTTCACGTGTCCCTACGTTACAACTCACTCTGTCAAGCTATTCAAAGAGGACGATACAGAAGTAAGTAGCAGAATATTCGACACAGAATTCACCTGTATTAGGTTATGACTGCGATCCGCTTACAAATAAATCTATAGCTGTCATTTCATTTTTCACACTAACGTCCAACAGCTATACCACCATGATTTTTTCGTTTCTGTCACCATACATTCTCAATTAAAATCGTTTAAAAATCATGATACTATAAGCATTAAAAGACAAAGATGACATTAACTATAACAAGTTATGCTAGTGGCTGAATTCGAGTAGATGACTAATGGAAAAAATGTTACCATTGTCTAAGAAAAATGGAAAAAATTGTATTGAAAATGTTTCCTGTAGACCAGTATGTGTTCCGGAACAACGAACAGTTTTAAACACTGGATGCAACTGTTCCTTGTTGGTATCTTCTGATTACAGGTGCGACAGAAACTGTGTAATACAGTAGTGAAAATATACAGATTATACTTTCTCGCAGCCAGAAAATAATTTGAGCATAATAAGTAAGAATCGACTTGGAAATAGTGATTCCATTTACTAGTATTCAACTAAATCTTCGGTTTCGTTTCTTATATGACCAAACAAACTCACAAGTATGGTTACTTTATCAAGTAATTTAAAGATACTTCAATCAGGAAACGATTTCACCCAGATTCAAGAAAAGATTGGCACACTTTCCCAACAATAAAATTTGTTAATGTAATCTATTTTTATTTACTGGCATCTAGTACTTGTACCTTAAATCCTTAGAGTCACCTCTAACTTAAGTGCAAAATATTTATAATGCTTTAATCTTCTCTCAGCCTGCTGAACCTGTTCGTGATATTAGCTATTTCAAACAAATTGTCTGTTTTTTTGTTGTTGTATTTAACCGAGCGTGGTGGGTAACGCCATGGCCTCGTATTCGGGAGGACGCGGGTTCGAATATGTGTCGGGCAATCTAGATTTTCTATGGTTTCCCAAAATCACTCCAGGCTAATGCCGGAATGGTTCCTTCAAAATGCCATGGCCGAATACCTTCCTGTTACTTATCCCAATTCCTTTGCCTCCTCTAATGACCTCGAAAAGGCAAAAAGCCATAAGCAAATAAAATAAAACAAACTAATAATATTACAGTAGAGAAAATGTACAGATTACACTTTCTCGCAGCCAGAAAATAATTTAAGCATAATAAGTATGAATCGACTTCAGCTCAATGATTAACTTTGTTTACATTAAAATTTCAACATATTTCGGGTGAATGTGTGTATTAGTATCTTGAGATTTTTGTGAGTGTGATTATTGGTGATGACTTTTGAAAATAATTGACTATGTGTGTGCATTTTTGAGTGAGTTAGTTGATTGCAAGAACGCCTTAGAGGACTTGGTCGATCGTCTATGGCAGTGGCTCAGGAACAACGGCTTGGACATATCCTAGGGATGGGCAATCAAAAAAATATATCGATAAATATCGAAACGATATTTACAAACACTATCGATATATATCGGGGAAAAAATATCGATATTTCGATATTTTTGTCTACAGGGAGTAATTATCTAAAAAAAAAATCATAAAATACATCAAAATAGTTAAGAAAATTCTGAAAATTAAAGACACAGGTAGAAATTATACAAACTTTTATTAATTTATTGTTTTTTTCAAACAATCAAACCAGTATTCGTCTGATATGGACATCAAAAGGACTCTCTGTTTTATGTGCTCCCCCGTCAATCTACTCAATCTACTCCTGTTGTTCAGTACAGCTAAGTTGACTGCAGGAGCCACTCTCTTGGATGACACAGAAGAAGCTTGACATATAAGGTATTTCAGCGCGCTGGAGCACTGGCAATTCACCCAAAACTTTACTGGGTCTGATTTTCTGTCTATTAATGGTTGGTCCAGATACTGCTTAAGCTCATTAGGAACTGAACCAGAGCTTGGAACATCTTGCATAACAGTAGTGCTAAGGGATAATAGCTTTTCACGTGCGGACTAAATTGATGCGTTATCTGCGATATATTGTGTTGCTGCTGTAGACCTTACTTCTGGAGAACTTTGTCCTCGTCGTCTAAGTTCCAAGCGAATATCATTACTTATTGTAGATATCGCATTTGACACACCGATTGGAGAAGTGAAGTGTATACGTTTGAAACGCCTGTCCAAAATGGTAGCTGCTGCAAGGAATGTATTTCCTTCTAAAGGACTTAATTTCTCTTGAATTCTTTGGAGTAAAGCCTCTTTTACCGTGAATCCTAAAGTGGTCGAAGGAGTAGCTTGTTCCGTTACTTGTCGAATCAGATTTGTAACAGGAATGGCTAAGCTAGCAGTCACATAATTTGTACCACTAACCTATTCAGTGGCTTCTTTGAAAGGACCAAGCAGGACAATGAGGTCACGTATTACATTAAGCTGTTAAGTTGCAACCATATCAAGTGTGTTTATATTTGACTGACTTTTTGCAGCTAAGATTTTAGCTACAATTGCAGAGAGTCTGACAAATCGTTCTAACATATTAAAGTAGGAGTTCCATGTGGTGCTAACAGCTTGTGTCAAAGTCAACACCTCTCCTTCCTTTTCCCCAGATGCTTCTTGTTCAGATCTTGATAGATCCATAGCATTGACGGACTGCTTAATATAAGTCAGAGTGCTGCAAATGAATTATTTTCACTTAACCCGATTTTCATCATCAGGGCTTGACCAGTAAGTTGCAATTTCTAATCACCAAACACTCTGCATTGCGTATGGTGCAAGGGCATACGATGTTGTTGATGGTGATTCATCCGTTGAATGGGAATGTTAAGCTTGGCGCCCCCTTTAGAATGTTTCGCAAAAGTAGGCCTGAACATGCCGACACCGGCTTCCACCCTCTCCCTTCTTTCATCTCTCATCCAAAACACTCTATACCGAGCCACACAGTGTCACTGTCATACACACTTAGGAGCACTGTCACACTGAGGAAGTAAACGGGGAATTTTTTAAAGTGCTTAACGTCTCTTAAGATTGAGGTCTTTAAAGACGGGAAAGGATGGGGGACAAGGAATGGGAAGGAATTCGGCCATGGCCTTTTGAAGGAAGCATCCCAGCATTTGCCTGGAGTAATTTGGGAAACCATGGAAAACCCAAATCTGGATGCCCGGACGGGGATTCGACCCACCCTTCTCCCGAATGCGAGGCCAGAACGCTAACCATTACACCACCATGTTCAGTGAAACGGGAAACCACCCCAGTTCATCTTCCTAGGACTTTCCTTGGAGGGATATACATCCCCCTTGGTAATCGCCTACAACCTGACATGGGAGAGGCGTTCGAAGAGGACCTTACTATCAGTAAAAAACCATTGCTGTCTCAGTGAATAAAAACTTAAAAACCGCTCTCACTACATCAATCGAAGACAGCAATCACAAGAAAGTATTCTTTAGTGGGGCTGTAATTCACGAGAAAGCTATACGCATATTTTAAAGAGCATTAAAATGAACTTTAGGATAGAGGATTTAAAGCAATCCAGAATTGGTCTATTAAGTTCAAAGTGCGATAATCAATCCATTACATCAAAATTTTTCTGTATACTTGGAACGTATTCCCTATAATCCTATATAAACTAACATTCTGTATTCAAGGTTTCCGTATTCAAGATTTTTGTATTTGCGGCTAATTTACGGAACGTATTCCTTGCGATTAAGGAGTTTTGACTGTAGACTAGATTGTAGACATTTAAATGAATTAGCAGTCTTTCATAATGACTTGTGGTTCATCAACCCATTAATTGTTATTCGTAAATAAATAAAAAAAAAACAGTTGAAAAGATAATATTTCAACTACAAAGATAAAACAACCGCTTACATGCTAACATAAAAATTACGTTAACGTAAAATTGTTAAAATTTAACAGCTTTTTTTAACCTATCAACTGCTGATGAAACTGTTATATTTCGACGAATTCAATTTTTAAGACACCTTCAGAAGATTGGATATATACGTATATTTATCCTATATACATGTAACGATTAAATTGGATACTGAATTGCGTTCGTAGGAAAAATATCGAATTGGTACTTAAAATCGATACTCTAAATACAATATCGATGTATCGATATATCGAAAATAAAAATATCGGCGATAAATATCGATAATTTTTAGAAAAAATATCGATATATCGATACATCGATATATTTTGCCCATCCCTAACATATCCCAAACCAAGTCAGTAGTGTCAATTTACAGCAGACGTAGAATCCCTGATATGGACGAGGTACAGCTCGGATCTTACCGATTCCCGTATAGACGAGTTGTACAATACTTGGGCGTCACAATAGATAACAAGCGTATCTGGAAACACCAAATCAAAGACATTTCAAGCAAATGCGAGACGGCACTTAATGTCATGAAAGCAACCACAAAACCTTGGTGGGGTACAGACCCGAAAGTTGCCCTGACTTTATACCGAACACTTATCAGACCACATTTTGACTACGCCGGTATGTTGTACGGATCAGCAGCGAATACCACCCTTCAGAGCCTCGACAAATTGCAGTACAAAGCACTAAAAATATGCACAGGGGCTATGACGTCAACACCCACTAATGCGCTACAGGTAGAGGCATTAGAGCCATCTCTTCATATACGACGTATGCAACTCTGTAAACAGTTCCTACTTAAACAAAAGAAGATTAATAACAACACCCTCATCCGGAAAACCAACTGACTTGCTGAAGATACTGGTCACGCAAAAAGACCCCAATACTAATAACCGCACTAAAAGAAATCAACAGATACAACAACAACATAATGTCGACATACCTCCTTCCAGAGTTTGCTATGCTATGCCATATGAAGCATCTGTTACACCACTCCACATGAGAACCGACATCAATCTGGAAGACCCCAGACATGGCAGTGCCGCTAAGCTGGCAGAATTCCTTGCGCAATGGCCAAACGCATCCCACATCTACAACGAAGGGTCGAAATCCAATTCATCAGTGAGCTGTGCATACTTGGATCTAAAGAGAAAGCGATATGGTATGTTCAAACTACCCGGAGAAGCATCCGTCTTCACAGCGGAAATGGTTGCAATTCAGAAGGCAATTGAGTATGCTGAGGCTTCGGTGGACACAACATCGGTCATAATATCAGACTCCCGCTCGTCGTTGACCAGCCTGCAAGGACACATGCAAGTTGCCAACAAAGACAGTATTTTATGCAACATCTTGGAAGCAGCATACCGGGTGAAACAGAAAGGCAAAACGCTTGTGTTTGTGTGGGTGAAAGCCCACATCGGCCTAGAAGGAAACGAACAGGTGGACCAGCTGGCGAAGAGAGCATGCGAGGAAGGCAGTGCCTATCCGTTTGTAACTGTGAGGGACCTAATGACAGTCACAAAAAAATATGCAAGAGAATCATGGAACAGAGAGTGGGAGGAGTCACAACTGGTCAAAGGAAAACACTACGGACAGATCCACCCCGTCATCCCTAAACAGCATTGGCACCATCAACTCAAGATCAGAAGAAAGGCTATCGTAACCATCTCCAGACTAAAGTTCAACCATGGCTGCTTCCCCGCACACCTGAACAGAATAAACATAGCGCAAAGCCTCTTATGCGGATGCGACGAGACGAGCATAGGGGACATGGACCATATCCTGTTCGGCTGCAAGAACAGATACAGCAACACCACAGACCTAATAGAACAACTTGCAAAAATAGGTCACGGCCAACCAACAAAAGTGTCACACCTCCTTGCGACCGACGACTCCAGGATCTACACACTGCTATGCAGATTTCTAAAAAACTGTGAGATGGACATATGAACTTACAGATGCCTATAAACATTAGAGTTTCCAACTATTGAGAGTTATCTTGTAACTGAAATTATGTACTTAACAATGTTGTATGGCAATAGTGATCATGTACTATATGTGATAGATACTTAAGAATTGTATTATGGACATATTTTTAAAATAATACTCATAAGCTGTATGGCCCATTGCCAATAACAAATAAATAAATAAATAATAATAAAAAAAGACAGCAATAACAACAAAGTATTCTTTAGTGGGGCTGTAATTCACTAGAAAGCTATATGTCTCTATGCATATTTTAAAGAGCATTACAATGAACATTAGGATAGAGGATTTAAAGCAATCCAGAATTTGTTTATTAAGTTCAAAGTGCGATAATCACTCCATTACATCAAAATTTTTCTGTATACTTGGAACGTATTCCCTATAATCCTATATAAACTACAATTCCGTATTCAAGATTTTCGTATTTGTGGCATATTTACGGAACGTATTCCTTGCGAGTAAGGAGTTTTGACTGTAGACTAGATTGTAGACATTTAAATGAATTAACGGTCATTCATAATGACTTATGGTTCATCAACCCATTAATTGTTATTCGTAAATGAAAAAACAGTTGTATAGAGAATATTCCAACTTCAAAGATAAAATAACCGCTTACATGCTAACATAAAAATGACGTTAACGTAAAATTGTTAAAATGTTTATTTTATCAACTGCTGATGAAACTGTTATATTTCGACGAATTCACTTTTTAAGACACTTTAAGAAGATTGGATATGTACGTATATTTATCCTACAGTATATACATGTTACGATTAAATTGGAAACTGAATTACGTTTGTAGAAAAAATATCGAATTGGTGCTTTAAATCGATACACCAACTACAATATCGATATATCAAAAATAAAAATATCTATTATATTTAGAAAAAATATTGATAAATCGATATATTTGGCCCATCCCTATTTCCTCCTCTTCTATAACAAAAAAAAAAAAAAAAATACGAATTTGGTTACTGTATGTAGTATTAGATATTAGAATTTAAAGTCACCTTAACTTTTTAAGTCATTTTAGTTCATAGTTTAATGTTTATTGAATAATAATAATATCAGAATGTACAATAATATATTTGTTTTATGTAATTATTTCGCCGATTTTTCTGAGAGTAAGGCAGTCCATAGTCATTTTAATTATTCTAGAGGCACAGACGTGTTTTCATCGCTTAGAAGAACATATTTCTTTGGTAAGGCACACACTACGGGACTGACGTGGATTCTGAACCGTTTGTTAATTGAATCTTTTCCATTCAGTGGGTTATCAGGATCGCCATTTGATATATGTATCAAATTTCTGTACGATATTGTATATATAGGGGTGTGGTGGCTCAATGATTGCCGGCCCTGTTAGTGTAGCAGCTAGCGAGCTTGCCTCACGTTGCCAGGGTCGTCGGTTCGAGTCCGGCCGCGGGCATGGGTGTTGTGTCCGTCCTGTGTTGTCGCCACTGAAAAACGATAATATAATACACAAAAATGTTAATAAACTAAGATAAACCTACAGATAGCTGAGATGGCAAAAAAAAGAGAGACATCTTTTTAAAAAAAAAAATGTTTAAGGCGTCTGACTGAAGATCGAAAGGTTCCCGATTCAAATCTCTGTTTTGTTGGGGATTTTTCAAAGGCCTTTATCTCTTTTTTTTTGGCTTAAGGGTTTACGCCTTGATGACGTGGAGGTCATTAGATGCGGGATGGGACTGGGGACAAGGAACGGGAAGGAATTCGGCCATGACCTTTTTGAAGGAAGCATCCCGGCATTCGCCTGGAGTGATTTACGGAAACCATGGAAAAACCAAATCTGGATGCCCGAACGGGGATTCGAATCGCCGTCCTCCCGAATGCGAGGCCAGAGCGCTAACCACTCACCCACCACGCTCGGTGCCTTTATCTCGACCTTCACGTCCGGTACTGCTTGCTGTGCAATGTGAAGTATGTCAGAAAAGCTACTGTGGTTCAGGTTCCGAGTTAAAATGTAGGTCCCCTTTAATTGGTAGGATTATCGAATTAGGTTTGGTAAGGAGGAAAGTAAAACTTTTTTTTTTTTTTTTTGTAACAGTTTAACGTCCCTTCTTAACAACGTGGTCTTTAGAGACGGGAAAGGATGGGGGCAAGGAATGGGAAGGAATTCGGCCATGGCCTATTGAAGGAAGCATCCCGGCATTCACCTGGAGTGATTTGGGGAAACCATGAAAGTAAAACTGGCCGTCCTACACCTGATGAAATTCACTGAAAAAGCGCAACCGTAATCTGGATCTATCAACTTGGATACACACATAAAATTATGATCCTGACAACATTAAATGAAAATCGTTCAATTAACAAATGTTTTGGAACTCAAGTCAGTTTCTTAAAATTTACCTTACGAAGGAGGTATGTAGGCCTATCTGTAAGCTAGGATGGCTCATCTGTAATCGTGAATATTAAATTACGGACTAACCGTTGAGTCTTCCATAGAATCTGTAAGTTGATAGTGTTAAACACGAAATGTTTTAGTATCTCGTTGCGTTAGAACCGATTTTGAAAAAAAAAACCTAGTTACGCACAATATACATTTTATTTTATAATGTAATATATGCGTATTTCGAATTTAGCGCCAAAATAAAATAAAAAATAATGAAAGTCGCCACTTTCTCTTCCTCGATAGAATTGCTGAACCATAACACTATGTATGTTTCTGGTCCAAACTTTCGGATGGTCGCAGGATTTTTTTGTGTGGATTCACAGACCATCAGAGCCATTCGAAGAACAGTTTACCCTCTGACAATAAGCTAACACAAAGATAAATAGTACAGAGAACCCAAAAACAAATTTGCTAATGCGCTCCCTTGTTTTAGCGTGATGAATGGGCGGCAACGTCCATCAGCTACACAACGCCGCTACTGCAGATAAACTGCGCTCAGCAGAAATCCTATTCGACAAAAAGGCAATAAAACAAGTAGTTACGATTCAGTACACCTGCTTCGGAGGCGCTTTTTATCCCACAGCCTGCCCTGGCAAGAGATTTCTCTAAAAAGGTAGCGCTGTTTATTTGGGCGGTATATACTGTGACAAAATATGTTTAAGCTACAAATTTGATCCCTTTTCTGTTTGAGTTACGGATAGAAAATTGGAAAGTGGTTGGAAGATGGTACACATTTGGTTTTAAGCAAAAGGGAGGGAAAAATTTATATTTCTAGGTGAGGGAGTCAGAAAAATGAATAATTTAAAGAAGGAAGTAAATAACAATGTATCAAAACCACGGAAAGAATTTAGCATTTAATTCGTGAAGTGCAAAATTAAATGGGTGATCTGATAAGTAACTATTTATACTATCAAAAGGCATGGTTATCGTGCAGCCGTGTCCGTAACTCTTACGTTACGTATCCAGCCTTCGATTTCGACCTAACTGTAGACAGAAATGTTACTTCAAAATTGAGGTTGTGGGCGCTATTTAATAGAAATTTTGTTTAGTACAGGAACTAAGAATAAATTAATTACCAGAACACTGAAAAAGTATGTATTGCTTTTAAATTGACATATTGATTATTAGTTGCTTTTGTTAATTTATATTCAGTTGATGTAGATGTTTTCTTATAGTCTCTGTCCAGAGATATTGGCTGTTACAGTAACCTGTGGTGAAATCTGTACTACATTATATCGTTTTTGGGTTATGAGAGTTACTTGATGACAATTGAATTAAGTTACGCAACTACGAGAAAATGAACTGCCAGAATATTGCAGTTAACACTTTAATTTTGACTGGCTACAACAGTGTTTCCCAACCTTTTTTGGGTCATGTCCGACTGTCAACATTTTTTTGCCCCCCATACATAATTTTTAATAAAAAAAATTATTTGTTATTAAAGAAACTAATATAGGACGGTTTTTTTTAAAGAAAACACTTTAATATTATCGTAAAACACAGTAAGTAAAATTAAAAAACATATAATGAAATACTAAAATTCAAATTCAAAAGATTTATAATAAACATTTATTATGGCAATTTAGTGTGATTCTTTTGAGAATTTGCTTATTTGCTATATTTTGTAACCATATCTGGCATTGCGTTTAAATAACCCAAAGAGAAAGCGGAAAAGTCGCATCAAGTCAATTTCTAAATTGCCCCCCTAAAAAAACCAAATTGCCCCCCTGTGGGGCGAGGGCCCCACGTTGGGAAACACTGGGCTACAAGGTATCATTCACTCCACAAATGTTCCGTATCAACTGACTATTAATGTTGATTGGTGAAGATCTAAAAAAAGTGAAGCTTTATAGATTCTTATAATTAATTGTATTAAACGTTTACGTTACGAAAGATTACTTCCGAAATTTACGTCGAATTGAAAGGTCACTACACGTTTTCATATTAATGCAAAAACGTATCTTTTTCAGTTATTTATTACGTTATTGACAACAAAATGCAATATCTGGCCGGGGAGCTAACTCAGATTTAGTGGTCCTGTAAATAATTACACCGACAAACACCGCCACTTTTCCCAACTGCTAGTGAGTTAAGCGGAAAATGCAATTCGGTGAAATTCATTTTTATCACTGAAGCGTTCATTTTGACTATCAACTCTAGCTTCCTAAAAAGATTTAAGACACGCTGCTGGCAAGATGCCATGTCATGGGACGTAGAATGCAATGGACGTAATGACTTCACCTCTCGATTAAAGATGTTATTCAACAAAGGAAGCTAAATCCACGTAGGCGTGAGTTACTTCAAAATATTGAGTTGTGTTTTATGGTAAAAGGAAAAATTTAATTTCAACTGTGTATATTTATCTTATATTTTCTGGATCGCAGATACGCGATGAACGAGTGAATGGGAAAAATAATTATTTTTGCACTTCAAAGAGAAAGTAATTTTTGTTATTTTAGCAATTCTTCCTAGAATTTATTCATTATTGAGGATGTGCGTGTTAGTTTAACAATTAATTATTGTTATTATTATTGAATTGTTTCTTATGTAACTTTACAACAATAAAATAAAATATTTTCAGTGGTTATAAGCACTAGATTAAATCAATAACGATGTCCTTTATTTTAATGTTCTTACTATTTACAGAAGTCTCAGATGCATCTTCCATGATGTACACACTTCCAGTTGTTTTTTTTTTTTTTCAGAAGAAAAATAAGAAACGGTTTTCGGCTACGCTGCCACACAGCCAGAAAAACATTTGTACGTAATTTATCATGTATTTATGTTAGCACTCTTCGTATTTTCTTTATGCTTGCAATGAACAACACAAGACTTAATTAAAACACTTAATCACAACATAGCAGCGACCCATTCACGATTCTCGGTAATTAAACGTCCTCATGCGTATCTCATCGGTCAGTGGCCAAATGTATTTGCTTTTGCTAGTTTGCAAATTCCTTAATAAACCACATTACATTTCATTTTGTTTGTTAATAATCAGCCTCTGTATTATTTCTAACTACCAACCTAATAAGGGCATAAAATGGAAGTAAATCTCCTTGTAATGTACATAATCCTTACCGAAAATTATGGTTGTGTCACAGAAGTGACAGAGTATGTATTTTAACTTTGATAATTCAGTTTAAAGGTCAAATATTCCCATAAAGATAGTGAGGAGCATCTTTGAGAAACATATGAAGAGACGAGGTGAAAGCGTGAAGGGAATATAAATTTGATGAAAAAGTTTTGAAGAAGAAACTCTGAACGAAGTTGCATTTCGAGTGTGTAAATGTTAAATGTAATGTGTACAGAAATGAAAGATAATTAATGTATTGTTTGTAAGGCATTATGTAACAATACTGTATAAAGGAATGTATTATTAAAATAATCGAAGATAAGTAGTAATTGTATATTTTCTTGTTAATATGAATTACAGCAATAAATTATGTGCTTAATGATTTAAAGAAGCTGAACGTATTATTCAAGAAAGTAGAATAATTAATGAAAACCTCAATGACATTTAAGATTTTTCAGATTTTTTGAGATTTTTAAACTGTCAGATTGAACCAGATATTTAAAGCCAGCAAGAAGCATTTCCAATAACGGTGAATATCTGGTAAGTATATAAGAAGGGAGAAAGTAACATAAAAGAGGATACGTGAACACTGTAACTTACAGTACAATTCTTCGAAAGGAAGGGAGTAGCGAAAATAGTGCAACGCACCAGCAGCAAAGTCTCACACCCTCCTTGAAAGTGTGTAGAAGCTGTTCACACTGGCATTTGTCGTTCATTGTTTCACGATAGCCTTTTATTATAATGTTTATTTGTTCTGAAAGTAATTCTAAATAATGACGCACATAGCTGAAGACTGGGAGAATTATTCTTCTATGTTATTCACTGAGAGGATTCAATTGATTTCTAAAAGTTAGCGTGGCTACAATAATGATTAAATAACACAAAAAAAGTAGTCTATAATGAATTATGTAAGAAATCCGGTATCTTAAATAGTTAACCAGAAGCGTTTTTTTTATTGTTTCTTTTGAGTTACTGAACGACAATTGTATTAACTTTATTGTGACGCTGGAAGTTTAAGGATAAGGAAGCTAGCAACTAACACAACATACGAAACTAAGTATTGGAACTAGCGATAGACTGCTTAATAGGAATCTACACGAAACAATAAGCCACTCAGAGCAGGTCTGTAAAGAAAAAATGACTGACTATCATATTCAAAGCAGCAGAAGGCCAAATCTGCTTGCTAACCAAATCACCTGGACGATAGCAACTATTGAATTAGTATTGCAGAAATTAGTACACATAATGCAATTTATACAGGTAGCTTAGAAATTGTTTGCAAAAATAATAAATATTACGTGGTTGTTGTTTGGTTGTAACATGTTCAATACGTGACGAGTCAATGCCTGATCGTAACCATCTGTTACCCTCAGTATTGTGATTTGGATATTATAGACGTATGCAAAAAAAAACAACATCGTAGCTTCAAGATTATTTATGATAACTGTTTTCAAAAAAAATGCATAGTTCTTGGGATACAGCTGCCTTCAACTCAATCCAGTGTACTCAATTATATATATTTGATTTGTCCGTATAAAGCAGCAGTATGAGTCTTCGGATTTCATCAGAGGGTCTTACACTGAAAGGGGCAGTGTAGTATAACCCTAATAGCATTTCCGATAATTTCTATTTAATTGGGATAAGCAGAAAATAAACAAGTTTTATATAATTATTCTTTACGTTTTCAGCTCATTTTATATTAAATTGTTTGAGTAAACAGGAGTTAGTATTGCGCTTTAGTAACGTGAAGACTTCAAAAGATTCTCCTTGAGGATATATACTTTTACATCACTTATTCACAACTGACCCCAACATAAATTTATTTAAGCTTTTTACCTTCTTTCCCATCACGTCAGTAACTCCATTTTGCATCCTTGTTATCTTTCAGAACAACTGGTATAGGTTCATCTTAAACTATCCTATTGTTCCTTTAAAACCTTGTCATTCTTTACTCAGTGAACAGTGAATATGCCTTGAAGAACTTATAAAAGCCTTATTTTGTTGATCAAATTTGCATCTTTCTTCTCACATATTTTTAATTGCATCGTTTCATACTAGTTTTATTTTAGTACAAAGAATCATATATTTTCTACCTGAGTTCTGTTTTTTGAGTCCATTCCTTCTACTGTTTTTCACAGTATCGACATTTTATATATTCTCCTTGCTGTTGGCCGCTCTCATCTCTTATTATTCCTTGTCAGTCTGTCTTAGATAGAAACTGATATTAATTATATTTATATTAATTTTCGTATTGCTACAAAAAATAAACCATGATTATCGACTTTTTACATCTGTTGTGAATAATGTTTGCTACAAGTTATTCCAAAAATAATCGGTACCTTTCGGGTTGGCTTAAGTGATTTTAAAAGACTTTTACTGGCTATTTAACATTCATCAAATACAATATAAGCGCGTCTAGGAGGCTAATTATATTTTAATTATTGGGAGTTTCACGGGTGATAGAGCGCGCTCGAGTTCTCAAGGCAGTATGCCTCAGTAATCTGAGTTGCTGTGTTAGAAGTATTCTAATAATTCCGCGTCATTTTAAAGAACTTGCTGATATAATTTCCGCGTTCATACGTGAAATTTCTGTCTGTTTTGCGAGTCGAGGCGGATACTTATATTTTAGTTATTTGAAGCTTCATGGATGATAGGACGTGGGCAAGTGCTCAATGCAGTATACCATATTAATTACAGTTAATGTGTGAACTAAGTAGTTCCTCGTCGTTTTAACCAACTTGCTGATATAATTTCCATGTTAATATGCGAAATATCTCTCTATTTTTATGACGTTTTCCGGATAACCGCGACGAACATTAATTGCACCTGTGATGTAAAGTATGGAAGATGCCACAAACAGTTAGTTTGTGTGTATGTTCCTAACAGAGCTGGCCGCACGGATAGAACGAAATCTGATTTTTATGTTCCCGGAAATCATTTCTAGTGAAATACAATAAATACAGTTTACATTGGACTTAACATTTACTTTTCATTTATTTAAGAGCACTGTGCTGTTATAAATGGAATGAGAGTTATTTTTTAATAAAGGTTCGTTTGTTAATGAGAGTGATAATGACGCGGGATGGCCGCAGTGCGCATGTGCGTCTGCTCCTAGCATGCATTGCGCGATTCTAGATGCCATTTGCAGCCTTGTCATCTATCCGCATGCTGAACTGTAAAAGTTTACAATATTTAAGAAAACTGATTTGACCGCCGACTGTAAGATACGACTTGTAATTAGATTCTTGAGTTCCAGAAACTTGGCAACAGCGGAAATTCACCGACAGATTTGTGAAGTGTACGGTGATAAAGCGATGAGTGGTAGTAAAGATCGAAAGTTGGTAAAAATGTTGAAGGATGGCCGGATTAATGTGCTGATCAACCAACTGCAGTCGTGGATGCGGTTAGTTCTTAGGAGGCAGATTTGACCTCGGTATCAAAAATTTGTTGAACATTATGACCAATGTTTGAACGAAAACAGGGACGTAGCTACTATGGGGCAAGGCGGTGCAGTGCACCGGGGCCCCTACGCTCAGGGGGCCCCCAAGCACACCTCTGGGGGCCCCCAAAGCTCACCTCTGGGGGCCCCAAGCAGTTCATAGGGCCAACGACCTTTCACGGCAAACTGGCGACCTTTTTTTTTAGCTCCACCGTCGTCTAAGGGGGCCCCTGAGACATAGAAAGCCCTTCACTAAGGGCCCTCACTGCTCAGGGGGCCCCCAACTACTGCTCAGATGGCCCCTAAGCACAACTCAAGGACCCCCATCTTCAGCTCAGGGGGCCCCTATCAGCAATACAAAGCAAAAAAAGAAAAAGATCGCCATCTGCCCTGAGGGCCCAAAATAAATTTTTTGCACCAGGGCCCTTGTTGACCTAGCTACGCCACTGAACGAAAATGGAAATTATATCGAAAAATAAATGAAAGTATGTTGAATATGGAAATAAATATATTTGATGATATTTATACGGTTTTTATTTTTATAATAAATTGACATTATTTTAAAAAAATAATATCCTTCGTAGTATTACTGGGCACTGAATCAAAGCAATGTAGAAGTCTAAATTTTTGTTGCTTTCTTCAGACACTCTTCAGATGAAAGCCACAGCACGATGGGTGAAAAGTTAGGTTTTAATAAAGCCACGTGGAAGCACCCGGAGAACTAAGATACTCTCTGATGAAATCCACGCACGATAGCTGAAATTCTAGGTTACAATAAATCGACATGGCTAAACCCGAGAACCAAGATAATATGTGCAATCACTGCAGAAGTTATGGCAATCATTTTAAAATCTTTGACGCATCGACCACCAATTTAGAATCGGTTTTGTCTCATATTTTTTGTACTTATCTCTGTTTCACCCGCGACGAATGAACTTAAAGGAGAACTGTATAAGTAAACTATTGTATGACAGGGCATAATCTTCACTTTTTCAAATCCCAGTATAATCAGCGAAATACATGTTTACGCAGCGACTTGTTCGCAAACTCTTTGGTAGCTTATCGCGGTGTTGGGATTACGAATTCGAGGTACGCGTAGCCCCGTATTTGTGCAAATAGGTTGGCAAGCCTGGGCTAACAGGGGAGCAGCATGCGCGCACACACACAGCCGCAAAGGTACTCCACTCACGGATGTAAATGGCTGCGGTCTGCAACTCAATTAGCGCAGGGCTGCCAACACAGGCACCACCGCGTCCTGATTGGCTCGTTTTCCGTTCAGCTTCTGTCGTGCGTCATTTCCGGTGCGTACACAGCCGCCGGCGAATAGCGTGTCAACAGTTGGCAATTGTCTCGCTGATGAAACAGGAAACACGCTAGTCTATCACCGCTGATACGTCACGGAGCGCACTAGCCAAAATTTTTCCAGTGATAGAATACTTTCAATAAACTGTCAGCATGGAACAGCTGCTCCATGTTTCACTCTCTTCTATCTCCCTGATGAACAGTGCAGGCAACGTATACTTAATACCAGCAATACTTTTTTTTTGTGATAATGGCTTTATGCCTCGTTGACGCCGAGGTGGGAACAAAACAACTCTCGCTTTAGGAAAAACCGCGGTAGAAATGAAGCAACTGGGTTTAAGATTAATACTTGAAGGGCGGATTTTTAAAAAAAAAAAAAAAAAAAAAAAAAAAAAAAAAAAAAAAACCAAAAAAAAAAAACTAATATACTTTTATGGCATTTGTTGATTTAGAAAAAGCTTTTGATAATGTTAGGGGGGACAAGTTCAAAATTTTAAAGACGTCAGGTCTAAAATATCGAGATAGAAGAATACCTTATAAGCTACATAAGAATCAGGTGGCTATGATAAAAGAAGAGAATCATGAGAGACATGCATTAGTTAAAAAAGGTGTGAGGCAAGGTTGTTATCTATCCCCGTTAATATTCGACTTGCGTGTAGAGGAAGCAATAAAGAAAATAAAAGAAAATTTTTCAGGTGGCATAAGTGTTCAAGGAGAAAATAAAATCGATATTTTATGATTTTCTGGTAACATTGTCTCGTTAGCAGAAAAGGCTGACGGTATTGAGAAGTTACTGAATGTCATGAACAAAATACTGAAAGAATAGTTTGGACTGAATATAAATCAAAGCTAGACAAAAGTGATGAAATGTAGCAGAAGTGATACCAATCATAGTAGATTAAATGTAGAAATCGTATCGGATGCAAGTAAGTGAATTCTGCTACTAGGTAAACAAAATTACAACCGATGGCTGAAGCAGGAATGATGTTGAAAGCAGAATAGCACTAGCAAAAAGAGCCTTCATAAAAAAGAGAAACCTTTTAGTTTCAAATATTGATCTAGGAGTCAGAAATAACTTTTTAAAACTGTATAGTAGTGAAGCATTGTTATACGCTGATATATTGCCCGTAACATTCAAGTTTCGACATAGTAAATAAAGCTACGGTTTTCAACATAATTTATGGGTTTTATGGGCGGATCGGCATTAAAATTTTTATACGCATTCACTTCCAGTCACTGTGTATTACAGCACCGACTGAATACTCATATCGATCGATTTTTGTATCGCAGTATGAAAAAAGTCGCATGGCACTTCATCAGAAAAAATCTTCACAATCTGGTTGTGACACGACGGAAACTAGTCAAAATTACTCGGTCGATCACTTTGTTGAAAGTATGCCAAAACTGCTGCTGAAGTGGCACCAAGATTCGAACCAGTAACTCCAACGGAGCCATTGTCACCTGAAACTGTGGTTAATGTTGTTAAAAACTTTAATAGTGAAGAAATAAATATCTGGTTAACACGTAGAATAATGTATGTTGTGTTGTAACGCGTGCCTAGAATAAATTAGGTTAATGGGCTACATAACAAAAAATAAGAGTAGTAAATGCGTAACTAGAATAATTAACGAATAACACGCTTACGGACAAAAAATAATAATGCTGAGTTAAATCCCTTCGTCGGAACTCGAACCAGTAACCCGGAGCACGGGATGTCGAATATGAGATTACTAATGTGAGGTTTCTAATACAACAAACTGAAAATTGTTGAAATTTCTATCAGTAGACGTCGAAACGGTGATCCTTAGCATGCAGTAATAGCATCAAATGTGAAGTTACTGACACTAAATAATGTATATTGGTTGTAGGGGGTACATGTCAAAAATTCATTGAAATTACAATCAGACACGAGTCGATATTCCCGAGTGTTTATATTAGCAGGATAAATATATACCATCTTTTTCATGACGCCAGTGAGGATTAAACTGATTAGCTTAGGCTGGTTTAAATTTTTGGCAGGAACGCCTATAGAACCCTACCTACATCTACTTATACAAGGCTGGTGTACTGAAGTTTGAGCGCTGGGTATACAATGGCGATGGGCCATAGACCACAATTGGACAAAAATATTGGGAGTAGTAAGTGATTGGAAGAAAACAAGCTAGCACTTAATTTTAGTCACAAAGAAGTATGTAATATTTTTAAAGTATGGGTGAAGTACTCAACAAGTTGTGTCAATCAAATAAACGATTTTATTCTAAGGTTGCGAATACTGGTCAAGTAATTGTGTATGAAAAGAGCAACTGTGGTATAAGTCTCTCTTAGATAGTAATAATAATAATATCCTAATTTCTTCTGAAAGAAGTTCTAAATTGTCTAGGTTAACACACTTCAAAATAATTATAGGGGAAAAAATTCCGTTTTGTTTTCCATGTTTTATTTAACTGTACGAGGCATATAAGTTCTCAGGCGTCTTGTATCAATCATATTTTTGTTTTTCGTTGTGACAGAGCGTATTAAATGGCACATTAATACATTCTAGGTAGTCACAGGGAATACAATGTTCAGCTAAGCACGCAGCTGATGTCATCAGGACACATAAAATGCATTCTGGTAATGCAGTCGTAATTCGACTGTTGAAGCCTAACAGCATTTGTCGATGTGGGGCTGTAAATTATTTTTGTGTCCGGGTGTTGGTTGAATTAGAGTGGTTTGTCGAATGCGCACCACAACGCGCGCTGTGAAGCGGCGGCCATAACTCTGCCGCGGTGTGGCCGTGGCTAATCGAAGTCGGCCCCTCGGGACCGCCCGGCATCGATCACGCGTCCTCCGGAGCCGGCAATCACAGCTGACCGTCCCACTGGGCATTCCCACTGGGTCACCGGTTCGAGCCCAATCCGGGCCCACAACGTAGCGACAAATGCACCACCGTTTGACGGGCAGATAGATTTTTTTTTTTTTTAATGATTCGTTACACCACATCAGTCGAGCTGGTATAGAATATCAGAAACCCATTTAAACAAATCAAGTCTACTATTAGATTGTTCGGGGTTTAATTAATATTATAAATAACTAGTCCACGTAACAGTCCACTTTAAATTTGCTTTTATTTTCATAAACACGACGTCAACGATACTGTTTTCATGTATACAGAGATTGCATACAACACTCCTTCCAAAGACAATACAGTACTTGGTCGTCGTAAATTGAGTCGGTGAAAACTGTTTCTCTGTCTGGGATGTTTGCTTTATATAAGCTACATCGAAATTTCTAGAACACTTCAAAAGCTTCCGCCATATATTTCTCGGCTGCTAGTAGGTTCTGCCGGCTACAACGTAGGATTTAATTTATTAAGTAGGAACACTACCGAAAAATATTACAAATATAGCGAAAATATGCATCATCACTAGGTTTTAGGTAAAATATGAAATAACCGGTGAAAATTAGCTCAATATGCAAACATGCAAATGCATGTAATTCGGTCTGCAGTGATAATTATTCAATATTCCCCAGAGCTGTTCATCCTTTATCTTACGCTCACTAAACCCAACAAAATGTAACATAGGTCGATCCATCATCATTTATGTCTTTTAGTGCACGTGAACTATTCAGACAGTCCACGCTCCGACTCGTGGAATGCTTCTATCCAGTCTGATGACTCCTGCACTCGGAGATCAGCTGGTATCTAGCTAGCTTCTCAAAAAACCGATAGCTCGTCGCTGATCACTTTTTCATACTATGAAACCGATATGTCCAAACTCATCCGCTTGGGATGATGATGTAAACACACATTTCTGGATGTGCTAATGGCTGCCGGATAGCTGTTGAAACAAGGTTCGAGGCAGAAAGGAAATAAATTGAGGCTAACGTTCCGTCGGATAGGAGGCACAATACATTAGGCGAGCAGTCGATATTCGTGATCAGCTAATGGAATGCTGCACAACACGCTTCCAAGCCGCCAGAGCTGTTTTCCATTTCCATCTTAACACAACTGAAAGTACTTGCAACACTGTTTGACAAATGGCTGCTAGTGAACAGACATCAGAAACTCAAATAACATTGCAGGATAAAAGAGATTAATTGCTGCAACAAGAAGACGATACAGTGACGGCTGTTGAATCAGACTGGAAGGTTTCTGTGAAAAATGACAAGGTGCAGCCCTCCAGAATTTTTGAGAAAATAGTTATTGATTGATATTAACAATACACAGAACTGAATGAAGTGATGAAATTAATCGCACTCAAACTCTCTTCTTTCAAAGAAAAAAGATTTAAATAATATTGTAAATATAAGTGGTTAAACTAAAAACAGTAAATATAAGTGGTTAAAGTATAAACAGTAGATACACATTTTACAGAAAAGGAATTGTATCATAATTCTTTTTTTATTATAAAACTCTTTCTTCACAATTATATCGCCTTAGAAAATTAAGGTAAATACTAAAACAGTACTCACACACTATTTCCCGCTCCCCTACTCCTTAGAAAACCGAAATCCGGATGGCAGGTAGTGGTCTAAAACGCTTTGTGGATTATACCGTATTTTAGCGTTGCGTTTATGGCCCAGAAACAAACACCGGCTTGGGTGCAAAATACGCAGCGTACGTAGGATTATAACACCTGATTATTTTTCATTTGCCGGAACTTAACCTTTGGCCAATTTCTAACGATCCCAACGGCAAAGCTGGTTAAAAGATCGAGCGATATTAAAGCAAAATACGCTTTCTTTATCGTATGATTATTTAACATGGTACACAATAGAAATGTACATATCCCAAGGTTGTACACAATTTCATATCTCGAGATCTAATGTTTTAACTCCAGTCAACTGCACTGATCGATGCATCATGTAATTCCGCCATTGTTCCCTTGCAGGTCCCGAAGAGGACAGTCGGAAACAATGTGACTGATTGTCTGTAATGTGGCTCCACAGTCACAGACAAAGTAGATAACAATGTAGCCTGGTCATTTTTCCTGTGTATCAACAAGGTAAAAATATACCGTGTACTGACCGCAAGGTGCCTTCATTTCGCGTTTCAGTAGTATAATTTCTAGTGTTCAGCTTTAACTAAACTTATTACTCTCACTGGACTAGGCGTTTTCAGACTTTTTCTCACTGCGCCAGCCTTCCGTTGGAAGACAAGTTCTCGCATCCTTCCTTCCGTCGGAAGATAAGTCCCCCTCCCCCCCCCACTCATTTCTCCCTATTATTAAATTCAGACTGTCACCTTATAAATACTACTACTGCCTGACAATGCCGAAAAATAAGTTCTTTTGCATCACAATCTTCCACTCCTAAATTTCATTTATGATGATTCAAGTGAATAGATATTTAATTTGTTCGTTAGTTTTGCTTTGAAATAGCTAGATTATGCGCGATTATTTTGTAATTATAAGTAAAATTTCATTATTATATAGTATATCAATCGTTTTATTTCAGGCAATTATCCAACTACAAAAAATTCCTTTTTTCTGTCATCAGTCTCTCTACTGGTTTGATGCAATTCCTAAATATTCGGACGAATAGTACCCAGTTATTCGGCATTCGGCCGATTATGATAAAAGTGGCCGAATAAACCGAATACCGAATAGTTGCCGAATATTCATTGCAATCCTAGTAAATACTTTCCTTCTTATCATTACTGATAATGAAAGCTGAGAGGGAACTCACGAAATATATGATGTTAGAATAAAAGTTTTCAACTCTATGAGAGAGGCATAATACGTCCGACACGTACAGATAGGGTATCGTTCACATGGGCGACGGAGCTACCTTGCACCCCGCGCTCCCCCCACTCCCTTCCCCTCTGTAATGTCTTCGCAACACCTTAAAGGGGTGAATCCCTCAGTTTGGGAACCTTTGTACTAAAAGATAAACAGTTTTAAAATTTCTTTGTAAAAACAAAAATAAAAGTTGGCTACCCCCGGCGTCAGCCAACTGAGATACTTTAATAAGGTTTTGTAAGACATTATCTTTAATTTTTCATGTTTCCGACCTCACATGACACTGAAACATATCTTACTGTATTTTACCTTCGGGACGATGGATTGGACATTAATCGAAACCGCGTCAAATCCGACCACTAGGTTTTTATGAGTCCTGTTCATTCCAAAGTGCAGACAGGCGACTCAAATTAAAAAATAAAGTTGATTTCTTCCCTCTACTTTTTTAATAGGACCCAACTCAGTTTTTAAAAAAAAATCTTGAAACGTAGACATTTCCCGGTTACAGTTTTAATATATCTCAAGATTAAGATTTATTTTCGTTGTAGAATTGGATGAAGGTGTGGATGTGAAATATTAACGTTAGGAGAGAACAGATGGGAGACTGAAAAGCGCATTAGGCAGACATTATCTTTCCTAAGCAAGTCATTCACAAATTATTGGAGGCTTGAAGTTTTCCTTTGCAAGAAAATTTATAATTAAGATTTATTCAACGGTTGGATGAACTTGTTCTTCACTTGAATCTGAGCAATGAAATACCCCTGGTTGCTCATTAACGGTCTTTCATTTTTTTCGTTGGAGACTTAATTCTTGTGCTATACCTTTCTGACGTAACGCGTTCCAGTTTTTGTTATTTTGCGAACCATGGTAAAGAACCTTTATCGTTTCCATAGTCACCCTGTCCGCTCTTTAACGTTCATTTAGGACACGGCGGGAATGTAATATTATAGATTATTGACTAACACAGCTTGATCGGCACGTGGCTGCAGACTTGCCATAGCTTTCCTTGGTGCTCTATGCTACCGCCATTCACACAGCCGGAATGTGATGTGGAATCTCAAACACCGAGCGTTCCTCACATACTTCACACACACAAAGCGCGCCATCTCTGACGTCAGAGATCTGAAACGGCTGAACCTGCCTGGATTCGAACAGACAATTCCGTTGCTTTAGAGCAAGGACGACACATTCGTTTTTGCAACATTCCTGTTTTCCACGATATATAAAATATGTCTATGTTGGTAATATATGTAATGCTATTATTGTTCCCGAGTCACAAACATCAAATACACAGCTAAAAATTGTAAAAATTAACCACTTTGAACTCATTTCACCACGTACGCCATTTCGCCAACAACAAGTGAATTACATGTAGCTTGAAACAATCATCTTCGTTGCAGGTTATAATATAATTAACAATAATATAATAATGTAAATAACAACAATAATAATAATACATGATATTTATTATTATAATAATGTAATAATATAAACCTTGAAGAAATTAAAAAAGTAGAGAGAAAAATCATTAGAAGAATTCTAGGAGCAAGACTCACTAAAGATGGTTACAGACTACAATCAATCGAAACAGCAGAAAAGTTTTCAAACATCGAAATTGACATCAAGAAAAGGAGAATGAAATTCTTTGGTCACCTTAAGAGATTCACCAGAAGATGGCGACGGAGCCTGAGATCGCCGAAATATCGTGTGGAAACATCTTACTAACTCGGCTAGTCTCCCGAGAAGACTACATCCATTCTCAACGCCGAGAAAGACTTCGTTCCTATATATCAGAAAGTCGATTGACAAAGAAGATAATAGATTATGTAAGTTCACTTAAATATCCAACACCTTGGCTGAATGAAATTCGGAAGGATCTTAAAAGTGCAACCATAGAAGCAACAGACATCTTAGAAAGAAACAACTTCAGACACAAAGTAGACAAATGGGAAATTATAACTGAGCAACCTAAACAAAAACAATACAGACCAAAGTGTTCGAAAGAACGCAAACAAGCTTTCTCCGAAAGAATGAAAGCCTATTGGAACAATAAGAAGAACTCGAAGAAAACTTTATTTGGTCATTTTCTTACCGTCTTCCATTTATTGGGAGAATTCGCCAATAATAATAATGATAAAAAATAATGTTTATTCATATATTTGAGATTAGATTCTAATCTATGAAATGCCAAGAAGGGTAAAGAGAGGTAAAAATTTATCTAATCTATGGAATAAAGAGATGAACAGTCTGAAAGAGGCAAGACAAGTTGGATGATATAGAATTTTTCTTGTTACGACTGAACATATTATAAAGGACACTATAAGATATCACAGTTGTCTGTGGGAAAATGGTAATTAATACTGTGAGAACGGATGTAAAGTGTGCTATTTGGAATTTTGTAGGTTGTGTTTTCAGGTTTTATACAGCGGAATAATAAATACGATGTTTACTGTAAAACGCATAGTAAATCAATATTAAGAGATAAAGGAGGCAAAATACAAAATTTTGGAAGGATAAGTATTCTATTTCAGATTATACGTTGCCGAATTTAAGCTAAAACCGGTAACTTCCTGCAATATATTTTTTTTAGACAAATATTCTGGACTTTTTTCACTAAATATTTTCAGCTTTTATTTTTTAACCGGAATGTCACTTTATTGATTAAATCCGTCCACCCAGGTGTTCGCACACAATGGTTATGATTGATTATTGATTATCGCATTCACCGGGAAGGAACTGAATTCTGGGGATGGAAACTATTCAAAGCGTCCGGCTTTTTTTCGTTCGACCTGGTTGCCTTTACGACTAGAAAAGAATCTTCCTGTAGTACATGCTTTAATATTCGTATTCTAGAAATCACTCAAGTTATTTACTTGTAAAAATAAAATTGATTAGCTATGCGTCTAACAGAATACGTACAACCACATCATTTCTTTACGGTAAAATCAAGTTTCATGATTATAACTGCTAGAAAAGTTCTGTAGAGAAATACGTGGTGTTAGAAACAATATCGTATATTTTGGGAGATGACAGTACTCATCAAAACAACAAAAATGATAATAATAAACGCTGGGCCGCAAATACATACTCAGGTATGCAATGTGAATTCTGTCCATGGTAATCTACACTTTTTCCATTCGGCATAGTTGGACCAGTACGTCTTAAATGCATATCAGCACGTGCAGGGCCAACCAGCATATTTTCAAACAGTGCATGTTTCTTTACGTAGAAGGACGGATTCCGCATTGAGATCCTGCTATTATCTCAGACGTATGTGTTTTCGATGTAATGTTTATTTGAATTTTGTTTTGATGCACACTGCCACCTCCAAAAATATTAGATATTTTTCTTTTAACGCACTGTACAGTCCTTCATTTGTGGTTTTAAAAACTAAAACATTGAGACTACAAAACTTTACCACAAAAATTAATCATGTTCAAAGGTATTCTTGCTTTTGATATGGAAGAGTGTTCATACCGTGGCAATGGGTGGACAAATATAATCGTCAAAATCATTTTTATTAATAGATATTTATCATAACTTCACGTCGTGTAAATTAGGGTCTCCCCGTGTTAGCTGATATGAATTGTCTTATATAATGACTAGTTAAATTTGAATAGGACTCAACAATCTTACTATGATACATCATGCCCTATGAACAATTAACTGTGCTTACTGAAGATCTAACGCACAAATAGTACGCTCCAAATGGTTCAAAAAGTATATAGGGACCAAACTGTTCGTGTCCTGGTATTCGAGGGTAATCTGGGTTAGAATCCCCGTCCGGCTGTGTGGCTTTTGATTTTTCATGGTTTCCCCAGTCTCTGGTGAATGCAAGGATGGTTCATTTAAAAGGCCATTACCCAGTTCCTTCCCGTTACTTATCTACAGTCGTCTTTCGCTTGCGTTGACCTCGACGTCAACGAGACTTTGTGGAGTGAAGAAAAAAACATTGCTAAGTAATGATTGGTAGAAATAGACTTACTGAGTGAGAAGAGGTAAAAAGTAGGTATTTGATGCAAAGAAAATTTTTCCATGAGATACCACTAATGTGTGAAGAAGGGTTAAAACTTTACTGATATATAGGTATATAGTCAACTTTATTGAGTGTTTGAGGAATAATGAAATATATTCTTCCAATTTGTATTTCCCACTTTCTACCGTCACGAATAAAGAGACCTGATGCAATTGATGTTTAAGTATTCCTTGTTACAGGTAGTCAGACAAAAATTTAATTCTAATTTGCAAGATAGATTTTTTTTTTTTTTGTAACAGTTTAACGTCCCTTTTTAACAACGTGGTCTTTAGAGACGGGAAAGGATGGGGGCAAGGAATGGGAAGGAATTCGGCCATGGCCTTTTGAAGGAAGCATCCCGGCATTCACCTGGAGTGATTTGGGGAAACCATGTAAAACCCAAATCTGGATGCCCGGACGGGGATTCGAACCGCCGTCCTCCCGAATGCGAGGCCAGAACGTGCAAGATAGAGAAGTCGACGAAGATGCTATAACAATTTTTCAGTTTTCGTCATACCAATTACCCAGCACCATCAAGGAAGCTAACACGTCCAAGTTTCAGAGTTTCCATCAGCTTAATGAGCGTTTGAATCAGAGAAAGCTAAGGCTCGCTAGGCCCGGGTAGCTCACAGTCTTCTTGGAGTCGGCAAGAAGAGTGACTTTCGTCCCGTAAGGAATGTTGACTCCTCTAACGAGGGAACGGGGTTATGTAAAAGGGGAAAGATACCGTCAGCCGGAGGATTTCCTCGGCGCCGGGGGAAAGTCGAGGTGTTTCCGCATCAGAAAATGCCACTCTTAATTAAAAGGTAACTCATTAGTAAATGAGCCCGATACCATCGGGTAGACCTGAGACTTTTTGTTTTAGAGACGAGGACCTTCACTTATTTGATGACGGAGGTCGTTCTAGTGAAATGGCTGCCTTTGACACTTTCATGACCTTCAAATGACCCGCTTGAGTACCACCTGAGAACCCCTGAAAGAAGAAATAATGTAGAGAAATATTTAAATATCCACCAGTTTGTTAACAATCGTTCAGCAAAATTGTAAAGAAATCTGTGTAGATGAAAAGACATAGGGCAGGAAAAGACTCTTTAACAGAGTTCCGATAATATCAAATAAAGTTTTTGCATGGTTTTTGTAATCCCATTTGAAAACAGCAACGAGAAAGTGCAGTGTACTAAATAACACTGGTATCAGATTAACGTTTGTCTCGAAAATGAACATACTTTGTGATAAAAACGGTAATGTGCAGCTACAAAACGTAAAACACCAAAGCAAATAATTCGCCACTGTTGATACTTCGATAAGAGGAGAAACGAGTACGGTAGAAGAACATATAGCAATTCAATTCCCTAACTATTCTTTTTGACAGGAATTCTCAGTCATTCTAAAAAAATTAACTCTAAAACAGTTATCTCTTGACCAGATATTCCACAGAAAATGACTTTAATAATCTGGAAACCTCAGCCAAGTGTAATGAAAATGTTGTCTTTGCACTTCCAGCCATAAGGAAAGTCGTTGCTGATTAAATGCCAGGGCTCAACTCTAGGAAGCCCAATGATTGCTTACTAGCCACTGATAGCCCCCCCCCCCCCCCGTATTGTACCTTTGACGGTACGCCACATTTTAACTGATTGTTTACCGTTTTTGGACTTAAGGGCAGACGTTGGCCTAGCCAATGATCTGTCTCTTACTTAAAACAATGAAAATGTGGTGAAGGTTTTAAAATTTTGCAATTTGTCCCGTCTAGCCTCAAAAAGTTTTGGCAGATCGGCCTAGTTTTAGAATGAATCGGTGGTCTTTCTACAACCACCAATCTATGTACTGTTTTTATCGTTTAGGATTTGAAGTGAACTACACTTAATGGTTCCTTGAGGTTTATTACTATGTACACAAAACACTGGTAAACAATAACAAATGTGGTACAGTTAGCGGATGACCGTCGAGAAATTTAGCCTGGTCCTGATCCGGGGTAGAGAGAGACGGCTTCTACTTCTCGCGAACTTCCGGTGGTCTTCTGTAGTTGAAGCTGGTTCCGCGGTCAGGCCGGAACTGGCGGTGGAGCGGCCGGCTACGCTTATATAGGCGGCCTGGCGCAGGAATTCCGTTGTGTGGTAGTACGGCGACCTCTGTAAGAAATAGTCCCACTTAGCTTCTAGATGATTCGTTTTTGCGCCTGTTTGGAGTCGTATATGTATCCCGGCGTGCAGGCGCGTTGTGTGTGAGGTCTGCCTGGCAGGGGCCTTTACTGGCAGACTGAACATACCTCCCTCCCGGGGGGGGAGGGGGGGAAGCGATGTCTGCGACGTCTGCGAGGTCGTCTGCCGCGGCGCCCTGGAGCAGACTATGAAGGCTACCTCCAGGGGAGTACGGAGCTGTTCCCCTGGCGATGCGAGCCGACCTGCGTCGTGGTGCAGGTTGTGGTGGAGGTACTTGTGGAACTAACGGCATCGGTTCATCGGCGTCGATGGGCCGGGGGCTGTACGGGGGGTGCTGAAGATGGTCCCCGCAGGTGGTCGAGAGGCTGCGGCTGAAGGGTGTCGGAGCGACCGACAGGTTGTGGCGTCGTTGGTGGCGCTGTAACTGTCCCTGAGCAACGGTTAGACGGCAGGAGTGGTGGGAGGTGGCAGGGAAGGAGAGGAAGAAGTGGATGGCCGTGCCGTGGTGGAAGAGGACGGTGCCGTGGGGTAGCGGGGACGTAGTTGGTTTCGATGGCGTCGCACTATCCGGCCATCCAGGCTGACGTCGAACAGTTGGCGGCCCCGGGGCCGCTGGATGACCCCCGGAAGCCAACCGGCCCGGGAGCCAAACCCGCGGGCCAAGACTAGGGAGCCCGGGGTGAAACGGAATGGGCCCGAAGGTACCTGTACTTTGGGCGGGGGTAAGAGGAGATGGAGGAGAGTGCGAGGTTGGCGGCCATGTAGCAATTCCGCCGGGCTTTTGGCCCCCACTGGAGTGGTTCGATAGGAACTGAGGAAGAGTGTCAATGCCTCTTCGAGTTTGTGACTTGTGGTGTATTTGGTCATTTGGGTTTTGAATGTTCTGACTAGCCGTTCCGCCTCCCCGTTAGATTGGGGGTGGAAGGGCGGGGTGAGGAGGTGTTGGATATTGTTGGCGGTACAGAAGG
>JARYHS010009186.1:233571950-233589950 GCA_031002005.1 Vandiemenella viatica
GGTATTCGGATGAAACTAATTTGGAACCACTGCTCTATACTATCTATCCATTCCCTTGTGACACAGATCCCAGAGGCACAAAAATAGTCCAAATGAGGACGCACGAGGGTTTTGTACTACATCTCTTTCGTATGTGGACTACAATTTTCAAAATTTGATCCATGAATCGATGCCTAGAACTAGCTCTTCCTATGACCGCAGGGATGTGCTGATCCCAGATGCATCTATAGGTTCCTCCCTACTGATATTCCCCGCAATTACCTGGGTGAATGCGCGTATCATGCCAATCTCCGCCTCATATAGCACACATTTCCAAAGTTAATACACTTATCATGCAGATCACAGATTTCAAGTTCCTCCTATAGATTATAAGCTTTACCGAAACAGAGGGAAGACGCAGTGAACTGAAACTTCAACATCAAAAGCCAACCGAACAACTAGCATTGGTCTCCCGGCACTAACAGTACAAAAAAAATCAAAGACCTTTAAAGAATGTCAATATCTTCCATCGTTGACTTCTCGTCACAAATTGTAATTCACCCTATTGGGGTTTACAATCTCCCAGTTCAATTCATAGTCGTTTTCGGATCACATCTAAAAGCTATGGACTAATGTTCATTCAATTCGTTGCTTAATTACATGTCACAAGTTGGTTTAAGGTCTTTGACAAAGATTTCCAAAGTATACATCAATTTGTTTGGTTTATCTAAAAACAGCATTAGCTGAAATGACACTAAAACACCTCAAGTCTGCCCTCATTGCCAACTTTTACTTGTGTGATTATAACAGCAGTAATCCTAAGATCCGACTGCATGATTTCTAGGTCCATCTGTTATTTGGTTGAGATGCGTTTTTCATATATAATTATTAAGAGCAGAAAACAATTCTGCCGGGTTGCCTATCCAAATATTCGTGCAAGTATTTTTCATTAAATTTTCCAAAAACAAATTTTCTTCAAAATACTTTAAAAAAAAATATTATAATTCATTTCAAAGAGAGACATGTAAAGAATAAAAAAGTTTTTTTTATTGCTTACATAAAAGCGGACGGAAGTAAGGGTTGCACCTGTTAGGGATATGTAGACCCTAAGAGCGAAAGAGACTGTGCGCTAACAACTGGTAACCACTTTTGCATAGGCAACCCAAACGTTTTATGTCCTTTACATGTCTCTCTTTGAAATAAATCATAATTTATTTTAAAAAAACTAGTGAACTAATTTTTTAAATTGCATTTAAATCTAATAACAGATGGACGTAGAAATCATGCAGATTGATCATGGAGTATAAGGTTTTATAGTGTGTTCGTTTTACACTGGAAGTAACGTGATAATCAAATAGTTACTAATTCCTCGGTCCTCTGGTGCTTCTTTCTACTTTTGGTGAGTTTCTGTTAATTGTCTGTGAAAATTTAGATAGAATACACTCAGTAACTGATATTATAAAGAAGCTGGTTTGGTAGTCATTGGAAGAATGAAGAGAGAGTTTGGAGTTTACAAGGTGTTTGTTGGTGATAAGGCTTGGATGGATGTCGGCAGAAGAATTAGAAGTAGTGCGTGGAAGAAATGACTAAGACCACAAACTGGCACTCAATTTCAGATACAAGGGAGAGAGAGCGTTTTCTTTTGTGGATAAGGGAGTCATAGATTGAATTCTCAAAGAAAAGTCGCTCCTATCAAATTAATTCTAAGTTAGTCCAAGAAATGGGATACTAGGTTGGTAGGACTTGCCACCGTTGTATATGCTCCATCGCAAATAAATTAAGTTAAATTGTTGTAATATTGGTTGGAAGAGGGCAAGTCTTCCTACAGAAAATTTCGTATCAGGAATATTTTGCACCAGAATTCCTCTGTTTGGAGAAATGGAAACATTACTTCGAAACCAGCATGCTTGACAAAGTGACACATGGGTGAGAATTGGAATCTGTGTGTCAAGTAGAGGACAAAACTGTGAAAATTTGAACTCGCGACAGAGAATCCGAGACGTGTGTCTGATCGCTCATCCACATTGTGCAAGAGAAATCTGTACGATGGATGTTGGCACAGAACTTAATCTACTGCGGGCCATTTGTTTTCACTGGCCAATTTCAGAAGTCCGGTTAAGGCACCCCGCTCTCCATCCGCAGTGATTGCTCAAGGGTTAATATTGGCTCAGTTAATCGAGGTTCTCTATTACGGAAACGCTGGTAGTTTCCTGAACGGGAGTAAACTTACATTTAAAAGAATTGGATCGCTGACTCTCCAGTACTTCATCAATGTACGAAAGCTGCAGCTTCAGAATTCAATCTGAAATGAAACTGGGCGAGCCGAAAGTAGACCGAGAATTTTGTCTGTTGGAGCAGCTGTACTCCATTTATCACCTTCGTGTGTCTTATCAGGTATGTCACATTCAAATGCCATAGTCTTCTCTAATTTGGGACGTATTCTTGTTTTCAGTATTATATTTTGTAAATTTTCTTGAAACTGTTTCTTTACGACATAGGTTTTTTTTTTTTTAAAGAAACAAAAAAATTTCTGTGAAAAATCATTTTTTTAATACGCTTTAAAATCTTGTTCCGTTGTCACCTGCTACAACTTGGAGGTGAGAAGCAGTAAATCACTGATAAAAGAGCGCAGAGAGCTATGAATATTATGTTATGGATATTGACTTTATTTCTGCATTATGTGATAAATGATATCTTGAACTGGGTTGTTAAAAGTGCAAGATAATTCTCATAATGGGGATTCTACGATAACCGTGGCGCCTCAATTTGATGGTGGATTACTATGCAACTCGACGAGACAAATTGAAAGTAAAGAATAATGTTTTTTTTGATATCTCGCTTAGTTCTCGGGATATTGTATCTCAAAACCGAAGAGGTTAGGGTGACATCCGGCCTGGACCAAAATTTTTTTTTATCCATCCCACTGTATCTACACGGTGGAATTGCACTACAGGTGTTTTATTTTCTTCCTAGTTGTTGTTGTTAGGTTGAAAAACTGCCTGAACCAGAAGAGACGTCACCAAAAGCACAAGGAACTATACCTATAACTGATTTTTAACATGCTATATCTCGAAAACCAAGAGAGATATTAAAAATTATTATTATTTATTTTCGATTTTTTTCGTCGAGCTCTACAAGAATTTACTATCTCCGAGCGTGTTGGGTGAGCGGTTAACGCTCTGGCCTCGTATTCGGGAGGACGGCGGTTCGAATCCCCGTCCGGGCATACAGATTTGGGTTTTGCATGGTTTCGCCAAATCACTCCAGGTGAATGCCGGGATGCTTCCTTCAAAAGGCCTTTGCCGAATTCCTTCCCGTTCCTTGTCCCAAGTCCCATCACGCTTCTAATGACCTCGACGTCGACAAGGCGTAAAACAATAAGTAAAAATAATAATAAAAATTCATTATCAGATTGTGGCGCCACGGTAATGATAGAACTGCCCTCATAATGAACAAAAAATAAAAAATATTAAAAAAATTCCTAGCTTGCATTAACATAAATACAGCTGACCAGCTCATAATATGGTTGATTTCCATGAGCAACAATTTGTGGTAAAAACCAAGATGAATTGGGATTAGTACATAGGTGATTTCTTAATGTAAAGTTAATTCTAGATAGAAATTCGTAGGTTAAAATTTTAAGAACTATATTGTTTATATATACATATAAAAAAAAAAAAGATTGGGCTTAATACACTCGTGCGTGGAGTACTGTTGTCCTGCATAAGATCCACATCTCAAAGGATTGATTAGTGGCATGAGAAAATACAGGTAAGAACCACTTACAAAAATGTCATATATAGTTGTGGCTTGGTGGTGGAGGGGACGGCGGAATTATCAATTAATTGTCATTAAATTAATCGTAAAAAATGCGAGCTCTTATTTTCATTTACGACTGCAGGCAAATACCTCTCCCATTAACGTAAACGGGTTGAATTTTTTTGGTTTTGGCTTTATGCATTGTTGACGTCGAGATCATTAGATGCGGGAAAGGACTGGGGGCAAGGAACGGGAAGAAATTCGGCTATGATTTTTTGAGCAACCATCCCGGCATTCGCCTGGATTAATTTCGCGAGACCTTGGAAAACCCACATCTGGATGGTTGGTCGGGGATTCGAACATGCGTCCTCGGGAATGTGAGCGTTACCACTCACGCAGCTCGCTCAGTCGCTAAATAGCAGGATTCATTTACCTCGCTTACTGCAGGCGACCTTATTTTTATATTTAATCTACTATTATTGCTATCATTTCTGCTACTTTTGTCTTGTTTTTATTTATATTTAGTTACAAATATTTCTTCAGTATTTTGACCACGCACTTCTCAATATCCTCAGTTTTGTCTGCTAACAAGACAATTTCATCAACAATTAGTAGTATACCGAGTTTTTTCTTGAACACCTAAGACACATTTAAATTTTTCTTTTATTTCCTTTACTGTTCCCTCTACATACAAGCTGAATATTAACGGCGATACACCAAACCTTGTGTCACACCCTTTTATAGAGATACATGTCTCTCATAATTCTGTACTTTTTTTTGTAGTCACTTGATTCTTATAAAGATTATAAATTATTCTTTGATTTCGATATTTTACTTCAATAAATATTTGAACGTTTTGTGCTTTTCTCTTTCTTTAGTTCTTTTTTCTGTCATCAGTCTTTCGACTAACTTGATGCAATCTTCAATCCCTTCCGATCTTGTGCTAACCTCTTCTTCTCTACATACCCATTGCAACCCACGTCCTCAATTATTTGCTTCATATTCATATGCTCTAATTTCTCTCCTCCTCTACAGTTCTTACCTTCGACTGTTCCATCCATTAACAAATTAACCAACCCAGCATATCTCAAAAGATGACCTACCAGCCTGTCTCTTCTTTCTGTTAGCTTCTTCCAACTGTAAACTTCTTTCCTCACCCATCATTTCCAAAACTCGTTCATTTCGTACTTTGTCTGACAGATTAATTTTCAGCATTCTTCTGTAGCACCACATTTCAAATGTTTCAATTTTCCTTCTTTCTGGGATTCCTTAAGTCCATGCTTCGCTACCAAAAAGTCCTGTTTTCGACGAGAGATCTTAGTGTTGGTGTTGTGGCCACATAATTTAATCAATTGATTTCTAAATAAAAAAATTGCCCTGAAAGTATTTTTGTGTTTCTTGATTACCCCTTTAGTTATTAATATTAAAGCCAGAACTGCTTTTCTAATACCGCGGTTTTTCCTAAACCCAAACTTATCTTCGTCTACTATCTCTTCTACACGTCTCACTAATCTTCTCAACTTAGCGGCCTAGCATTCTCAAAGCCCGGGTGGATGGGTGCGTTTGTCGGTGGAGCCCTTAGCCGCTGCCGGAGCTCGGTGGCACTTTGTGCTATCGCCCCCCGAGGCGCCCGATGAAGACTCGGTAACGATCCGAGCGGCGCGGCGTCTGGCGTCGTTTGCGAGCTAACCCCGCCTTCCCTCCGCGCGGTGTCGAGTTACGCTAACAAGCAGTCTGCCCGCACTTTACCCAAAGTCGGGACCCGTCACTGGATGCGGGCGCTGCCACACGAGATGAAGCCCACATGAATCGAGGGGCCCGGGCACTAAGGTTACAAACTCTTGCACGGGGTCCCCTAACGAGCAGTTTCACTGATCGGTATAGATCGTGAAAAACGTAACGGTTCAAATCTGCTTCGAAATACACCTTGCTACGCCGCTTTCATTTCTAATTTTTTTAAAGCTAAAGGAGTGCTCTAGGGAAATGCGCCACAGTGGATTGCGCATGCGCACTTCACGTTCTGCAGACGCGTATTTATAATACTTGAAGCTTAAATTGCTTTAATACTCAGCTGAAAATGATTTAACGACGTAAGGGGGTATATTTACATCGATAATAGTCGCCATTATTACACGTTGTACTTTTGGTTGCTTTTTTGTTTGTTTACTACATTCGTTCAATGAAGATAGTTTTGTAACGGGCAGTCTGTGAATTAGGATTTAAATTAGGAGTTTTGGTAATTTATTAAGTGAATATTGTAAGTTGCTTGAAGCAAGCAGCGTACAGTGCCTACGTGAGCTATTATGCTGATTTTTCCAGGCTTCTGCAGTGCGAATCACTCATGCTTCTAACACTTGATTGCTTACGTTCTATTTGCGATTGTCTATTCTTCCAGCAGCTATGTAGAAGATAAGACGTGTGAACATTACACGTAAAAGATATTGTGGAAGAACGTTACCAAGCGTGGTGGTGTAACGGTTAGCCTTCTGGCCTCGCATTCGGGAGGACGCCGGTTCGAATCCCCGTCCGGGAATCCTGATTTGGGTTTTCCATGGTTTCCCAAATCACTCCAGGTAAATGCCGGGATGCTCCCTTCTAAAGGCCACGGCCGAATTCCTTCCCATTCCTCCCCTTCCCAATCCTTTACCATCTCTAAAGGCCTCGCTGTTAAGAGACGTTAAGCAGTCAAAAAAAAAAAGTGGAAGAATGTTATCGTTATGTTTCAGATACAGGACAGAGAGGCATCACCGATATTGTTATTTCACTCTCTCTTGTGTACATGTGAGGATAAAATGTTTAACAGATATAGTAAGAGGAGGAAGGTGAAAGCATAGTTAGTGAACTTCCCTGAAAAGAGAAAGATAAAATGTAATGCCTGTGGTCACCATCGGCAATCAGAAATACAAAGCGACGATACCACAATGTACACGGAGATATCTGTGTCATTTCTGATAGTAATTAAGTTCCCGCTCCAACATAAAAGTCTTGTGTTCTATTGGTTACCTCTTCAGTAGTATATATGCTTCCCCGAGAGTTTCACAAGCAAATCAACTCTTAAAGTTGTAGATGAAAACATAAGGCTTTTAAAATTATGTGTACCTATGTTATACACATGAAAATATTTTATTCTAGTTTTAAAGAACTGAGTTTTCAATTTCTTTTGTATATGCAATTTATTTAGGAACTAGCTTCAAAATCAATAAAAAATGGCAACTTGAGTGGAATGTCCTGGCAAGTCATTTCATTGCAGTTGCTTATCGAAACAGAATCGTTATTAAACAATGATCAACACAGTTTCTTGTACCGTAAGCTGTAGTAAAATTACAGTTCTCATTCTTATCCTGGTTGCATTTTAATCTTACCACAAACTCCGCTAATATTTCCGCTAGGAAACCAAAGGTTCAAGCACACGTTCATATTTACGCCGCACAATATTAGTTTTAATTTTGGTCTAAGCTGCGGAAGTCATGATCTATTTGGATCCACTTTCATTCAAATGAAGTAATGATTTCATATCATGGCGCTCATCAAAGCTACTTAAGTCATTTTTAGGAAATTTTAATTACTAATTTCCTCCGGTTTAACGACGAATGGCAATAATTATGCTAAAAAATGAAATCTTCCATCTCACACCCATTAACACATTCACTGCATCGAGATAAGGCCGTGATCCCATATTTCATAACTTACAATAACAGTGATCGCAGAACATAACGCAAACATCTACATCGAAACAAGATAAATAAATTAAAAGCAATTAATAATTAATATGTTGATTTAAACAAAGGATTTAGTTTTATTCAGTGTTTTGGCAATTTATTTCCCCTCAGTTGCTTGATTAAAAAGAATTATCGTTAAATAACGCTCATAACTTCCTTATGCACAAACATCTCTGGTTTCTGATAGTTGGACAATTAATGCCTGGAGTATGACGTCACAGCGTTACTGACACAATGGCCGAGCTTAGCTTTCTATTAGTGTTGATAACTTATGGTGAAGTTTTTCTGAAATTCGCAGCTAATTTTCACTATCGTCATATGACTATGCTATATTACCGGCAAATATTATAAACAAGACAAAATGCATTACCAATTCTGAACAGTTTCATTCACTGTAAGAAAAGAGTGAAGCAATTTTAGCGGGCAGGTAAAATGATTACGTATTCCCCGTTTGTGCTTCAAAAATAGCACTAGTGCATTCAGTGGACATTCGTGACCGTTTCTGTGGATATCGACAAAGCTTCAACCTCGATAAGTAACGAGGAAGCCAACAAATAATTTACGAGTTGCCCCCGCAGTGCCGGGCAAGTGGAGTGAAGCCCTCGCATGTAACGAGCAGTAGGGGCTCGAAATGTCAAGGGGACGCGGGGGTGGGGCGCCAGCGGGTCAACGACTGTATCTGGCGAGGCTTCATTAAGGGCGGTCGCAATTTCGCTTCCTGTCGCCGTTTAGCGTTATTTCACTCGAGCGCGACTCAGTCGCGCCGCGCCTGGGATGTATGCAGCCGCATTGACTGGGTTGCCGTGCGGAGTGTATAGAGTGCGGCGCGCTTATTAGCAGCCGGGAGCCGCGCCCAGCTACAAGTTTCATTATCTCGCCGGTCGCTGAGCCAGTTTATAGACTCGATTGGTGCGGTTCATTTGCCGACGAGTGCTCCAGCTAATTAGTTTCGCCAGAGCGTTGTTTTAACGGCCGTATTAACTGAACAACGTCTTAATGTGGCTCCTACCTGCTACATGTTTCTTGCTCTAGCTTTACCTGCTGTATACATGAATACAAACATTCTTATCATATCCGAAATAATAAAAAATTGAAAATAAAATTGTCTCATAGTCTCGCCTTAGCAAGAAAAAAATTGGCTATCATTCTTACAGCACCTGTAAAGATAAGAAACCTTATCTTAAAGTGACAGATAAAAAATTATAAAATTGTTAAATAACTTTTCTGTAATCTGTACTGAAATTCAGTAATAATTATTCGTTTATAAAATTTTCAGAACGGCACAAAATACGAGGTACATAACATGTAAACAACCGACTAATTTGTGGAAGACAATTATATTATAGTACAAGGTAATCCACAAAGTAGTATTTTTAATGTTGATTTTTAGCTTCCAAAGTTCGTTGACATTTCTAGAAAAAAAAAACCCACTTGAAACATCTCTATTCTTTTCTTTATGGGATTTTACACCCGTTAAATTCGACGTCGTTGGGCAAGGAATAGGAAGAAGTTTGTTCATACCATTTTGCGAAATCCAATCCGGAATTCGCCTGGAGTGATTTCGGAAAAGCATGGAAAACAACAATTTTGATGACAGGGCAGGGATTTGAAATCGCTTCAACCCAAATGCTGTTACTGCTTACCTGATGGGCTCGCTACTCTTTTTTTTCTATTAGAAATAATTAAGAAAAGCCGTGAATATTGCTGAAATTTTATTGTCCTGAAAACTTTGATAAGTAAACTATAACATCAAAAATAACAATTACTTATTTTCTCATATTTTATTTACATTCTTTTATCATTAATAAAACTAACATTTCTACCACTTAGTTATTGATATATTTTTTGATATGCCATGTTTCTTGTAAACATTCTCTGATTATTTAGTTAAACTTCTTCGTTTCACGTCTTCATTTAAAAAGATAAAAAAGGTTATTTTGTAACCTAGTTCTATTTACTACTGCAGAAAATAGAGTGATTTAATGGAGACGATTGGTTTGCACATGTAGAATATATTAAATCCTCATACAACCTGTAGTATATTACACAATGATAAACAGCTAACACTCATTCTCACCTTCGTATATCTATGGAAAGTGAGCATAGCGAAAACATCAGAAGATGGTCGGAAATCTTAATACTTAAGACATACATTTAAACGGTTTGCGATTTTAATTTAAAAGTAAAACATATTAAACCATTACAAAAAAATTAATAGGCAATATTACTTCTAAAATTGCTATGACAGTGACATCTACGGAGAGAAAGTGGAAATATATCCGAAGAACGGCGAGCGGCGTGTCACATGACAAACATCATCACCAAAATCGACTTTTATTATAATTCATTGTATGCAATAATGATATTTATGACATCTCTTTGGATTAAATTTCATAATAAATATGAGTAAATTTTCGGATGTATATTGTACGTATCAAAGTTTGGTCGCTAGAAAATTGGACAATAATTTATTCCTTCAAATATCCTTCCAGCTGACGTTGTCTTTAGTATCAAACATTAAAAAACAAGAAATGGATACCGCCGTTAGTGCCAGTGAAACATTATTAACTTCCATTGTGCTACGTAATGTCGGGCGTGAAGGATTTCAGACCAATAATGAAACTCTCGCATGACTGTTTCCATCAAACAGAATCGTTGCTCGTAATCTCTGTAACTCAGAATTGCATTTTCCTTTCTCTTTATTGCTCTGGCTTCGATCAGCATAATGCTCGGGTGTCGTTGCATTTCAAAGAAACATCTCTCCATTATTTGCACAAAAACAAAACTATCACACTGAGGAAGAATCTGGATAGTGGTTCCAGCGCTTTTGTTGATGATTTTCAACCAGATTATGAGTCAGGCAGCCAGGTGTGGTAATTCGTAGTGGCCATCCAGAGGCTTTGTAAATGTACTTCAAACAACGGCTTCAGTACTATATTTCCAGGAACTCGATAACATCATTGGGTATTACCAAGATTGTATGTAAAGAAAATCCAGAAAACTATTGCGAGATATCATCTTTCTGGTGACATGACAAATTAAAAACTCAATGGCGCTCATTTGGGAATTTACTCTCCACATTATATCCAGGCAAATGGACAGTTTTCCCTTTTGTATTCTCTTTTCTTTCATCAATTGAAATGGCAACCTACTCGTCGCCTGCTATCCATAGATAGTAAAGTGTTAATTTGTTTCTGTGTTTTGAGAATTTTCGAGCCGAAGCCCGGGGAAGATGTAAGCATTGACGGACTGGCACTGTTATGTTGAATTTCCTTTCGCTCGCTGATTATGTATTGAAGTTATTTAGTAAAAAACTAGTTTTTGAAAAAAATCGGTAAGGAATAACTTTTAAATAGTGTTAATTATATGTTTTGTGAAACAGATTTAGTGTGGTATATATAAATAAGATAAATAAAACGTTAATTGATAAAAGTATTGCGGTTTCCAGAAAAAAATATAATTTTTTTCAAGACGGTATTGTTTATTGGATTCATGAAATTCTCCATCGAATGATGCATATGATTAACTCATTAAAATATGTATTCCGAAAACTATAAACATCAGAAGCTCAATACAGATTTTATGTAAACCGTTATATATATATCACTAAAGATATTTCAAGAATATTCGTAACAGGAGTTTCAAAAACAGAGGAGGGGATTGCGAGGTTCTTTCGAACATGAATCCTGGCAGGTCTCACCATTTCTGCGAAGTATCCTCTTTTAGTCGTTAGTTAAATTAATGCTGGTTTACCTTACCAATCCTTCCAAATTCTTTTGCAATCTGATCTATAATCGATAGCACGTTCCGGACGATATGTGTGGCCCCAGGATATCGTCTCACACGTTTTTTTTTTTTTTTTTGCTATCACCTCACACATAAAATTTAATTATATACTCTTCTCTACGAAATCAGCTGATATTTATTAACACATATTAATAAATTCAAATAATTACACTTCTCGTTGATACATACATAAATCTCATATAACAATCTAACAATCTGCTTCTCCTTGGCTAAAACAAAACAAAACCATTACAGCCTGCCAACTTCAACATATCAAAACATATTACGAAAACTTAAATTTAGCCCTTATTACACAGACTACTATACTGTACGGCCTTGTATTAAAAAAAATACATTCATATATTGCTTAAGTTCTAAATTATTATTATTATTTAAATGTCTGATGTAGTGGGACCTCACAGGATGGTAAATATTTTATAGGTTTTTGATGAAAGCTGACAAAAGTCGTGAAACAGACGGAAAATTTAAACATTTTAATAGAGGCACTCTTGAAAACTGTCTAATGAAAATATTTTTAACCCCTCCAACATTTTAGACGAAAGTGGGTCGTTCCTTCAGGAGATTTAGCCCAGGCGAACAAGTCAGTGCAGCATGAAACTATATTAGGTATTTTGGCATCTAATTCTCCCAGAACGTAGATTTAGAGAAATAAAATTACGCGTCCTCATTAATTCCTGTTAAACAGTGGCAGACTAGTTGGAGCAACCACAGACGGGATGTGAACCACTTTTGACTGGTTTTTGGGACGAGTCTCAAAGATTCGTGCTACAGTTATCGACTCGTGACTCGGTACCTGTTCGATTCGTCTTGAAAAATCATTTCATATCGCTGTTTCAGTCATTACTTCGAAGTGACTGACTCGTGCGTTAGTCAGTTACCTCCCGTCGACACAGTCGGAAGTGGCCATTACTTGAGACTATCTCCAGACCAATGCGTAAACACGACGTTCGACAATCCAGACGAACAGTCAAATAGATTTCCCATAACATCAGTGGTCCCGAGTAAAGAACATTCATACTCATACATGAACTATTACACGCATAGTGAACGCTCGATCATTTGCGTCCAGTACATAACATTAGGCTCTGTAACGACCTTGAGAATAGAATTCGCATGAGTGTCTTACAATTTAACTGGCTAAGGTACCATTTTATAATGGTACAAGTAAAGTTTTATCACTGATTATTTTCAGATTGTTCATATGATACGTTCTCTGCTTAACAAACATCCTTGATACAAGATCCTGATGCCAATAATGTCAAATATTTCATTACACTAATTAATCCTGCATTCACCCTCAAAATTGATGGAAACTAATTATTACCAGTTTACGTATTTTGTCATATCAAGGGGAACATGACAGTGGTTAGGTGAATCAGTTCCAGTGCGTGGTGGGTGAACGGTACCGCTCTGGCCTCGCCTGCGGGTGAACGCAGGTTCAAATCCCGGTCCGACCATTCGGATTTGGGTTTTTCACAGTTTCCAAAAATCACTCCAGGCGGATTCCGGATAGTTCCTTTCAAACGCCATAAAAGAATTCCTTCCCATATCTTGCTCCTAGTCCTTTCCCGTCTCAAGTGACCTTGATGAGAAAGAGGCGTAAAGGAATAAGCAAAAATAATATGTTATACAGCTGCCTGTGAATGTATTAAAAATGATGTAAATTTTCGCCTCATAGTCTTTCAGAAAATGTCCGGAATATCTTTCTGTTGTCAACTTATATTACTGGGAATATTAAAGTTATTGTTTTAAATTTATGAATTCCAACATAATACAATTTTATTAAACTGTCCCACACACATACTTTATACTGATGAGCCTAATAACGTGTTATTCCATTTTGGCATGCCATACAGCTGCGATTCGACGTGGTATGGATTCTACACGTCCTTGATTGGTTTCTGGAGGTATCTGGCAACAGATGTTTAGGGACATTTCACGAAATTCCCTTAAATTACGGACCGGTGGTTTGTGGGCGTTGCACCTGGGAACGAGCATCTTGGAAATGGCGAGGCTCGTCGGTTTTTTGCGTGTTGTTGTGGTGAGCATCGGTGGAAAGTAGTTGAATGACGGTTTAACCACGAGTAGTCGACAAGGTGGCGGATGTCCACGCCACATCACAGAACGTGGAGTTCGCAGTATTGCCTTCTCCGTAAAGCAGAATGGGTGGTGACCTGTGGCAGATCTGACGGCAGAATGCAAGGCTGGTGTAAGCACAAGTGATTCCGAGCACACGAATCACTGCTGTATTGCGTTCAAAAGGTGAATCAACACGCTATCAAGAAGGCTCTTACGGAAAATTGCATATCACCACTGAATACAACAAGTTTTCAGCTGCACCGTGTCTGTATCATGTAATGCCACCCCGTTGTTACTGTCGTGTTATGTTCATCTGTCTCTAGCAACTACTCTGTAAAGTAGTGTCCACAGCGGTACACTGTAGAACAGGGATGGGCAACCACCTTGAACATGTTTGCGGCCCGCGAGGTACATCACACATTTACAAAATATATTTATTTTATAGTGGCCAAAGTAGTGAAAACAAATTTATTGAAGAAATAAATTATTTGTACATCCAAATATTCAAAAATTATCTGTCGAAATTATTAGAAAAAATTAACTTTGATTTTAAAATAATTATCTTGCGAATATATTATAGATATTACCTGTTCTACATATGAGTTTACAGTTATGAATTCGCAGAATAATTAAATTATATTCACTCCATTAAAATGTTTATAGTGGGTCTAAAGCTAATATAGAGATATATAATTTTATATGCGGCCCGCGGAGTTATGATGCATTTCCAAAGTGGCCCGCAAGATCATTTGGGTTGGCCACCCCTGCTGTAGAATGAACATATAGCAACTTTGTGTACTCCGGTATGTGCTCGAATACTAAGTGACAAATGCTCGCAGCCAAAATGTTTTCTAATATCTTCGTTTATATGAAATTTAATTAAATAAAAAAACAAGAAACTTTTAGCTATACTCACGGTTCCAATTTACAAATTTACTACTGTGGAAATTAGTATTAAAACGCCACCTAGGGCGCTAACGACCTTGCTGTGGACGCACCCTAAAATCCCAATAACAAGTAAACGCCACCTTCAATCCATCGTGCATTTCTCCTTCCGTTTCCGCCCCGTCTGGTAGCTTTACGCGTTGACCGCGAATCACACAGCTCGGAGATCGCGCGCTATTCGTCGATCCAGCGAACCAGCGACAACTTTGAAGTGACGCATATTTTTGGACGGCGCTGACATTCTACCTCTGAAAGGCACTGTACCGTGAAGTACGCCGAGGGCATTTTAGGCTACTAAGGATATATATCCGCGGCATATGTAAAAGAGAAACGCATTTGGAACTGAATCTCACAACAGTACGAACAGGCATCACTCCAAAAATCGTCACAAATTTCTTAAGGTATCCGAATATTTTTTTTTTTTTTCAGATTTGGAATAATAACTTACGCATTTCATACACTACATGGAAGAATAATATCCAAATGAAAAGTAAGGAAATTATATCTATTATATTCATCATTCCTAAAAGATGTTTTTTCTCTGACGGGTCCATCTTTCTCCCCTCATAATTAACCAAAATCGTGAAGGAGTTATCATTTTAAAGAGTCACTTGTCCCCTTTGGTTACATTATTAATTAAGAAAGGATTTTTTCGAATATCGATGGCTAAATGGCAAGAAAGATCGACGTCATGGATGTCTGATAGTTCAGAGTTGAGCTGCTGTAATGTGCCGGTGACGGTAAGGAGTGATAGCACAAGACAGCAGCACCACATATAATACAGATATGGATAAACTATGTGTGCTAGAGCTTATCAGATATTGTTGTTTCCATTACGGAAACATTCCGTAATTTCTAATTATTTCGTTTGTAAGTGTTTTGCCAAGTATCTGTTTTAGTTGTCAAAGGAATGATTGTTACAAGCGTGCCGGTTCTTCCTTATACTACTACGAACTTCCATCTTCCTTATTCGTCGTATATATTTCGCAATATTTTTTCACGCGCCTCCTAGTAATATATTTATTTCTCCGTACTGGCGAATGAAGCAGAAACTTATACAATAACAAAGAGAGGAGGTTCATAATAGATAAGATGAGACGAGATAGAATGAGAAATGTGCGGAAGGTCACGATTTCGAATCCGCGGACTTCGAAATTTCTGTTTTCCATGATTTCCCCAAATCACTCGAGGCGAATGCTCCGATTATTCCTTCGAAGGGCGTGATCGTATTACTCTCCATTCCTTGACCCTACTTCTTTCCGGCCTCTAATGACGTCGACGTTGAAAAGGCATAAATTCGAAAAAAAGAAAACATACAGAGAGGACATTGGAGTTGCGAAGCTGGATGAGAGATTCAAGCAAAATAATTTAATATGATCTAAACATTTAAAAATGCTGGAAAATTAAAGGCTGCAGTGATGGTGATTGAACCTGGTATTGAAGAAATGGGAAAGATACATATAGGAAATAATGTGATTTGATTTTCTGTAAAATAGTACGGATTTGCCACCATGTGACTTTGGGCTGTTCCACAACGTGAAGCATTGCTGATTAGAGACAGCATAGGTTCCAATGCCAAGACGTGGGACTCTGGAGCTAGCAGATTCAAATCCCCATCCGGCCATCAAGATTTCAGTTTTCTATCGTTTCCCCAAATAACTCCAGATGATTAGCTAAATCCCTTCCCGTTCCTTGCCCGCAGTCCTCATTGCCTATAATAATCACGACATCGACGAGACGTAAAGTAATTAAAAAGCAGTGGGGTTGATACAACATGAGTTGCTGTAGGCTATGAAAGAATAGGCATTACCAAATCTATTCGACGAGTGAAAAAAAATTGTGATACTGGTGCATTCGCACGCAGGCGGACTAGTTATTAGGTGATGCGAGTCACGGCACTTAATAATAAGTATTTCATGTTTTTAGTCGGGAGATATGAGCAGATAGCGGTACTTTACCTCTTAGAGTGCAAGCTTCTCGCTGATTTTCCGACGGCAGGGCCGCACTATCGTTTCTAACAACCTTAAAAACGCCTCGTGGCTCAATATGAGGCCGGCCCGCTGGGGTGCGCAATAAGAGACCTCCCGCCGCCCTCTTCATCAAAGGAGCCGCAGCTCGCACCCCGCCGCGCTCACCGTTTTGTATTAATTGGGAGACCACGTGCAGAGGCAGCGAGTGTGAGTTACGCATCCAATTAGGGCATCCCTTTAATTAAAGGTGCGCCGAAATTTATGCGTGAGGCGAAAAGCCCGAACTATACCCCCACCCTCACCCCGCCAAACCGAGGGCTGCGCAAGTCCCAAAGTTGGAGGCGAGCTTCACACGAGCCATTAGACGGCTTACCAACTTCCGCGAGCGTGTGCGTGTGTGTGTGTGTGTGTTCGGCTACGTTTGTACAAAGGGCGGTGAGCCGAACGAGACTTGGCGCTATGAATGTGTAATTATTTAATGCTCCGGGAGTAATGGAAACGTGATCCTACTTCTGTATGCGTAGGTGCGTGCGAACGTGTTTGGCGTACTCCGCATTACCCGCCATTGCCTGCACAGCAGGTGCGCTACTCGACTAATTATACGACAAACGGGAGTTAGCTGCACTCAGAGAAAACTCGGCGCAGTGGAGAAAAAGACGAGTCAGTGTCTTCAAGAGCTTTATCAATTCTTGGACGCTACTCCAAAAGTGGGTAATTTAAGACATATTCAGCGTTCAAAACAAATTACTGGAGGTGCAAAACAAGTAAAACTGTGCATAATGCAACAGCTTGTCGTCACAAAATACACTAAGATATACATTACATGACCAAGAGAAAATAATACTTAAAAATCATTCTAATAAGTAATTACTCTTTGCACATTTTTCAAAATAGCATTGTAATCGTAAAATCGCCATGTTAACATTGAACTCCTATTTAGTGATGTAACGGAAGTGTCATAACGGAAGCAGAATCTGAAACATATGTAGAAAGTAAATCTTAGTGGAAACGGTAGCGGATGCAGAAACGGAAGTGTAAGTACTATGAGGAGTAAGTAGTTTTCTGCTTTTCCACCCTGCAATCTGATCTAGTGTTCGTCGTGTATTAGTCTACAGCTGCTAAATAATTGTTCACTGCTACGCTGCTTCGGGGGGGGGGGGGGGGGGGCTAATAAATATTGGCGGACTATTGGCAAAAGATCATGGTATGTGAGTGCATTTGATTTCTACCATATAAGTGGATCATCATGTAAATTCAATCTCTTACCTTTTTTGCACTCCCTAAGGTGTAACTCCAGAAGTAGATTGTCACTACCGTGAGTTATATTAGAGATTTTCTGGTATTCATTAATATTTAACAGGGATTCCAACATTTTTAATGATGATGACGTAGATTGGATTCCATTATTAATTCGAGTTCGGCACCTTTTAGGGGGAACGTGTGCCATCATTATCTTGAGAGGAGTTTGTTGTATCTCTGGATTCTCTGATTTTTCTGATAGTCATATTTAGTAACCTGTTTCATAGTGATGCTAATGAAGAAATTAGATTCATATCATGGATCTAAATAAGTCACACTTGCGTATTTGTCGTCTTGCGTTTCTACAAATTCTGCTCTTCCGTTCAATTCATCACGTAGCATTCTCGTCAACTTTTGAAATTGTACTGATGTACACGCCACACCTGCACACTCCCGCTGTAAACTTCCGATTAAATTTCTGTTACAAAAGTTGCGGAAGCAGA
>JARYHS010009186.1:233590950-233695467 GCA_031002005.1 Vandiemenella viatica
TGCCATGATGGTCGAGAGTTCTTATCCCAACCTTGTCGCCACTGAAGTGAACTACACTTAATGGTTCCTTGAGGTTTATTACTATGTACACAAAACACTGGTAAACAATAACAAATGTGGTACAGTTAGCGGATGACCGTCGAGAAATTTAGCCTGGTCCTGATCCGGGGTAGAGAGAGACGGCTTCTACTTCTCGCGAACTTCCGGTGGTCTTCTGTAGTTGAAGCTGGTTCCGCGGTCAGGCCGGAACTGGCGGTGGAGCGGCCGGCTACGCTTATATAGGCGGCCTGGCGCAGGAATTCCGTTGTGTGGTAGTACGGCGACCTCTGTAAGAAATAGTCCCACTTAGCTTCTAGATGATTCTATTTGTTTTGATGTCTCTGCGCCTGTTTGGAGTCGTATATGTATCCCGGCGTGCAGGCGCGTTGTGTGTGAGGTCTGCCTGGCAGGGGCCTTTACTGGCAGACTGAACAGATTTTGACCTATTTTTGTTGGGTTTATATGTAGCTGGACCCTTTACAGCCAGCCAGTGAGTTTGTTTTTTAATGTTCGTTTAAGCTGGTTGGCTCTTTTACAGCCAACCAGCCAGTATTTGTAAGTTTATTTATTTACGCTTTAGAGTTTTACTTTATTTTGACCGAGCGTGGTGGGTGAACGGTTAACGCTCTGGCCTCGCATTCGGGAGGACGGCGGTTCGAATCCCCGTCCGGGCATCCAGATTTGGGTTTTTCATGGTTTCCAAAATCACTCCAGGCGAATGCCGGGATGCTTCCTATAAAAGGCCATGGCTGAATTCCTCCCCGTTCTTTTTCCCCAGTTCCATCCCTCCTCTAAAGAACTCGACGTCGAAGATGGCTTAAATCCATAAGTAAAAAAATAAATAAAAAAAACTTTATTTTGCTGTCTGTATGGCCGACTTTTTTTACAGTTGGACATGTGGCTGGTATTTTAATATTTTATTCTGCTGTCTGTGTGAGTGACCCCTTTACCACGGTGGTTGATTGATTAACGTATTAAGCCACATTGCTATTCCGGTTTTTTGTCAGGGCGCTAATGACCAAGCTGTCGACGCGCCATAAAGCACCGAAAACAACAAAAACAACAACGATAGCCCCCTTTTTTATTATTATTATTATTACTCCGCGATTCACTAAAAGTGTGTGGCGGAGGGTGCATTGCACCTATCGAAAAGGGTTATGGTTTGAAAGGGTTATAAGGGATATGGCAGCAGGCACCCATGGGCTATTGTGAGGAACCATCCCCGCATTCGCGTGGAGTGATCTGGGAAAACCATGGAAAACCCAGATTAGGATGGCTGGAGTGCTTTATAGAAAGCTACTCCTGTCGGATTTTAAGTTTACTCGCCCGGTAAATCCTTTCTATTCCATTCCCTAATCGCTCGTGGGAAAAATGAGTACAGAAATGAATCGGTTCTGGCCCTGATTTCTCTTATCTCATTTTCGCGGTCATTTCGAGATATGAATGTTGCTGGTAGCAATATTTGCTGGCTGTCATTCCGAAATACGTCTGTCGTTAATTCTTCAATTAGCTTCCGTCGAGAGCAACGCCTTCGGTGTTCCAGGTGTTCCCAACCTAACTCCTTCAACATCGCACTTACGCTTTCCCTCCAACTATATATATCTGTCACGAATCGGGCGGCTCTTCTTTGGACCTTCTCTAAAGCCTCCATTAACCCCTTTTGATGGGGACCCCATACAGAACAACAATACTTTAAGTTAGGACGTATTAGTGAATTGTATACAATCGATTTAACTTCCTGAGTGCATTGATTTAAATTACGACCTAGAAATCGGAGCTTACGATTTGCTTTTCCCATTACATTGTCGATATGCTCATTCCACGACAAATTATTACGAATTGTTACCCCTAGGTATTTAGCGTAATTTACCGTTCTAAGGACAGTGCCATTAATCGTATATTCATAGTTAAATGGTGTCACCTTTTTACTTACACGCATGACTTGGCACTTTTTAGCGTTTAACTCCAACTGCCAATCTTTACACCACGCAATTATTTTCATAATATCGTCTTGTAACAAAGCGCAGTCGTCCTGGGTTTTGATTTCGCGATAAATTATAGCATCATCGGCAAATAAGCCTGCTTCCTGGTGAGTATTATGCCGCATTTACAACCTCGTATCGTCTCGAGTACATGCACGATGGTTGGCACTAAAAGCATTTTACACTCTCGCTAGAATTCATTCATTTAAAAAAAATGTGGATGACAAGTAAAACAGAGTTATAAATCTGTTTATAAATTCAGAATTTATATTTCTTGATAAATAAAATATAAATCACAGAGTAGTAGGTTTATAGTAACAGTTTTATGTTTCATTGAACAATTTTACACTTTCAAGGGGAGTGTGAAATAGATGTTCCCAAAGCAGAGAGTCTTCGAAATCCTTAAGAATGTCACAAGCTGTCTTTGAACTTCCTTTGAAAAAAACTAAACCTTTAATACCAAAACAAGATTAGATTCAGGATACGAATACCATAAAAACTTCGATTACCCATAACGGTACGGTTTTTTATCTACTTCATACAGTTTCAGAATTATTCTTTATTTATTCAATATTTCAATCGTAGCTATATCAACAATTTTATAAGAATTTTGTGAAAATATTCACACTGTCTTAAAGGATGAAATAAATAGGGGAAATAAAAATGTAGTATACTTAAATGAACTATTTTTTTTGGTGTTTTTACACTTATTTATTTAGTTTACTAAAAGATAATCGCTTGTATTATTTAGACTGCAAGTAATATACATTTTATTATATTTATTAATATTATCATTCGTTTAAATGTTTTAATAGGGATTAATTCAATAACAAAAGTACTAGGGGAGAGCATGTAAATATTAACCAGAGGAGGATTAATAAGATGTGTGAGTGGAGACTTCCCAGGCGTACTGATTCGCCGGGTGTCCAGCCGGATAGTGTCATATAAACAAGACGTTTCGACAGGTGGCTCTGCTGTCTTCAGCAGGTGCGGATACCTTTATGTGTTGTTAACGTGAAGTCACAGCCTAGACTAGGCGACTTCAGGATAAAATCACCTAAATCTATTCGCACCTGCTGAAGACAGCAGAGCCAGGTGTCGAAACGTCTTGTTTATATGACACTATCCGGCTGGACACCAGTGAAGATTACTTAGGATTAATAAGAGATTTTGGATCGTTCGTTCAAAAATGTTTCAAAAGCTTAATTGATGCGATATTGTAAACAACTTGCTCACTCCTTTGACTAGCGCCAAATACCCGCCACGGAGGCGAGCGGCACTTGCAAGCAACCACGCGAGGCGAGACTACGCGAGCGCACCGTTTACACTCTCCTGTTCGTGCTGTCTCGCGTCGACTCGTGAATGCATGCAAGAGAGTGTAAACGCGCCATTAGAGTTTGTGATGTCTGCTCGTGATGTCATTCTGATATCATGAAATTGGAAGGGTCGCCAGAGGCCATAGGTATTACTGTTTAACAATTGTAAACCGAGCGTGGTGGTTTAACAGCTAGCGTTCTGGCCTCGCATTCGGGAGGACGGCGGTTCGGATCCCCGTCCGGGCATCCAGATTTGGGTTTTCCATGGTTTCCCAAATCACTCCAGGAAAATGCCGGGATGATTCCTTCAAAAGGCCATAGCCGAATTCCTTCCCATTCCTTGCCCCTCCCCCCATCCTTTCCCGTCTCTAAAAGACCTCGCTGTTAAAGAGACGTTAAGCAGTAAAAAAAATAAAAAAAAAAAAACAATTATAACTATGTTGATAGTATAATTTTATGAAGTATGTGCCTTCGTAATAAGGTGGTAGAGGAAACAGATATGTAGATATTCTTTCTTTGCTGGTAGTCTATTCTTTCCGTTGAATGTGTGGGTGTAATTTAATAAGTTTACATAAAAAGGAAGTACTAGAACTCGTTTTGTTTCCCCCTCGCTGATTGAATCGCGAAGTCAACAAAATGGAAATTCCAGTTTTTGAAAAGGGTATAAGACACATGTTAGTAAAAAATGTGCGGACTAACATGGTAGCAGAAATTTCGTGACGAGTTTATCTAACAACAACAATTATTGTACATTAGCAGAGTACCCGTCGTTGCTGGAGGGCTGTATATCGAAGTTTTGACATTTTATCAAGTTTTATTACACTGTCGTAAACATTCTCCATCACTATCTACTATTCCGCTAACGTTTTCTAAACAGTTGCATGTGTAAACTTATCTTAAGAGGGATAAGGGGAACAGCGGGTGCAGTTTTGCAAACCAAATGTAAACATTATTTCTCCACTTATTTTAAAGTATACGAAATCAGATAAAAGATAAATTTGTTTGTCGCCATACTAAATTTAAAAAAAAATGAAGTTCGAATTTCTCGGTAGCTTAATGTCTAGCCTCACACGGTACAAAGCCAACAAAAGGAAATTTTATGGACTTTTCCCTCTAACTTTGATCGATTTCCCTACCATTTTCTTCGTATTTGAAAAAAAAAAAATAAAAAAAAATACCGTTGCAGGTGTAAATTTTCCTTAACAGGGGTAACTGTGGAAGAGAGATGAGCTTTTGTAAACCAAATGCGGAGAGTATTTTTCACTTTGTTTAAAATTATATTTGTACAGTTTCATCGTAATAGGAAAAAAACGTGAATGTGTATGAAGATCATACAAATAGACACAGATACACTTTTGTAGATAGATGAATGAAAGTCTCTAATCGGAACGACTGTGGTAACTTCATGGTTACTTGTGCTTTCAAGTGAGTAGGATGCACCTGCTGAGTAGACTACAACCAACACAGGTGTACCATCTTGTCTCACTACATCTAGGCGCGTGCTCCTTGTATTATAGCCAGTGCATCGACTTTCTTTGAAGCAAACAAGATATTCATAACCATGAATATCTTATAGTAAATATAGCAAATATTCTTTCAGAGACTTCAGAATGTGCGATACTATGTTGACAGGTCCAGAGTAATTTAAACCTGACTTGATATGAATCATGTATTCAACAGTAATCATAGTCTCCGTGACCGGAGTCAATAGTCTCTTGGCAGTCAGGATGACAACGCGTCATTTTGTGTAAAGCAGACGTTTCTACCGTCATACTGAGGTCTTCGTCTGTTGCAGAAATGCGTTATCCACTGCATTTTTGTTTTACTGGATACCTATATACAAGATCGGTAGTTAAAGCAATTCTACTCAAGGAGAAGACCACAGTTTGACAGTCGAAACGACTTTAAACACCATGATCGGTGTCAACCGGCCAGCCAAGAGACAACACATTGTTACAGCCCTCATAACTGAACTTTAAATAGAATTGTATTTTATAAAATATTTTTAGTGAGCTAAAGTTTACTCGAATATGATCTGGTATGTTTGTTTTGTAATTTCTTGTAAATCATTGTTTATAGACTTTATTTTATGAAAAGAAATTATTTAAAGGCCATTTAATATGTTCAAGAACAGAACTGTGCAAGAGAATTGCTTAAATGTGTGTAATTCCAAGTATAAATGCAAGTTATGATGTCTACAGGACAATTTTCTACAGTTTAAAATGATTTCTGTAAATAAATCTGTGTTTAAGTATCTTTAATTTCTATTTCTGACCGTTTTTTAATGATGTTAAATGGTTAAGTACTATTTCTGATTGTTTTTAATATGTTTAATTGTTTGAATTATTGTTAATATTCGAGAAATATCTCGCGGAAGCTTTTGAAGTGTTTGGGAAAATTCGATAGAGCCTATATAAAGAAATCATCAGGACAGTTAGTTAGTTTATACAGATTCACTTTGTAACTTCCAAGGACTGCGCTAGTAGTATCTCTGTATTGTATCTATGAATGTAAGCAGTATGGTTGACATCGTGGTTGGTGAATATAAACAGAAATCTAAACTGAAATACATTGTGGACTACTTAATTATTATATTAATTAAACCACGAGGAACCTGACAACGTGTTCAAAACTTCAGTCCCAGCACTGCATTTTGTTTTTCTTTCCTCGCCGTTTGTTGTGTAGCAGGCTACTGAATAATCAATATTAAAACAACCGCAGTCTTTTAGCGATAACCACTTTCTGCTTTTAACGGTAAATGACTGATTATATCCGATAACAGAGAGAGTAGAAATAATAATAAAAACATTTGTTGCTATGGGTTTTAGGATAATATGTCAACAGCAGCCAAAATAAATGGCGTTTTCTTGAATGTGAGTTTCTGATTATTATATGTCGTAATCAGTATCGTAAAAAAAGATTTTCAAAGTGGAAATAGACGAGTCAATGTACTTAGAAACAGTTAGTGTAAGTTTCATACAGCAGTTGGGTAGCTCAGTGGTTAAGGCGTTTGCTATAAAAAGTTCGCTGCTCCGGTCCCGAGCTCATATCCCGGCGAGTGCAGGAATTTTTTATAGTTGCGTTTGATCATGTGAGCTACACGAGGTCGTTCCGTGGTTCGGATTCCACGTTAGACTGTAGGAAAGGAACTGGCCGTCCTACCTCTGACACAATGGTTTAGCATACCTCCTTCTAGGGGATTCAACCAACCCAACCTTCAGATTGAGTTGTTTGTATCAGCACTTAAAAGTCTGGAATATTTTAATAGCAACTATCTTGCTTTTTTATGATTTTTTATTTTATTTTTTCTCGTACCTTTCTTCGTTTGAATACTATGAGAATCATTTTCTCACGTATATTAGCACTTACATAATTATAGGCATTATGTGAAATTGCCTCATATTTTTGTTTTGTCCTAGGAAACATGTTAATATTTCTTTTCTTTTTTTTAAAAAAACATAAAATAATTATGTTGATAATTTGAGATAAAATTGCTGAAAATGGATCCATTGAAATTCGAATTATTAATATGCAAGTTTTGGTTGTTAAGAAGAAATCAAATAGTTAATCAGCACTAACAAACTTAGCATTGCTGAATATGCATTTCTCAAAAACTAATGAACACTTATGACTGAAAAATTGTAAAGGCCTTTGTAACAACTGGGAAGAAAGGTTCTAAATATAGAATTACCAGACACAAGCAAACAATCAGGAAAATCTAATCAAATAAAAGCTCAAAGTAACCATATAAATATATTTTGTATTGCGACCGATTTTTTGTAGATAAACCACAAGTTTTGTGAAATGAATCAATTTGATGCCGGAAATAGTAGTTTCGCTGTTGTTGAACTGTAATCAGCCAGCCTGTGTTTTTCGAATACCATAAACTGGTTTTTAGAAGAATTCGGTGATCGCTTGTCATTCCCATAACAACATACACAAATTGTGGATCGGTTATTCTCAAATGAGGAAATTGCCATGAGGAGACAAAAAATTTTCAAGATGGCTTACAATTCGAAAAACAATTCAATTTATTTTATAATATTGTGATCGGACAAGGTAAAAACCATACTTGAACCCTATTTAAATTCTATAATAAGCTTCAAATGTAAATCAACAGAATACAAGTAGGTATATAAAAAAAACTGAAGATTGTTTATGGTTATAGGTTGGATACAGAAATGCTTGTTAAGGCAAGAAGTTTAAGTATCTTGGCATAAAATATGATAATAAACTCAACTGGCCCGGATATATTTGGCAGGTAGTAGGGCAGGTTACAAAATCCTTCATTTATTGGAGGGGATAATTTATAGGATGTGACAGAGAATTTAGGGAACTGTGTTACAAAACAATAGTCAGATAATTGGTTGAATATAGTGGTGTTGTTTGGGACCACGCATACGACATTAAATAAAGGAGTTGGCAAGCGTGCAAAGGAGGGCAGGATTCAGTCAACAGGCTATAGGAGCTGGATTGAGAGTCTTTAGAAGGCAGAAACGGGGCGAAGACAATGCTGGGTGTGTACTAGGCGTATGCTGATGATGGAGCATGGAAAGATATTGATAAAAATAGGAATAGTGCACGGAAGGGTAAAGACGGACAATTAGCATAAGCTGATCGATTTCACACATAGGGGAGTGTGAAAATTTTCATTTGTGAGTAAGGTTATCAGTGACTGGAATAAATTACCGAGAGAAGTGGTGAGTAATTTACTAAAAACGCTGAAGAAATTTAAATTTAAAAATTAGAAAAGTAGATGGGTGGTGGAGTTAACACTCAAAGTAAATTAGATAATAAAAAAATAATAGTAATAGGAAGAAAGGATAAATAGATGGCAAGGTAAATTGGCACCGGGGCATGCGTTGCTTCGCAAATGAATTCAGTTTCATTTGGTATGTTACTCAAATAATTTTTAGTGGTGTTTAAACTACTTCTCAAATAGTTTCTACTAATAATTAGAAATTAGAAATTTTTTCCGTTAGTCTTCATAATTGCTATGTTGTTAACAACAGAATTAACCATGTCTTATTGTTTATACTGGCGTGTAACTACTGTCTACGGTCTGTTTGATCGTATGAAGTTCTTTGTAGCGTCGGGACTGTGTTCCGTATTGTTCTATTAAGAATGTTTACACTGCACGCTAAGAAAAGTCAGTCACTTGCAATAGGAATCATATTCAAATCTGTATGTTCATTGGTTCTCTTTCTGTTCCATGTGTATACTACTTCTGTTTCAATATTCCTTTTCTTCGACTAATATGAATTCAATGGCTATGAATAAGGTATCAGCGAATAGGATATTTTACCGACTGTTTTGCGGCAATTCACATTGTTTCTTTGAAATTTAAATTAAAAGGGGACCCACGGATAGCAGTTTCCATCATCGCAGCGCCTGTGTGAACTAGACGCAACCCGCCGCGCGTAACAGCTTGTTTGGTAGCGGCTACATCAAGGGTTAGCAGCAATTTCCTGTTAATGTTGCCTACGCAACGACTATAAAAACGTCAGAGAAACAAACGCTTCAAAGAGCTGAATTACACTTGCTAATGCTATATTTACGAGTTGATAATTCTATGTAGCATTTTCAAATAATATTTTTATATCATTTACCGAAAATGAAAAACAAAACACTAAAGTGATTGCAGTCTGACATCAAATATTGTGTACAAAGATAAATTTTAAATTGGAAATAAGTTCACATTAATAAACATTCTCTGATATTTTGTGTATACAGTTCACCGAATATTAAGCTTCAATAACACCAAAAAAAATGTGATCAACTATTTTGAGATGGAGGTTAGATATGTGATATTTTAATATGCGTTTCCCGATATGTAATAACTCCGCACATTTGTTAAGCTATTAGCTGTGTATTAAGTTACTATTTAAATGTGTTTGAGCAATATTACCGGCATTATTGTATCGATAACAAGCACGTCAAACAAGTTAATAAAAGTTAAGTCGGATGTAATAACACAGACTTTGTGACACATGGTCACTCCCTGATGCACCCTTTTCTTTTATAAATTAAGAAATTATAATTTTTTGTACTTTGAATAATTATAGTAAAGAAATAATTAATTATTTGTGTATATTTTTGTAAAATTTATAATAACGAGTATTCCACAGACGATATATATATATATTGTATGTCGTTGGAATAATATAAATGTCTTAGTTTTTTATTAGTATTAGTATCTTTGTTTTGTCTGGTTGTTAAAAAAAGGAGAAGAAAAAAGATTGTTAACTAAAAGTTAATGTGTGAATTTGTAATAATTATTATTGAATTGAACCTTAGATATGATTAAAAAGAATTGCTATAAAGTATATTCACCTGGTGTTTTAATTTAAAAGAAACGAGGAGGTTACAACTTGTATTTTCTTATGAATTTTTTCCCTGTCTCATGAAGTTAATTTCAGGATATAAGAAGGCATCTTTCCAATCAGTTTCAACTAACGTAGGATGAGACGTTCTGGTTTGTAATAATTTTGTACACTTACTAATCTACTTTTTGAGTATTAAGTTAATATTTCACTGTAATTAAGTAATCTTCCGGAGACTGTTATATCGATGACACGCACACCTAAAGAGTTAATAAAAGTGAAGTCGGATGTATTGCAACGACTTGTATTTTCTGATGTATTTTTTTTTTTCGTCTGATTAAGTTAATTTCAGGAAATAAGGAGGCATCTTTGCTGAAAGTGTTGATCAACTGACGTCAGATTTTATTTTCAACCGACGATTCAGGCTGAGCAGACTCAGTGATTTCCGTTTCAAATAGCAAAGAGAATTTTCGGAGATCATTGGATGAATTCGTTCTTCGTTTAATGCATCCAGTAGATGACATTATGAGAGTCGTTACTGCTTCAAGCAGGAGCTGATGCTTTGATTGGCTGCCTCTGTGCTTCCGTCACGTGATTGGGAGCTCATCGCCTATCGTTTCCCCCGCCGTAGTCATCCGACGCCGAGGCGTCGAGTGACACGGCGACGGCGGCGGCGATATTGCGGCGCCGCCGACGCCAGATGTGTCACCCCGCAGCGCAACTTGATCGCAGCTCAGCTGCGCTGAGGTGTCAACGAGCCGTGAGCGGCGCCGCGGGAGGCTGCATATTACGGGACTCAGCAGAGATGCTCACACCACATGGAGTCGCCAGCTACACCATGGAATCGCCAACCACGCGCACGTTTCCGGAACAGCGATTAGCAATATAAGTTAAGAAGAGAGTACATGTAATTGAAATCCAGTAATTTTATTTATAATTTAAAACTATTTCAGACGAGATTTAATTAATATTAGCCTTGACGGGGACCAACCTCTGCCTATCTAACGCCATGTTAATTTAAGCAAGTATTTTACCCATTTTTGAAAAAACTATTTGAAGCAGGGCCTTAATATACTGAATGGTACATGATGCTAATACAGTCAACTGTACTAATATCTCACTTTATACGGTTTATACAAGGGGTGATCGAATGAAAAGGTACGAAAAGACGTAAAAACGTAACAGTTAAATATTTGCATATTCCGCCATGGGAGAACGTAGCGAGACATCTCGGGATGCGATTGGAGTCTCTGACTGGGATCGGAGCATGCGTGGATGCCCGCATGCTCAGTAGAGAGCAGAGGCTCTTATCAAAAGCGGCGACCAAATGATGCGGCAGTCCGTATGAGGACAGGATGGCGTACAGGTGGGGGATGTGTACTGTGAGACGCTCCGACGCCTACGCAGGTCCATTAAGAACAGAAGACCGGGGCTGCTCACGGAGAGTGTGGTTCTGCTCCATGATAACGCGCGTCCACACGTCTCCAGAGTCACACACATGGAACTGGCCAAGTTCAAGTGGGAGACGTTGGACCATCCGCCCTACAGTCCGACCATGTCGCCCTGCGATTTCCATGTGTTTGGTCCACTGAAGAAACACCTGAAAGGGAAGCGCTTCAACTTGGACGACGTTCTCAAGGACGCTGTGAAGGACTGGGTCTCGTCACGGCCACAGGAGTTCTGGGAACAAGGAATCCTGCGGCTTGTTCATCAGTGGGATCGTTGTGCTCAGGCCTATGGTGTATATTTTGAATAAAGTCTACATTTGTACCCACCGTGTAGTTTCGTACATTTTCATTTGATCACCTCTTGTAGTTTTTAAGGAGTACTTTTTTAAATTTATTGTTAAAGTTATTAAGTATTATTCTGCAGAAAATATTTTTTTGTGAACATCCTAATAAGGGAATATTAATGTTTGTAGTACCAGATGTGGCTTTTTGTTATGCAGAGTCTCTGAAAATTTCATTCAATCATCTTTGGTAGTTTCATATATAATGGGGCATATGTACTGAAAATTTTAGTTTGCGGGAAATTGACTTTAAAGAAAACAACTACCCGGAAATGCACTCAAACAAAACTAACAGCGTGTTTCAACGTGTGTAGTTTACAAACAGCAGAAACAAGAGAATACCGACCGTGGCCCTCCAAGGATAGCCAACATACTCAGGAGTCAGAAAAAAAATCCCCTAATGCGCAATGTAGGCGTTATATACGTCTAAAATATGTGCAGATAAGTGGGCGTGGCACCTAAATGCACGTGGTAGGAAAATGCTATTTAAAAGCCCACAAAAATTTTTTTCAGCAAAATCCTTTTCAGGATACTTAAACAATACATTAATCTTTTGAAATATGATGAAAACAAAAAATCGATTTTTTTTCGTAGTAAATATCGACTCTTGTTGGGCATGCGTGGTGTAACATCAAGAAGACTAATTTAATTAATTAGGTGCACGTTACAAAAACTTGCAGGTTTATTTATTTTTAATTATATCTTATTAATAGTATTAACTTCAAAATTTCATAAGTGATTAATATCTTTTCTTAAATTTGTTTATTTAACTCTTTTTCTCTCGTATTAACGATTTAAGGATGGCAACACATTCTTCGGATTTTTATTTTTCTGTAATAGGCGACAGTCACACCATTATCACTTGACATGATGAAAAAATCGGTCCGACTTATACAGGCTGTTAGAAAACGTATCGAATATTTTAGGAGGTGATAGTATTTATCAAAGCAAGACAAAAATGTCTATTAAACATTGGGCCTCAAAAACATACTTTCCAAGTTCATAGCAGGTGCGCAATGGGACGTCTGTTAACGGCAGCGCATGCCTCTGCCTTTAGACATAAGGAATCACGTACTCTATAAACTGTCCTGGTTGGTCCTGTTATGCATTGAAGGCGCACTTTGCCGACCAGACAAGTTCAAAGAGTGAATCATTTCTTACGCCGAAAGGCTGAGGCAAACATTGGCATGGAGAGTTGTCACACTGCATACCTGCTGTTAACTCAGAAAGTATTTGTTTGAGGCACAATGGTTTGTTACATATTTTTGTCTTGTTTCGGGGCGTAATACTATCACCTCCTGAAATAGTCGATACTTTTTCTAACACCTTGTATACTTCGGAGCTTTCTTAAGCGTTTAACTCATAGGCGATGTATAAGTCAAATATTTCAGTGAAGCAGATACCCTAACATTTATTTAAGGAAATTATTGTTCTGTGCCGACAGCAAGATACTTTTTATTATTATTATTATTCATTCTTTACGCCTCGTTGACGTGTAGCTTATTTTGTGAGGCAGAGGTTTGGGGACAACGGATGGGAGGAAATGCGGTTATATAGAGGATATATTTTAATTATTTCAGATTATTTTTTCAGTTTCACAAAAGTGTTAGCTTCAATGGTGTTCGTGCAGTAAAATTCTGGTCCAGCTGAGTGGAAATCATAAGTTAGTTCAACACCTTGTGTCTACTCGAGGCTGAAATTGCACACACAACTGAGTTCACTTTGCAGCAAGCAACCAGAAAACTTTCTCACTTGTTTCTGATCTACTGCCCCTGGTCGCCTAGCAATCGATCGGCAGCTAGTACCCTCCGATTCTCGTTCGACCATTCGTCTCAGAATGTTTCTCGGTAGGCTATAGTTCACTTGTAACTGACGTATTAATTATGTTGCTATAAACGTGGACTAGTAGCGGCTTTAGTATTTCATTCGACTAGAGCAATACGAAAACCCGTATGAGACTCCGAAACCACGCAGTCCAAATCTAGGAGGTGTCAGTTAGCAGAAGAAGAACTGCAAATACAAGAAAACCTGAGATACTTCGAAAGTCTTAGGGAAATTAGTGAGGAAAGGATTTTATTAAAAGAACAGTACACCCATTACAGCCATCTAAGAAATAGAAACATTACAGTTGTCACATATGGAAAGAACCTTACGATCATTCACCTGGACTGATTTCGGGTTATCATCAAAACTCTGGATGGGGGACGCGAATTTTAACCAACTTCCTTCCGAATATCAGGCTCGAGTGCTCGTAGTTAGAGAATCCACGTGGCTGATATAGCTCTATCTTCTAATAACGTGAGTTCTACAATTCATTTCATCGAGCTTATAACAACAGGGACAAAGAATATAGCGAAAACATCTAACATAAATAGCTTCTAAAACCGTTTAAAAAAAAAATAAGAAAGTGGTTGTACACAATATTTTGACATTTCAATTTCTCGCAGTTGCTTAGCTGCTTTCAATTATTAAATAACGCTCATAACCTGAAAAGAAAAATTAATGATATCTGTTGATAGACAATTTTAATAAAACATGTTCATCAACTGGATATAAAATTGAACAAAAAGATCTACTATTGATTTATAAAAATACTTTCCTTCCTTTCATTGTTTTGTCAATTCGTTCCTTCTCAGTAAATTAAATTAGTATAATCGTCAGTAAATAACACTCATAACATCAATACTGCAGAAATATCTCTGGCCGCTGTTATTATGGTCGGGAGGGCGACGTCAGCGTTACGGACACGATGACACACGGATCAAACTTAGCCTTTGATTAGTGCAAATATTACCGATAAAAGACCTCAAGAATTATAAAATCAGTAGCTGTGTACCACTACATTATTTAGTGTACCGCTTGAATATACCGTCACCATACAACGTACCGAACTCCTGCTATTTCAAAATTCCAAGGTAGATTATTTTTTCATTTCGCGTTTAATGGAAGTGTGAAAATTTTATTGTGTTTTCACGCCTGCAGAGGATCTGTTCAAATTTAAAAGTTATTTCCTCCACAAATTACACAATCGTAAGAAAACATGAGCATCTCGACATATACATTTCGTTTCCGATGTCTGTATTATTCAGACCAAACACAGTAATTTAATTTTTGCATTCAGGGAAAACATTACTTACTTTTCGGGTAATTAGACACACTTCCACTTACTAACAGTCTATGAGCATTCGTTTAATCTGAGATTAGGTACGAAAATAAAAAGTGCTTGTTGACTCTTCATAAAGAGCCCTGCCAGCGAAATTTTAATGAGCTTCTCTGAGACTAAGCGGAAAATCGGCTTCCCACGAGTTCGCTGTAAACGAGACCGGAGTAGACTTTTAACTGAGACTCCTTTCACGAGTCGTAAGTGGAGCGAACTCGATCTTGAGACTGTGGAACAGAAACCTATTTAGAGCGTCGATTCAGTTCCAAATAAAAGATCTTGCAGACCAATCCAACCATCAACTTGTTATACAACTGACGCTTCGGATGGATTGATATTTCCAGCTCAAAAAATTAACAAGAACATGTAAAAGAACAGACCTGTTTTAGGTATTCATAAACTGAAGAGCCAAACAAACTGGTATAGGCATGAGTATGCAAACACAGAGATATGTAAACACCCAGAGTACGGCGCTACGGTGGGCAACGCCTTTATAAGACAACAGGTGTCTGACGCAGTTGTTAGCTCGGTTACTGCTGCTACAATGGCGGGTTTCACGATTTAAGTGAGTTTGAACGTGGTGTTACAGTTGGCGCGTGAGAGATGGGACACAGCATGTTCGAGGTAGCGATGAGGTGGGGATTTTCCCGTACGACCAATTCACGAGTGTACCATGAATATCGGGAATCCCGTAAAACATCAAATCTCCGACATTGCGGCGGCCGGGAAAAGATCCTGCAAGAACGGGACCAAAGACGACTGAAGATAACTGTTCAAGGTGACAGAAGTGCAACCCTTCCGCAAATTGCTGCGGGTTTCAGTACTGGGCCATCAAAAAATGTCAGCGTGCGAACCATTCAACGAAGCATCATCGATATGGGCTTTCGGAGCCGAAGGCCCACTCTTGTACCCTTGCTGAGTGCACGACGCAAAGCTTTACACCACAGCTGGGCCCGTCAACACCGACATTGGACTGTTGATGATTTGAAACATGTTGCCTTGTCTGACGAGTCTCATTCCCAATTGTATCGAGCGGATGGACGTGTACGGATATGGAGACAACCTCATGAATCCATTGACCCTCCATGACAGTTGGGGACTGTTAAAGTTGGTGGAGGCTCTGTAATGTTGTGGGGCGTGTGCAGTTGGAGTGACATGGGACCCCTGATACGTCTAGATACAACTCTGACAGGTGACACGTACGTACGTATCCTGGCTGATCACTTTCATCCATTCATGTCCATTCCGATCGAATTCAGCAATTCGAGCAGGACAATGCGACACCCTACATGTCCAGAATTGCTACTGTGTGGCTCCAGGAACACTCTTCTGAGTTTAAACACCTCCGCTGTGTACCCCCAGACATGAACATTATTGCGAATATCTCGGATGCCTTGCAACTTGCCGTTCAGATGAGATCTCCACCCCCTAGTACTCTTACGGATTTATGTACAGCCCTGCAGGTTGCATGGTGTCAATTCCCTCCAGCCCTACCTCAGAGATTAGTCGAGTCCATGCCACGTCGTGTTGCGACACTTCTGCGTGCTTGCGGGGGCCCTACGCGATATGAGGCAGGTGTACCAATTTCTCTGGCTCTTCAGTGTAAATTAAGTAAGTATTTATGCAACGATAGTAACAAGAGACCATATTTCACCTAATTTTGATTCGTTTCAGTTATAGAGTTAATAGAAAGTTGTTTTACTCAGCCTTGAGTAATTTAAATTATTTTGGAACAGTTCTATTGTTTTATTTCTGCATTACGCGTTTGAGGTGTCTCGTGCGTGCGTCTCGAATGATACATTGTTTTCTTTTAAGCCGCCATCTGGCACGCGATATATTTTAGTTTTTATTCAGTTTACTTATTATTAACGGTTACGGCACTGATATTGAGTCTGAGGGATTATCGACTATCATAATACAAGTAACTCATTAATGTCGTTACCTTTTCTAAGTAGAAGTCTTTTTAGAAAATCTTTGAAGAAGGAAAATCCTCCAGTACGGCTGCGTGCCCTAAGACCCCATCACCTTGAATAGGGGAGGCACAACACTTGCTCATCAAGGGGAATGTTGGCTCGGATCTCAATCTCCGCCTCATAAAGTACACATGTCACCCCCCCCCCCCCCAAAAAAAAAAAAAATATACACTTGTCACACAGAATGTAGTTACATGGTTCGCAGGCAGATAGAAACACAACATTCCTCTAATACTGTGAAAATGCTGTGGATCTGACGAATCCGTTTCTATAACAGGTAGGGCAGATGTGATTCCACACTCATACAACACCGCACGCCAATGCATAGGTGCGCCTGAAGCTATGCAGTGAACCACTCAGGCCCGAAACACTGATTGCATTACTGCCTCGCTATAAAGTAAACATTACTGTAATGTTGAAACGATACATGATATCGCCGTCGCAAAACTTATCATAGTTATGCACATTTTATTCGTGTGCTAAAAATGTTTCCTTGTTCTTCATAAAAGAATCTGTTCTGAGAACATAAAAGCAATTCTAGAAGAGAATTTTTGGGTGACATTAACATAATGTGCTATATCAATTTGTTGCTTGCAAAATTATATTTCATATCTCCATGATGAATTATCATGTAAGTTGCAACTACATTCAATATTTTTTTCCAAATATTAACATGAATATAGATGTTTCAATATTAAATTATCTTTAAACTTACTTTCCGGAAGGATGTTTACAATGAAGCACTACTTGATAAAAATGGTATAGCTACAAAATTTTCTATCTTAACGGTACAACACGAAATATCTCTTATTACATATCATCAACACCTCTGTTTCTGAAATATGAACTGGTAGACAGACGCAATGTCGATTGTACTGTACAGAAAACAACAATCATAAACAAGTAAACACAATGCTTCAAATTAACAAATCGTTCAGCGTGAATTAACAAACATGCGATAACTAAAAGAAACTGTCATGCAAAATATATTTTGATATCAATAACAATTTTTCGTCACATTGATCGAATTTAATGAAATTATTTTACTCGCCGAGAAAATAGAAAAAAAGTAAGCGGTTAGATTAGAGTGACTATTTTCACTCAAACATGCCAGTACCTTCCAATAAGAATTAAGATATGGCAATGAGGCTTTCAGTGTGAAGAAATCTTCTGCACCTCCTCCTACTAAAATTTAATACGTCTGGGGTACTCACAAATTTTCTCCGATAGGGTTGGTGGAGTATCTTTCAATCGCTGTATCTTTTCATGCTGAGCGCATTTATTTTGACTTTTCGTTTTGCCATTAACTCAACATTTCCGATACTGTTTGTCTATTAAATGTCCTTAAAATAACTTCATAAGTTTATTGTTCCTCTAGATATCAGATCAGATTGGAATTAGGGAATATGACATCAGCTAAGCATTGTAAGAAAATAAAAATATAAAACAAAATCAAATAGGTTCAATTTATAGAGCAGTATGGGCTGAATCCAAAGATACTATAGAAGCACTGGAATAAAGAATGAGTGTCCAAAAGGGACGTCTTAAACAGGTGGCTGGTTACGTATATGGCACTGGATGAGGGGTCACACAGCCAATACAATCATACCTTTTAGTCTGAGATATCGCTGGAAGGTGTTGAGTTATAAGTTTTCGTAGTCTTCACATGATTAGATAACTGTCAATTTAATTACAACTCCATGTGTTGAGCTCATAGAGGTGTTCATATCAAAAATATTATCTCTGGTTTTAATCCCTCACACGTTGTGTCTACTTCTAGGTAAGTATCGCTGGAGCAACGTTGCTATGTTAGGCATACTATTGAAGAAAGTACTGGATGTGAAGGTTTCCCGTAGCAAAGTCTTATTAAACTGTATCAGCCTCAAAACAAATAGTTGAGACGGAATTTGCAGTCCGATCGATTCCTGCTCGCTCTTGTATGGATTATTTAAAGGCTATTTCAGCTGTCAATAATACAACTGCCCCATCGCTGCACACGCCGTAATTCTCTATCGTCTGTATGTGGCAGCTTTTGTGATGTACACATTTTAATGCAATTTTCAACGCGTTCAGTACGGGGAATGCTTTAAATTTCATTTCGTGAATTTTATCATAAAACTCAAGGTATAAAAAAAAATTCTTCCTAGAATTAACGGTTAAAATAATTCCGATTTACATCACAGCAGCGAGAAATTATTGGAACAATAAATTAATTCTGCTGTCTGTGTTATATTTGAGCGTTAACTGAAAACTGAAAATTTTGTAAAGACTACTCGACTGCAGAGCAAACTTCACAAATTGTTGACGCAGTTGCAATGTATCCGCATTTAAGTTACCCCACACATATTTATTTGAAGTAATTTTGTAACAGTCCACGAAATTAAATTAAATCATCACAACAGATATTATGTACTAATCTCTAAAGATATGCAACACTTTTTTGATTTTCTAGTATTATAATTCAAAAGGAGAATAAGTGTGAAATAATTATACCAACATCCAAATCAATACCGTCATAATGATCGTTATAATACTACTCTTTTGAAATCCAGCACTTATGAAACATAGATATGCTGAGATAGATACAAGGAACGTAATAAGTAATATGCCTATTTTACAGAGCTACAGAATTTAAAAGGCAACATAATTGAGTCTCAAATCCTTCTAAATAACGAATTACCATGCCGATACTGAGCTGTGAGACATCACAGTGCTGTACAAAACCTAATTTAGACAAAAAAAAATACAACAATTTTTATGTACGTTTTGTTTACTTAAAATTTAACAAAAGTAAACAATAGGGAATAAAAACTTTTTTATGTTATTCGGCTATCACCAATTAGAAAACTTACAACTGGTGTATGTCTGAATCATTATTTTTGAATTTTATCAGGTTTTTTTCCCCCTCTCGGGAAGCGTAATGCTTTTCGCAGTGCTAGGTGTTTCGTTCCAAGTACTGTCAAGGCCTTAGTTATCTACAAATATGTATTGTGTCTGTCTCGTTTCATCATGTATTAGATGTACAACAAATTAGAGTATTAAAGTTGAAACCTTTTCTCTCTGATCAATAGGCTGAATTTTTTTTTATAGCTGCGATAAATACATATACTATTCCGTCTTATAGCTTAGGCAGTACTTGTTCTCTGCACCTAAGTCGGTGAGAGGTTAGAAAATCCATCATTTGCATGTGAGCAGTATCAGATTTTATCTGTGTGTTATACGATAATTTATTATCAACCTCTTTTTTGTGTCTCAAACTGCGCACCATGTCGTTATTCGTATAGGTTATCATTAAGAAACCAGCCAAAAACAATGGTCAGATACAGTGAAAACTACCTTTGAAACTCAATGAGTTGTATAGAAACGCAAGTCCAATCTGGTAACCCTTTAGCATCATCCGCAGTACAACTGAAATAATCGAATGCTTGAACTGATACAGCTACGCAACAGACACTGAGAGTTTTGCTTATTGAAATAAGGGGGAACTGCTGAGATCTTCATTTGAACAATAGATTACAACGTAAGTCTTCAACCATGTGCTTCAAATACTCCATACCTCTTCTTCCATTATAGTTGCATCCTTTGTTATTTAATCTATTAGCAGAGTAATCACGTCTTAAAACCTGTCCAACCGTACAATTTCTTGTTTTCGTAAAATTCCTTGAATAACGTCTATATTAACACACAATTTCTGAAAATTAATTTTTTGCTTTATATCCTCTTGAAACTGAAAAGCCTTTCCCCACAAAGTTTCAAATTCTTCAGAGTTTTTTTTTTTTTCTAAAAATTTCCAAAGTATATCAGGAAAATGTAGCATGCTGATTATTATTCTTTTTTTGATAATGACTTTACGCATTGTTGACGTCGAGGTGATTAAAGGCTAAGAAAGACTGGGGCAAAGAACGGAAAATAATTCGAATAAATCTTTTTGAAGGAACCATCCCGGCATTCGCATCGATTGATTTGAGGAAATCATGTGTAAGAGTACTACCTATAATATTATGATCTCCCCCCTTACTGTTTAGTTAATATAACTAACTTGTATTTATTTTCATTTTCCGGGTATCGGATTTAATTTAATTGTGATTGCCTACACACCCATTTTATCCTTTCCTATTTCCATCTACTTTTTATCCTCTACGAATTTGAAATTTAAATTCTTTCAGCATTTTTAGTAAATTATTCATCATTTCTCTTGGCACTATATTCCAGTCCCTGACCACCTTACATACGACAGAAAATCTTCCCACTCCCTTATTCCTGAAGTCGAGTGCCAGCTTGTGGGCATGATCATTTTTTCCATTCGATACACCTTTTTTAATTCTTCCACCAATATCTTTCTGTGGCTGATCTCCAATAATCGCCTTGTACAAAACCATCACTCTCTTCACCAAACTCCTGTCTTTCAACGAATAGCATTCCGGATCCTTTGTCATATCAGTTCTAAAAGTTTTGTACGGTAATTTCCAAAGACAAATGTAGTATCACTTCTTTGCACCCCTTTGAACTCCTGTATTTGATGCTCAAAATGTGGATCTCATATTACACCACCATATTCAAGTAATGATCTGACCAAAGCTTCGTAACCCATTTCCCTCACTTCTCTTGTATACCTCCTCATCACTCTTTCCAAAAAGATATGAAACCTTATCCTATTACCTGTTAAATGTGTCTTGCCCAGTTGATTTTGTTATCAAATGTTATGCCACAGTATTTAAATATCATGTATTCAGAGAAACTCGTTTCCCACCTTGTTGAAGATGTGAAATGTAAATACCTTGGAATAACAATTAATTTCTTCGATAGGTCCACATCAATCACCTATACGTCCCATTCCAAGTTTACTCCCAACGCTGTAAATTATCTGAAAATAGTTACTTCAAGATTTCAGATAGCCATTAATCAAATAGCCATATAATCTACATTTCTCTGGTTCCACAATAAACCGCAATGCTTCAATAAACTTAACATCAAATGGTTTATTCAAGTATTACAATTCGGCAACTATTATCGATTACTTATCTCTTGCTCGATCTCAATACATATATCTTTGTTAAAACTTTAACAACAGTTTATTAAGACAATGGTACTTCAACAGGCTACTCGAGCCTACCAAAATCAGTCTTTAGTCATTCTTCCGATAATCTAACGTCTTCGTTTCTTTTCTCTGAACTATCTGTATGAATCAGTAAACGATTTTTTTTTAAATTGCTTTACGTCTCTCAACAGCGAGGTCTTTAGAGACGGGAAAGGATGGGGGCAAGGAATGGGAAAGAATTCGGCCATGGCCTTTTAAGGAAGCATCCCGGCATTTGCATGGAGTGATTTGGGAAACCATGGAAAACCCAAATCTGGATGCCCGGACGGGGATTCGACCCGCCGTCCTCCCGAATGCGAGGCCAGAACGCTATCCGTTACACCACCACGCTCGGTAATCAGTTAACGAAACATTCTCGCTCTCCTTTGGTTCGACGATCCTTGCACTTTTAAACTCAAGTAGCATAGTCAGTTTACACATTCATCATACTTTACATACATAAAAATATGATTTTAACATTAATTTCTTCCAGCGAGCTAGCTTATTGTACTTCAATCGACTATAAGAATTTCTTTATAACATAGATATTCTTATACTTAATAGTTTATGGTTATAAATACTGCTTTGTACTTCGAGAAAGAAAGGATAGATTATTAGATAAAGAGGAATTTAGATCAATTCGACAGAATAATGCTGCGGGGAGCCAGCATCTTACCTGCAGAAAATTGTGGTTGTGCGCGCAACGATTCCGACGTCATCACTACATACTTGCAATGTTTTGAAGTTCACAAGTTGAGGTTGTGAGTTGTGACCCGTATATGAAAGGCAAGAACGTGGTGGAAACAAAAAAAATCCCAAGATCTGCTCCGTTGGCTCGCGGCCAGAATCCTTGTGAATAGCATACCTGTGCGGTCTATCAAGATTCAACGGAGAGCTGCGCATACTTCGCCTGCAAGGCAGCTCAGCTTGTAGAGGTAGAATAATCCTCAGGGAAATTACCGCAGGATGTATAGGTTTTCTTAGACCGAGAAGGTGTAGTAGCTGGCTCGAAGCTCTTGGTCTCTTTATTTTCGTTCTACCGAGACAGAAAACCACGAGCGGAATTTAAATTTCTTTGTTTCAGTTGTTTTTAAAAAATTCCACTAATTAAGTTTAGCTATTTAGGTTTTCTGTAAAAAGAAGCATCGTCATCATGGTGTTAACGCTGCAAAGCTTATCGAGAGTGTTTACAGAAGGATCGCGACCTCACTCACATGACAGATCTAAACCATTTGAGTTATCATACAGCTTAATAATTTAAGATAGATTGTTATAGCAATTAAATGCAGAGAAAGTGTAAGAAGTTGTTGCGTGGTTCCCAGTTGCACATTGTTATGTGAGATTTTGTCTGGACGACACATTTATTTTTTTGTTTTACGTCACGTAGACGTCGCAGTAATTAGAGGCGGAAAGGGACTGCGGCAAGGAATGGGGAGGAACTCGGTCATCGTCTTTTGAAGGAACCATCTCGCAATTTGCCAGGAGTGATTTGGGTAAACCATGGAATATTCCAAATTAAGATGACCGGATGAGGATTCGAACCCGCATCCCCCCGAATGCGAGATCAGAGCATTACCACTCATCCATCAGCTCGGTAGGACGACAGAGTGCACATAAATAGCATATGAGGCTGCAGTATAAAATCAACAATAAGTTGTCAACACAGTACCATTCGGCTGTGAATATTCCATTGCAGTGGGAGAGATATTAATTGATGATTAGTTATGATTTATCGACTGTGAAGATTACATTCCAGTGTAAAAGAAAATAGGTGTGTAGAGATAATACTGGAAGTAGGGATCAAGGAAAAAATATATTTTTTTAGTTTTTATGTTTAATGAGTATTTTAATATTCTTAGTTGAGGCAAAGTCTTCAAGGTTTTAAATAAATAAGGCCTGAGATAGTGAGGAATACTAACAATTTTCGTTCTTTATGGGAGTCATAAATACAAATTTCATTTTAAAGGGCTGTGAAATAAGTTTTAGTCCACAGCCTACACTATTTAATTCATATTTATAGCAGAAACGAATGAAGTGAGAAAAAAGTGGAATGGAATTTAGTATGAGAATTCAACGAGGAACTATCGGTATATAAGTATGCTGCTATTTGCTGATGACATTCTCGATGTAATCGAATAAAATGAGGATATTGATAATTTGCTTGAACAAAATACTTGAAGAAGAATTTCAGCTGAACATAAACCAAAACAATGCAAGAGTTATGAAATGTTGAAGAAGTGGTAACAGTAACATTAGGTTTAAAAACTTATTGACAGCTAGCATTGCTGTCTTCCGATAGTTCTAGTACGTCTGCGGTTTGGCGGCAACAACAGACGTTACAACCATACAAAGATACGCGACGACTGATGAAGAGAGTAAAGGCAGCTTTCGAAACCTTGTGTTTTCACGACATCGTCCTGATGGACACCCGAGAAGATCACTTTGCAGCAATATTCTTTTCACTCTCCTCTCCATTATTCTTTACAATATTCACTTCGTTAATTTCGAAAGGTATAGTTTTCCTTATTGCCTTGCCGTTCAAATTCATTCGTATCTGCAATGGCCATCAATGTTTAACAGAATATCTTTCATATTCTTCTTCCCCACTTCGATTTTGGCCATCTGAGGAACATGTAAAAGTCCTGTGCATTCATACAGATGCTTTTTTTTTTTTTAGACTTCCAATAATTCTTCATTCTTTCACTTTACTGTTTCCTTCCTTCTTGAATCCAGATGTTATTATTGTTTCTCTCCTCCTTTCCCTGGAAACCCTAGATTTTTTTTATCAATATTCTGAAAGTTACTCCGTCTTGTTCTATATCTTCTGCTATTCCTATCTCTATCATATCTTTCTTTACTCCTTGCATCCACCGGTTCCTATTCTTACTCTTGTAGACTGTGATTGAAAATTATTTTTGTAAGTCTACTGTAATCCATTCTCATTATGTGATGAAAAACACTGATTCATCCCTTTCTGGTCGTGTCTGACATCCTTTTATTTTCTTCTTACTTGTATAGATCTTTGTTCCTCCGGTGCCTAAATTCTCCTTTTTCCGTTTTGGTTCCCAGATTTTTCTCGTGGTGGTCCATTCCTTTTCTCTCTATCTCTTCTATTGCTGTTGGTATGCTGTTCTTGTTTTCTTGCTCTTGTTCTGTTTGCCTCCTTATCAAGCACATTTATATGAATTACTTCACCCAAATATTATATTTTATTGACCAAATTTTTCCATAATCTTTTTTTATATATATACACTATAGATGAATCCCTGATATTGGTAATGAATTTAGTCTCCTCAACAGATATCTCAAGTCCGACATTACCTGGTGTTTCTTTCAGAAGATTGATTTGTTCGAATGCTGTTTCTTTACGTTCAAACTGCTTTGTCATCAGCGTAGGCACAACAGTTTACGCAAACCACTCTATGCTTCGAAAATAATCTTATCTCATGATGGAGTCACCTTTCTTTGAGTTTCTCTTCCCATTCATGTTCATTAATTCTTTAGATAAAATAGCACTAATACGTGGAATTTACAATTTGTGGAAACAATTTCACATACAGAGCACATAACATAAACGTTACTGTAATGTAGCCAGAAACGCGGTAACTTGAATACGGGTCTGCCCGCTATTCGTTTCTACCGAAAGGAGTTATCGGACCATCGTGACACCTGCTGGCCAGCGCCTGGTGGTTAGGCCGCACGCGATGCGCGGTGCGCCCACGATCGAACGGCTAGGCTGCCGCGCATGCGCAGACCGCAGGTCCAGCCGCCCCCGCGACGACAGAGCCGCCTGTCGGCCGCCCGCCGCACTCGCCGCGCTCAGTCTGGCAGCGACCGCCACCGAGGACGGACGCAGAGGAGCCGACGGACGGGGCGACCCAGCGCGACCACGACAGACGGGTGCGTGTGCGTTAGCGAGGTCGCTGCAGCGATGCGCGCGGTAGCGGCCGAGTGAGGGCGAAGGTTGCTGAAGGCTCCGTTGGCCGGTTCGATGCGGTTGGACGCGGACGCCGACCCCGACTAGTGCCGCCGCGACGCCTTGCCGTAGGCGACGCCACCCGATCGCACTGCCCAGGACCTCGTGTGACTGTGCACTAGTGTGTTACAGCTTCGTTTTAACCGTTTATTTATTTCGCCCAACATTTGTTTTTTTGAAATTCTCACCAGAAATACAGACACTAGTGTGAGCTCGATGAAAATGGAAGGACTAATGGAGTGTGTTAGCAGTAAATTCTTGCTTATCCTCAGTGTACTTTGTGTGGGATTTACGAATAGTGCCGTGCCACAAGCAGAACTCGTCCAGAACAACCTGTTCGAAGCTGCCTTTCAAGGTAAGAACAATACAAATATGTCAGAAACCTTTATGTACGAAAGTCAAGATATCACTTTCAAGAGGGAAAAAAATTGTCTGTAAATATTTTTCCTCTTTCTGATTCAATAAAAGTAATTGCTTTCGATGTTTATAAAAATTAAAACACATCTATGGATGTATGAAAATTCATGACAAGAGGAGTACTCAATACTTCCGTCTTCTACAGTTCTCCTTAAGAACATAGAGCAAAACATTTCAAGAATATAAGCTCTGAATAATAGTAAGAATGAAATTTAGGTCTTATAGTGATCTGCAGATCTACATGTCCATTAAAAATATAATACAACAATATAATGGTTTGTGTTATTCATGGGCAGGCCGTACAATGATGCTTACGTATTGATTCTGAAATCGTCGTACAAAATAGAAGTAAATTATTTTGATTACAAAAATAAAATTTTAAAATTGGCTGTATGTCTCCCTATATTAACATTGAAAGAAGCAACAGGAGTGACATAACATCCTGGTGATGGACTACAAGCCATTCCAGTCACAGTTTTTTTATTGTATTTAATTTGTCATTTTTCTGAATTACTGATTAGGAACATATTAGTTTGCGATATTTAATAACGAAACGTTGGCATGACGTCAAGTTTAATATTGTGATGACGCCTAAACTGTGAAGTGTTGCTTCTCTTTGCAATATCTTCAGCATTTAGTGTCGCAGCTGTAATACCGCTATCATCAAAGACCGAGCTTTGTGGGTGAGCAGTAACGCTCTGGCCTCTCATTTGGGAGGACGCTAGTTCGAATCCCCGCCCGGCCATCCAAATAATGGTTTTTCATAGTTTCCCCAAATAACTCCAGATAAATATCGTGGCCGAATTTCTTCCCGTGCCTTGCCCCCAGTTTTTTCCTGTCTCTAATTACCTCGCTGTCAACGAGGTGCAAAGCCAAAAACGAAAAACATGGGTATGCTTTGAAGCAATGATCGAAAAAGCTCGTTTCATGTTTCCAAATCGATATTTGTAACATGCACAGTATGCAGTTATAGATCCCTTCTTTTTGCTCCCACACCGTATATGTGCAAAATTATGTCCAAATATGTGTAACATTTTAATTCTGTGAATATTAGATGACTGCCATGGCTCAATGATTATAGGTAACTTTACTATTTTACGTTTTACTAACTTCTAACATGAAAGTTACTGCCTTGAATATTTCTCTGTCATCTGTTAGAGCGTACCAGTCACACGGATTTAACAAGTTGTAACCACAATGGTCTGCGCGATAAAATTTGGTTATAACGCCTTTTCCTTAATTTACTTACGATGGTGCGCTCCGGTGGCAATTTCCCTACCCACCCATTTTAACTGCTCAATGTAAAACTAATAATTATTATTTAATGCTCAATGTAAGTTTCTTTCGTTAAAGCTCTTCCATGTGTGCCCTGTTACTATAATATTCACGAAACTGATATAGTATACGTGAATACCGTAATGGGGTTAATTTATATTAATTGGTTGGATAAATGAGCCTCTTAATGCGTTATGGTAATACTAACCCGAAAAAAGATAGATCTCCCCCTATGCTGATTATTACTCGTAGAACCTATGCTAAACTTTTTAGTTCTCAAACAAGAAACACTTTTTGCCAGGTTCCACTCGCATTCAAAAAATGAATCAACTTGAATGCGCACGTATTTCAGAACAATCAACTGGACTGGCATGCAGGCGTACTATTTATGTTCTTTGATAACATTTCGTTACCTTCCTTGCTTCCATGTTTCAGTAATTCTTCAACACCTGGCTTAACTCTTAAATTAACTGACATAGTACTAACATATCAAAGAGTGTCTTCTGCAGCCATCGTGCCCAGTGCGTGGTTTCCGCCTACTCGATAAAAATCAACTCCTACCTCGCCATTTTGCCTCTGCGGTTCATCAACGAACTCTTCGTCTATCAGGCCAACCACCTCTACATTCTTACACAAGTGCCTATTATACCCAAGATTATATACTACTGTATATGTAGGGGGGAATACCCTGATTCCTAAACTATTACTCCGCGCAGTGAGTTCTTGCTATCGTATTATTTATATACCCTTCAGCTATTCGTCTGACAATAGTCTGTTTACCTTGTGATTTTATTACATTCCTTCTGAATATGACTTACAGGACGCAGTCTAATTTCCACCTGACGTGATCTAAAGCATCATGTGCGTTCGGATTTGTATTGTTTTTAACCGTAATAACGCTATGTATTTTTACAGTTTTTACACTTTCCTACTACAAAAATTTTGCTATGCTTTCTTAGGTAGCTGAGAATTAGTATCGGTCTCTAACTTGTGGTTTAAAAATACAGGAGCATTTTCAGTCATCATGTTTGAGAGCTGTTATTTCAATATTTAGAATTCTTTTACGATACTTTCCCATTTATTCAAAATTAATGATGAATACAAGCTCAAATCTACTATTATGTACTCCACAAATTTACTTTCGTTCTAACATTGTGGTCAATGTTCACGGGATTCTAAAAGATAATAGCGGATTTTGATTTTTTTCCGAAAATTAATTTCAGAATGTTTACAGTACATATGGGAAAATAGAAAAATGCATGTCTCTCGTTTCTTTCGATTGAGTTCAGCAGTTTTCCACGTCCCGTATCAGGGGCAATGTGTAGGAAACAGGTTTTTGACCTGCATGAAAATATTTTAAACGTCGTGTGACTTCAATTTAGTTTTCCTGCTGCCTTTATTAATGGGCAAATCGTGAAAAATAGTTTATTTCTTTCTCCTAATGTGAAATACAATAAGATAATGCAATTGTAACTGACCGGAATAGATTTTTGTCATTTTTGTCGCAAATACGTAGTTCGTATATTGTAAAAAAATAAATAAAAATAGTCGTCAGGCAGATCGTATAACGGTATCTGGCACTGAGAGAAAATCAACAGGTTGAAGGTTCGCATCCAGTTTTTACGAGGAATTTCAGAAGCCTTCTACGGAAGCCTGTTTTGTGCATCGGATTTCGAGTAAAACCATTGGTCCGGAGGATAAGGAGCTGGAATGTTTCTGCGAAAAGGCATAGGCTGACAGATTATGTAGCGGAAGTCTACAACTTTGTAATCTTTACGTTTTGGCTTGAAAATTCGTAAAATGTATCTCAATATTTCGTTCCTCCTGGTTGTCTAAATGGAGCCATCCATCAAGATTTAATAACTTAATGTTTTAAATGTATATCTTGATTTTTGCCCACCCCAACTCCTGACACGGAATTTCATCATCAGGACTTGGCGGTCAGAGTAGGTGAGGTGTTGGTTCACAAGTCTTAATCGTCAGATTGCGCACCAAAGTGCTGGGTTAAATTTCAAGCCTCTCCGCAGTTTGTATTAAGTGTGGACATACCACTGTGTTGATGCTGATTCGTCCTTCGTATGGGGACGTTAAGCTTGGCGATACTTTGTGGCTTTCGGAGGAGTAGGACTGAATGAACCGGAACCAGGTTTCAACCTCTTCCTCCATTATGATCTTATTTATCCACATCATAAACCACACAATACAATTAACGTTCACACATCACGGTCATACACAAAACAGTAACCCATACATACACTTCCATTAGGCAATCGTCACGTCCATATTTTGTTGCTGTGTACAGTTATCAACTTCTTCTTCATACAAGATTAAAGTAGTTAAGTCATTATTTCAGTATTCGATTTGTTTTATCCAATTGTATTCAATGTTATTAAAATCATTTTAGTTTCATTTTCATCTACCTCGTAATTTTTAACTAATGTTGCTTGTAATCTGGTTAGAAAATGATTATTGGTGTGAAAATTGCTATTTGTGTTCATCATTACCATCCTTGTTGGTTTTACTTACTATGAATTTTAAACGATAAACCAACACCAGAATTTCTGCGATCGGCTGAGTCGTTCAGACGCTACAGCAGTCTAAATCAAAGGTTAATAGTGCGGCTAGAACCGCGGACTGATGACGTCACAACGATTTCTATGGTGAGCATGAACCCAAAGGACCGACCTAGGTTTAACTTACTGCTCATTCTCAACGGGTAATTGCCACGGACCCGAACAAAAAATCGTACCGAGCGTGGTCGGTGGATGGTAACGCTCTGGCCTCGCATTCCGGCCACCCAGATTTGGACTTTCCATGGCTTTCCCAAATCGCTCCAGGTGAAATCCGAGATGGTTCCTTCAAAAATGTTATGGCAGAATTCCTTCCTGTTCCTCAATAGTCCTTCTCTCTAATGACCTCCAGTCGAGGGGGTGTGAAGCGATAAGCGAAAAAATTATATTAATTCGTGGGTCTGTTTTTCTGAATATTGAGATCTGAATGTAAGACGATGTTAAGTCAAAAAAAAAAAAAAAAATCGCCGTGCCTAATACCGGATTCTTGATTTTTACAGCAGCTGAAATCAATAAATCCGCAGAATTGTAAATCTCGACTGCAGCACGGCGTTAGCATCAGTTATTCCATTAGTGGGGAATGTGGTAACGCGCCTGCCCAGTAAACCGCAATGACCACCAGAACGTGCGCTAATGTACAGTACAGCCGCACAATACGTTAGGCCTGGAAGAGCTTGTCGGAATCCAACTTTCAATCTGCCTGTTTAGGTGTAAAGCACTTCCAAAATTGACTATGGCACCGCTGATACATTGTACTTTCTCTGCACGTCAGCATTTTCATGACACCTAAATTCCCAAATCACTTTTCTTTATCATTATCTGCTTTACGTCTCTCAACAGCGAGGTCTTTAGAGACGGGAAAGGATGGGGGACAAGGAATGGGAAGGAATAGGGCCATGGCCTTTTTAAGGAAGCATCCCGGCATTTGCCTGGAGTGATTTGGGAAACCATGGAAAACCCAAATCTGGATGCCCGGACGGGGATTCGAACCGCCATCCTCCCGAATGCGAGGCCAGAACGCTATCCGTTACACCACCACGCCCGGTCCCAAATCACGTGCTACCACATGGGTATTGTCATAACTTAAATATTACTTTTAACTGACATTTGTGTCTCTCATCAATACTCAACTGTAAATTACTAATGAGAATTCAAGATCTGTGTTTTGGTGGTTAATATAACGCGAAAATTAGACTGAGAAACGAATGTTATATCAATGTCAAGACGAAATTAGAAAGGTAACGAGTACAGTCTTATTTAGGGATAATACGGTATTAGCAATCAGTCTGCAGCTAAGCAACTAAGTCGGAGGCTGCTGAAAGGAAAACCCAGCGGCCGTAAAGCAAATCCGTGGCGATGAGCCTCGAATGAAGCAGAGTCCGGGAATTAGCCAACACTACTTTCTGTGAGACGAAACGAGGGGTTGGCATCTGGGCTTCAAATGCTATAAAACTGTTCTGTGAACGAAAGATGCACTCTTGGATCGATTTAAACTCAGTAGCTAGTGTAGCTGAACATTACTTTATCACTTTACTTATTCACATTGGATTTATTTCTTCTTACTATATTTTTTACGGTTCATCCACCTTGAGGTTGGCAGAGGATTGGGGACAAGTAGTGAGGAAGAAATTGGTCAAAACCTTTTGAAGGAATCGTCGCCTGTAATAATGGCACGAGTTCTCTCTAAATTAATTCGTTATTATTCAAAAAATTTCGGAACCGAGCCTTAAGTGCGAGCGGAAAAGCTCGGGGATGGGCATTCGGGATGACGCGGGTTCAAGTCCCCGCCCGGCCATGTATATTTCTGAATTCCATGGTTTCTCGAAATCACCCCCATGCAGATACCATAATGGTTCCTTAGAAAATATGCTCCATGTGATTGGCTTCAAGAATAATTCCGGTATTAAACTCGGTTGCATCTCGTCGGGTTGCTATTATAAAGCTAGTAAACGATTCACTGTATACTTACCACTTCAACTGCAATCGCTGACAGCCATCTACAACCTTCCTACATTTTTAAAGTGTCGCAGCTCCGCGGGTACATTTACATACTCCTATCTCATTATGATTGGCACACGAGAGAAATTACCTGTATACCAGCCTGCAGAAATCTGGCAACAGGATCTTTCAAAGATACTGTATGTGTCAGCACTACGTCCATAGAGTATTGTAATAACTGCGATACGTATAATTTTGTTCTACAAATGTACTAGGAACGATATTTCATTAATTGTCATTTATTTATTACAACGAAAATTTTTTTATATTGAAATATTATATACTAACTATAAAGTAAACATAATGATCACTATTTAATACTAAATAATTATAATGAAAACAAAGAATGGCAGAAAAAAATAATTATAGAATAAAAAGTAATAATACTTAGCGTAAGTAACAGAAAAAATAAATAAAGTATTTAAGAAAAGAAAAAAAAAAGAACTAAATAAGCGGGGGAGACAAATAATTCAAGCGAAGGAATAAAATACTTGCCAAGTTAGTAAAGCAGCCAGACCTGATCAAGGCTTGAAGACTTTTGATCCTCTTCTACCTCTGTGTTATTTTGTAAATGATCACGCTGACGTCACAGAGAGCTGATGACGTCACGCTCCCAGACTTCGTTGGCAGACTAACAGTCTGCCAGAGAAATTTAATTTAGTTTAATTTTAATTTAATTTAATTTAATTGCAATGGAGCACACGCTCCGGTGGCAATTTCCCTACACACCCAACTTCCTCCTATCCTACACTCACCTACATTTGCCCTCTACAAATTTTAACTAATGCTACAATTGATTGATACCCATAATATGGGTCCTATGATTTTTTTCGAATGTTATATATCTTCCGTTTTTACTGCTGCTGCATCACTTTACACTGAGTTGAGACAATTGCTTCAGACTGAATGAATTCAGCAGAAAATCTATGTGTGCATGTATAACGAACAAAGGCAACAAATGATTAAAAGTTAAATTTCATATGCTGTTATTATCTTGGGGTAGCGTTAGTTGATTTCGGAAAGTTATTTGATTAAATAAGTCACAATGCTGTCCTGGAAGCCTTAGCTGAACAGTGAACACGGCGTGGATACGGCCTATATCAGAGTGCTCCATAATATCTATGTCACCTCCTCAGACTTTGTCAGTGTTAGACAACCAACTACGGAGTTCCGCATCGAAAGACTTGTTAAGCAAGGTGATCCCATCTCTCCAAAGTTATTTTCAACTGTCTTTGGGTTGGAAATGTCAAAGCTAGAATGGAAGGAAAAAGGAATTAAAATTAATGGCAGAAGGCTTAACAACTTGAGAGTTGCTGATGACATTGCATTTGTGGCTAATGACATTGATGAACTCCAAACCTTGGTTACTGACCTCGCCTCCGAGTGTAAATCAGTTGGCCTAAGAATGAATGAAATGGACCACAAGGGAAATGTACAACTAGGTAATAAATTTTTTAGAAAAAAATCAGTGAGTGAATGTGTCTTGCCAGCTCATAAACATGAGAGGTGATGTCGGACCCGAAATTTTCAGTCGCATCAAGCTGGGATGGCAATAATTTGGCAGGAATTCTATTATCCTTAAATCTAATATGCCCACAAATCGAAAGAAAATAGTTTATGACCAGAGCATTCTTCCTGTGCCGACATACGGCTGAGAGACCTGGACTCTAAATGACTTTACAAAAGTTAAACTAAGGACTGCCCAAACAGCTACTGAAAGGTCAATGCTGGGCCTAACGATAAAAGACAAGAAAGGAACAACTGACATTAGGTCAGTTACGGTCACAGAAATCTTAGAGAAGACAGCATTCTTGAAGTGGCAATGGCTGGCCATTTTGCGAGAAGAAAAGACCAGAGGTGAACAAAAACAGTGTTAGAATGGAGCCCAAGAGACCACTACAGACCGAGAAGAAGACCTCAAGACCGATGGGTCAAGGACATACGCAGGGATGTCGGAGTTAACCTGGAGAAGACTGCTCAAGTTCTACGTGAACGCATTACTTAAAGATGCCACATCAGTAAATGATTAAAATGGCTGATGATGACGATGATTATCATCATCATTAATAAGTTTTCAGTTGACCTCGAAACATACCTACAACACTGTAACGTCAATAAATTTGTAGATTAGATTTAAATAACTGAATTACAAAATTAGGCAAGTTTTCATACATGGTTCCAACAGACTGGGCATTTGATATGTTCTGTAAATGACACAATTTAAGGAAGTCGAAATACAAGAATTTAGTTTGTAATTTTACTTTATTAAATCCTTATTATTACAATCGCCTATTCCACAATATGTTACGACTGGTTGTGATTAAACTTCATAATTAAACCCCAAACACTTCTCACCAGATTGACACGGAACCTACCACACTGAGGAATGTGTATTGGGTGTACTCTATTGTTGATCAATTTTTCTTTAATATTTTCCTAAAGTTGACACTTCCTCAAAAAAAGAAATTAGTATCCATGGATTAAGCAAAAGTACTAAAAGACAATTTTAGTGGGGAACTGATGTTTACAGAAATTAATCGGGAAATAATAAATAGCAGCCCAAATTGTCAATATAACTTTAAATCCATAAATCGACAATTTTTAACTAGTCAATATTTTCATTACATTACATTTTTATAGCAATTAAAAATCTCTCATCAGTTGCGTAATATATGTATCCACTTAGATGTTAGGATATGGTTATCCATTAGTTTCCTTGCGTTAATGCAGTTAAGCAGTGAGAGAAGGTTTCTGAATATTTTAAAATAATCTCAGGTATTAGATGAGGTTTGTATATTCAAAAGAAGTAAAACGTCTCCGTGCAAGGCCTTAAAATTTTAACGACGTCTGAAATATTCATAAGCGAGTGATTTAAATTGCAAAAATATTCATACATAATATTTCCGCTAATGCTTGCAATGCCGTTTCACTCAGAACACTGTAAGCATAGGTTATAACGTTAATCCTATATTATTTCAGACTTCCGTTCTGTAATTCCAAGAATTTCAATGTCGCTTTCGCAATAACCATGGAATTGTGTTATCATAATATAAATTACATAACAGTTTTTGGATTGGATGTAAAAGCTGCCCTTATAGTGTTCTCGCATCATAGATGTCAGGTCATAAGGGATAATCTAAATGAAATGTGCAGTAGACATTGGAATAAACGCATTTAGAAAACGTAAAATGAGCGTCTGATAAGAAGAAGTAATTATTGGGAAAGAGTCTCTGTTTTTAAGAAAAGAGGATAAACAAAAAATGGACACTTCAGAAGAATTAGATCCGAAGAGTTAATTAATTAGACTTGGGTGAATTAGCTGGCAAGTATCACGAGTTGACCAATTGCAATACAGCTAGAGAGGAGTTCCAAGTAAACTTAATTAGACTCGCCGGAGAGGAGATGTTCTTCTGACAGTATAATTGGAGTTGATGAGGCGTCGTGTTCTAGTGATCGAGAGGTTCTACGAATCGTCGACGGCAAGATAATTAGCTTCAACAATTAGTATCTACCTCCGAAGTTTTTCAGATTTGTGGTCGGAATCTGAGTGACACATCAGGATTTGATACCAGTCTTCTCTCAAACCGTACCGAGCGCGGTGGATGAGTGGCAACGATCAGCCCTCGCATTCACGAGGATGCGGGTTCGAATCCCCGGCAATCCACATTTCCATTGTTCCTCCAGATCACTCCAGGCGAATGCTGGCATGGTTCTTTCAAAATGCCATAGCCGAATTCCTTCCCGCTCCTTGCCCCAATTCCTTTCCCGCCTCTAATGAACTCGATGTTGACAAAGCGTAAAGGCAAATAAAATCTCCCAAGTGGTATTAAAACACCGTGGGTATTGTGCCATCTCATTCTCTTATATAGGATTCATTATTTCATGCTATTTAGGTGACTCAAAACGTATGGTTTAATTTTGTCACAACTATTCAAAGTTCTTTGATTACCAGAAATAGGCGCAGAAAATGGAACTAGTGAAGAAACATAATACATAGTCAAAGTTGCTATGTATTTATTAATTTCTTAGGGCGTGATTTACCAATTGATAGAGTTTTATACTGCTGGACATTTCTCCACTTCTGTGGCTGTTACTAAATTCTAGCGTGGAACTCGGGAATATGATGGATTACGTCATAGTAATGCAACATGAAATGGGACTTGCACATAACTTCCGTTGTAGGCAAAGCTAATTCCAAACTATGATTCATAGGACGTATTTTGAGAAGTTGTAATGCTCATACAAAGGAAATAGCGTACAAAACACTAGTGCGTCCGTATATGGAATACTGTTGTGGAATTTGGGATCCGTATCGCAAGGAATTGATTGACACATTAGAGAAAGTACAGAGGAGAGCCGCTCGATTCGTGACTGCTAGTTACAGTCCTTACGTAAGTGTCACAGAGCTGATTCGTGGGTTGGGCTGGGATTGTTTGGCGGACAGACGACGTCGTTTTCGTTTGAATTTGTTGGAGAATATGCGAAAATCTTTAAGTTACGAGTGCAACGGAATACTTCTTCCGCCAACCTATTTAGGTCGCAATGACAGGAGGGATAAGATTAGAGAAATAAGATACCATACTGATTCATTTATGTATTCCTTCTTTCCTCGTTCTGTTCGGGATTGGAATACACAGAATTAGGATTGGTGCTTAGCACCCTCTGCCACCCACGATATTTGTGATTTGCAGAGTATAGTGTAGATAGTTGAGAGCATTTAAACGCTACAGATATCTGGATGTTTGGAAGTCTTTTCGAGATATCTCTGTGGCATTTGATTTCAAAGCGAACAGAAGATGAAATTTGTATTATATATTATTATACCTTAAATATGCAGCGTATTTTACCCTTTTAACATTTTTTAATACACATTTGATGCATTAATTTTTATTTGCTTTAGTTTAAATATTTCAAACCTATTAATATATTTATCTATTACGTGTATATCCAGTGGTCTCGTACCGATTAAGTTCGTTGTAAAAAGCGAAAAACGTACGGTTGATGAGAATTTTTCTGGTTGATCTGTGTGTCAAAAGAATTTATCTACATAGCCACCACACGATACTAACCATGAGATGAAATTTTCATCGTAGAATTCAAACAAAAAAAAAATAAAAAAAAAACTTTCTATACTATTCACAATTTAATTTCTAAACCTATGGCAGTTTAATCACATATCAATTCAGCTAGCAGAAAAGACTGAAATAATAAATTTAGAAAAATTGATCTGATTTAGTCAAAAACAATAAAATGCAATGTGGTGGAAGCAACATAAATGAAATTAATTTTCGTGTTCGGTGTGCTTTTTTCCAAAATTCTGTTGTTGAAACGTCATAAGGGAGTATCGCTCTTACGTTCTTCGTAATTCAAAGTGTTTTGACTCTTTTGTCTTTTTTTTTTTTTTTTTGCTGTCGTCAGTCTTTAGACTGGTTTGATGCAATCCTCCATCCCTTCCTATCCTGTGCTAACCTCTTCATTTCTACATACCCCTTACAATCCACGTCCTCAATTATCTGCTTCATATATTCTAATCTCTGTCTTCCTCTACAGTTCTTACCTTCGACTGTTCCCTCCACTAACAAATTAACCAATCCAGCATGTCTCAAAATATGACCTACCAGCCTGTCTCTTCTTCCTGTAAGCTTCTTCCATAAACTTCTTTTCTCACCCATCATTTCTAAAACTCGTTCATTTCTTACTTTGTCTGTCCACCTAATTTTCAGCATTCTTCTGTAGCACCACATTTCAATTGCTTCATGTTTCTTTCTTTCCGGTATTCCTAAAGTCCATGTTTCGCTACCGTAAAGTGCTGTGCTCCACACATAGAGTTTTAAGAAGTTCTTTCTAATTCCTAGATCAATATTTGAAACTAAAAGGTTTCTCTTTTTCATGAAGGCTCTTTTTGCTAGTGCTATTCTGCTTTTAACATCATTCCTGCTTCGGCCATCGGTTGTAATTTTGCTTCCCAAGTAACAGAACTCATTCACTTCTCCTATTGCATCAGATCCTATTTTTATATTTAATCTGCTAGTATTGGTGTCATTTCTGCTACATTCCATCACTTTTGTTTTACTTTGATTTATATTCAGTCCAAAATCTTCTAGCAGAGTTTAAACCATCTTCGGTCGGTAGAAATACCTGCTATATTGTTTAGACGTTCGTATCTGGAGGCAGCATATGGCAAATAGCAGCTTGCATTTTCCTGCCTGAGACAGCTGGTAGACGGACGCTCGGCAGGACGTCTGTCCAGCTTATGGAACATTAGGCCAGATGATATAAAGGTAGCAGAAGAATAGTTTGGAGAGACAGTTAGGCAGTTTACAGAGGCCATTACAGAACCTTCTGTAAATGTGTCTGCTGGCTAAAAGCAGTTACAAGAAGAACGAGTTGTGGACACACAGACAGCAGTCCAGGCAGTAACAGCAAGTTTACAACAATCGGAAGCCACGCGGCACCTGATGATAACAGAAGAACCAGCTGTCAAAACATTTTAATTTCAAGGCAGCATCCGGTTGGACACCCGTGAAAATTACATTGTGGCGTAAAGCAGGGCGGGGAGACCGTTGGACAATAAGGTGGATCGTGAGAGCTTCTTTTCCAGCTGAACATGATATCTGTGTCACACGGAGGGGGAGGGCTAACAATGAAATAACAATAAAATGAAGCAAACTGTTGCATCCTTTCATCAATACTAATAAAAGACTAAGATTGGTCATTGTGTCATCATGTTCGTAACACTGACGTCACGTTCCCGGCCTTCGTTGAACAACTAACAATGGCCAGAGATGTTACTGCAAAAACGAGGTTACGAGCGTCATTTAATGACAGATCTATTTAAATAAGCAATTGCAAAGAAATTAATTGAACACTGAAAGGAAAGTATGCACATCGTTTAAGTTATAATACTAAATATTGGTTGAATTATTAAATTTATATTCATTCAATATAGATATTTTTTTATATTCTCTAATCTCTGTTATATTAAGCTAAGTAATATAGGATTACGCTTATATCGCTATGAAATTAATGTACAGCATTAATGCGCATGCCATGGAAACTTTAATTTTCGCGCAGAAGTATTATTATTCGTTATACAATATTTTACGCTTTTAGCAGCCGTCATATTAATAAAATATTCCACTTACTTTTTCGGGATTCACGCTCATTAGATCGATGTATTACTACCGACGTAAACAGCACTGAAGAAGGCCCCAGGTTGGGCGCCGAAACATCTGTAATAAAACATCGCTCTAAACAGCGTGAATCCCGAAAAAGTAAGTGGAATATTATCATTATTTGTCACAGCTAAGGAAATATTTTATTCAATGGGTTAATTTAACTTGTTTTCATGAGTGCCGTGATACGAAATCATTAATTTATTTGATTGAAAGTAGTTCCACATTGATGGTCATCTTCAGGGAATGGAATATTATTAAAACTTATATTACGCGCTATAATGCAAGTATTCGCAAGTGATTGAAGCTTTGGTTTTCCAGCATCAACATTAGTGTGTTTAAAATGCAGTCTTGACAAGGAAGAACAAGGAAACTTTTTGTTACACCATAAAACAGGAGTAACTGCGTTGAAAATTATTATATAACAACTCCATTAAATTCACCATTAACAAATAACGTGATAAGATGAATTCAAAAGTAAACAAAACATTTGTATTTTTGAAAAAAGTTCAATTTTTCCCGCCTCGAGAGTATAAAAACTGAAGTGCTTAAGAATGTTTAAGTTTCCGCTCCCTGTATCATCATGCTAAAGACAACTATTTCAACGGACTGGGCTTTGCGGTGTGTCTTCCTTGGTGTTGTACATTTTATGTCCCCCGGAGATGCTGCCTTGTTAAGAAGTTCTGCCCGTGACATCGACTTTTTCTTGCTGTTCCACGAAACTGTAACACGGGTATATGAAGTTTCCTGCGGTCTTAACCTGCTTGTTTTGCCTGTATACATTACACGACAAAAGAGCCTGCTGTTCAGGCGTGCGGCGACAGGTGGCTCGCTGAATACGCATACAGTTAACTAAACAGTCACGCGCCGTGGTGTAGTAGCACAACCGAGGATGTTGTATTAATGAAGAATGCCAAGGGACCATTTCATCTTCAAATTTCAATACTTATCTTGTGTCGCATAAATTCCGAACACGAATAGGACGATCCTAATTTGGAAACAGACGGTAATTTCTTGGGTAAAAAATATTTTGTAAAAGTAAATTATATTCTCACGGAACACTTTTACCTGAATCAAAATTACAAAAAAAAACCACGTTAGTGCTAGGCCACAGATTCCCATACTTTATTTGGCCTGCCGCCTCCTTTTCAAATAAGAAATTACTAACAAAAAATACAAACAAAAACAAAATTACAAAAAAAAAAAAAAAAAAAAAAAAAAAAAACACTACAATTCCCTTTACTGTAATAAATAATGTGTAACCCACTTTGGCTCGAAACTTTCTTTTTGAACAAGGCGTATATTGGTGATGAGGCGCAGACATATATTGGAGTCAGAATTTTAAGTAATTCATGGAAGGGAAGAATTGAGCATGGCCAGAAAAAGGCACTCGATTTCAGGAACAAAGGTGTAGGAATATTTCCTTTCGTCAGTAAGGAGGTCAGAGAATGCAATAAGTTACCAAGAGGATTGATGAATAATTTACCAAAAACGCTGAAACAATTAAAAGTTGAAATTTGTAGACGGGAAAAAAGTAGGTGGGTATATAAAGGGGAGAAATGGCCGTGCAGGGAAATGGCCATCGAAGCGTGTGCTCTATCGCAGTTAAATAAATTAAATTAAACTGTGATTCGATGACACACGTCCTGGGTGAAGTACACAATAACATGTATAGAAAAACAAGGACAGATTTTTAAATATAATTACTTAAAAGATGGTAAAAATATTGGTATATTTTTCACAGTTGGTTAACGAGCACATGTTATGAAAAGGATATTATTAATTAGAAGGATGAGATTGGTGTAAAAACGCTAATTTTGCGATATTTGGTGCCATATTTGTGATCAGCAATCTTAAATCACCAGGTTTCACAAATGACAAACGGTTTCTGTTCTTAGATAATGAATTGCTGAATACGCTAAATCCTGACCAGAAACGCTCTCTATGAGCTCTTCAACGCCCACCATCAGCCGGTGGGAACCAAAGTGCTCGGGCAAAAACTTCTCACTTTACCCATCTTTGAATTCTTCAGTACTTGTTTTCTATTGTTCACTCTACCAACTCTCTAATAAACAAATCTGAAGAAAATGAAATGGTGAATAGCAACTACGATGAATACGAGGGTGGTCTGAAAAAATTTCAACCTCAACGTGAAGATGGCAGCACTCGCAAATAAAAGCTAGTGAATTTCGTTGTTTACCTGTTGACAGTTACTCACCAAAGTTTCAGCCATTTTGGACGCACATTTGTTATGTAACAGTCGTTTGAGTGAGTTGATGTGAGTGTTTTTGTGAAAATGGACAAACTACGCATATCAAAGATGAGTTGGATTCTGTGTATGGGGACTCTACACCGTCACTTACCTCAGTGAAATTTTGGGCAGCTGAATTTAAAGGTGGCCGTAAGAGCTTTGGAGACGATGAACGTTCTGGACGTCAAAAAACTGCAACTACCGACGAAAACATCGCCAAAGTTCACCAATTGGTGCTGGACGACCGCCGAATTAAAGTGAGGGAGAGAGCAGAGGTCAGGAACATTTCAAAAGAACGTGTTTGTTACATATTAAATCAACATTTAGATATGAGAAAGCTGTCCGCGCGTTGGGTGCCGCGTTTGCTCGCATTAGACCAAAAACGTGTTCGAATGAACATTTCCAACGCTCTGTTGGCGTGGTTTAGGCGCAATAAATCCGAGCTTTGGCGCCGATTAATTACTTTAGATGAAACTTGGATACACCTATACGCCCGAAACAAAAATACAGTCCAAACCGTGGACTTCAAAGGGGGAACTGGCTCCAAAAAAGCAAAACCTGTTTTTTCGGCTGGGAAAGTGCTGGCGACTGTTTTTTGGGATAGTCATGGAGTTATTTTAATCAATTACCTTCAAAAAGGAAAAACCATTACAGGAGCATACTACGCATCATTACTTGACAAGCTGAAGGCAAAACTTGCGGAAAAACGGCCACATTTGCAGAAAAAGAAAATCCTGTTTCACCAAGACAACGCACCGTCTCTCACCTCAGCGGTTACCATGGCGAAAATTCACGAATTACGGTTTGAACTGCTTGACCATCCACCTTACTCACCAAATTTAGCCCCAAGCGACTTCTTTTTGTTCCCTCATCTAAAAATTGCGCTCGGAGGACAGGGATTTTTGTCAAATGAAGAGGCACTCACCTTCGTGAACAATTATTTTGCAGAGAAACACGGCGAGTATTATTTGGATGGGTTACAAAGATTGGAGCATCGCTGGGAGAAGTTTTTAGAGTTACAAGTAGACTATGTTGAAAAATAAAAAATTCAGAAGAAATGTCTTGTATCTTTGTAAGGTCGGAAACTTTTCAGCCCACCCTCGTATCTCTTCAGTTGACAACCCAGAAGTTGTTTCTAGTTGTTCCTAATGTCTTACTACTGATTGTCGAGACTGTATTGTTGAATATGTATGGGTTCGTATTTGAGCGTGTTTAGCCCTGGATGACCTCTACCCAGTGGAGCGTGACCAGATCCCATTGTGCCTGCGCGGCGCGGCGGCCGCTTGATAAATCAGGTCGACCTTGGACTGGGTGACTGCACGCGTGCGCCACGTGGGCGGCGCAGGTGTCTGGCTGCAGGTGCGCTAGCCGCGGGGGCGGTACAGTCGCGGCTACAACGGGGTCACTCCAACAGTCTGCAACCCACACTCATTCCTAGTTGATTTCAAAATCTCTATCTTTCATTCCCATTCTCGACAGTGTTCGGGAATTATCAGCAGTTACTTCATCATTTCCATCATGCTTTCCTTATTTCGTACTTCAAATAGTAAGAACCATCACGCAATAACAAAAGCAAATAATAACTGCTGAAATAAAATCTCTTCTCTCTCTCTCTCTCTCTCTCTCTAAGGTGCTAAACAGCGAAAAGGAATTGCAAATTACAAATTACGATAGGCAAAATGAGTCACTACTTACCTTAGATGATATTTGTGGGGCGTGAACGCAAATAACAGACGAAAACTCACATGCTATAGTAATTTTCGGGTCTTATCTCTTTATCAGCGAGAGTACATTATGGATGGTGGATGCTGTAGGAGACTGCCTCACAGAGTGACTGCAGTCCTGAAGCAGTCCACTACAGCACCCACCATCCACAATGTTCTCTTGCTGATATATATATATATTTATTATTATTATCACCACAATGGTTCAGAGAGGTAGGACGGTTTCTGGTTCGGGTCCTGGACCAAATTAAGGTTTTAGAAGGTCTCCCGCAAACACTGATTCTCAACCTGTGGTATGCGAAGTTGGGAAAAGTCGTCCACTGGCACAATATTGACAACTTAATTCTAACCGAATAAAACAAAAAATGAATTAACACAGTTAGTAATAACATAATACTGTCCCACTTTCTTTCTTTCATTTATGTAGTTTACTATCTTTGTTTATAGGATCATAACATTATTATTGATTTGGTTGATAAATATTAAGAGCATTCAAGATATAATTCACTGTTAATAATTCAGTTCCAATTTTATAACTGTGTTTCCGTAGGAATTCAAACGATGCTTTTAGATTTTTTGAGTTATAATGATACAATACAATATGTACCAAACATTAGTATTATAATATTAGTATATTATTAACATACACGTAGATAAAACATTATGTCTATATAACTTAGTGGTCCATAGAAATTATTTTTGATATTTGACTGGTCTTCGGTCTGAAAAGGGCATTTTACTGCTCCTGGGGTTGAAAAAGTTTGAGAAATGGTGATCAAAGTGAATGCTGGGACGGTACGTCATTTCCGCCTCATAAACTACATATTTCACAAACAAAAATACACCTGTCCTGCACATCTCACGCCATTCGCTTCACAGAGAGATGGCAACATCTAAGATCCCCGGGTTAGATAAGATACTTTCCGTGCCCTAATCCGCAGGTATCGTGACTGCGTTTCACAACTTTAGAAGGTGATAACGGCCAGTATTCATCAGCTCATGATTGAGGAGTCCAAAAAATATACTCGCTGTATGATAGTCCTTATATTCTGACAAATTTGGCTTAAAGGTACAATTTTAAGCACTGGCAGAGAGTTATGTTAAACGTTCAAAATGACCTCCAGCAGCCTATGATGCCAAACTACACCTGTCAAGGTGTCTGGCGTAGTAGCAGCACGTGACACTACGATTTTTTTTTCACGTAGATCGTTGATTGTAGCTGGTTTTTGCTGATACACATCATTCTCGACGGTCTCTCACTGGTAGAAATCCAGAGATGTCGAATGAAGAGACCGAGGTGGGTATTTAATAGCACCTCTTCGACCTACCCACCGTCCGGTTTGTGTGCCATCCAAGTACAACCTGACACCTCTATGATAGTCCGAGGAATATCAAGATACACATCGCCAATTAAGGTACCTTCGAACAAAAAACGGGCCCAATCAAAGCACGTGATGACAGACCACATCCTGGTAGATTCACTGACCTGTCCATATGAACTTGAGGAATTTGAGGAGCTCAGTAGACACAATTGAGGCATTTCACAGTACCGTTAAGCTTGAATTGTGCCTCGTCAGAACACACAATTTTCCTTTCAAATTCATCGTCCTCTTGAACCATGTTGTGAAACCAATTACAGTACCCAGTCCTTCGATCCGGATCGTCCTCATTCATTGCGTGTAGCAGTCTTTGAATATACAGTTTCCACATTGCACCCTACAGAATGCGTCTCACCCTACTTTCTCGCGCTCCCTGGTTCACTGATTTCTGAGGGGATCGGGTGAAATGTTGCAAAACCACACCACTGGATGCGGGAATTGTAGCTGTTCGTAGTCGGCGGATCTTCCCTGTGGACGTCATCAACAGATCCGAAGGTATCGAACTTACCACGAATACGAGAAATTCTTTAATGTGTTGGTGGCCGTGTTTCTAACTATTTCTGACACTGCTGTTTTATCTCTTGACTGTTTTCGTACTACCAGTAGCACTTCAATACAGCCTTGCGTTCCCTGCCATTGTTGCTACTCGACTGTCTTTTGCACATGCACTGTACTGGATCGCGCCACCTACCCGCCGAAGTAGTAGTTAAACAGCACTGCCACATGAGATTCTGTGCCGTAGCTAGGGTCAACAAGGGCCCCGGTGCAAAAAATTTATTTTGGGCCCTCACGCCAGATGGGCGACCTTTTTTTGTTGCTGGTAGGGGCCCCCTGAGCTGAGGCTGGGTTCCCCCCCTGCGCAGTGAGGGGCTCCCTTAGACGACGGTAGAGCTAAAAGAAAGGTCGCCAATTGGCCGTGAAGGCCTGTGAGCCCTCTGAACTGTGTTTGGGGTCCCCTGAGGTAACCGTGGGGCCCCCTCAGCGTCGGGGCCCCAGTGCACTGCTTCACCTAGCCCTATGGTAGCTACGCCTCTGATGAGATTAGTAAGTGAAAGTCTTTTTGTTTTGAAATTATTGAGTTACAAACAGTGAGTAAATTTTCTGGACTCTACTAAATATATATGTATGTATAGATCATCTCTATTCTTCTTTAAAACTTCTGAGTCCTTTCAAATTCAACAGAAATTCTTCAAATTTTGCAGAGCGCACCCTTAGAGTTAAATACAAATCAAATTCGTATTTCAACTGGATCAGATGACGCGATCATACCTTTAACTACTCTTTTTTTTATCGATTTTAGTCTCTGTACAATGTATTTTCGATTTAAATCGATTTTAAGAACTCCAATGGTGATCAATCTTAAGAAATAAATCATATCAGGCGACGCGGAGTGACACTGTGTAACAGCCCTCATACCTAAATTTTGAATAGTATTGTACTGTATGAAGTATTTGTAGTGAGCTAAAGTTTGTTTGAATATGATCGGGTATGTTTGTTTTGTAATTTCTTGTAAATCAGTGTATATAGACTTTGTTTTATGAAAGAAAATTATTTAAAGTACAGTACATTTAATATGTTTAAGAACCGAGTGGTGCAAGAGAATTTCTTAAATGTTTGTAATTCCATGTATTAATGCAAGTTATGATGTCTACAGGACAATTTTCTACAGTTTGAGATGATTTCTGCAAATAATTTTGTATTTAAGTATCTCTAATTACCATTTCTGATCATTTTGTAATGTTGTTAAGTAATTTTGTATTAATTCCGATTGTTTTTAATATTTTTGATTGTTTGAGTGATTGTTAATGATCGAGAAATATCGGGCGGATGCCTTTGGAGAATTCTCGTAATTTCGATAGGGACTACATAAACAGATCGGCTGGACAGAGCAGTTAGTTTACATCATTCAGTCAGTATTCAGTGTTACAGAGAGTTTCATTCATATATCCAATTAGTTCACAGAGATTATTTTTGCGACTGTTCAGAAGTGCATCTCTGTATTGTATCTATGCATGTGAATATCGCTGACTTTGTTTTGAAAACAATAAACAACTCTTCAACGTAACATTTTTGGTGGACTTTTTAATTAATCAGTATAGTAATTAAACCACCGAAGAACCTAATAACTGGATACGGGACCCTGACTAAAGTAGACATTTATCTGCCTGAACCAACAGGAAACTTAAACACATGTTTACCCAAAACACGGTGTCAGAGATTACACCAAGCTCATCAATATTTTCTTCGCCAGTAATTCATGTTTACTCTCACTCACCAGTTTGTGAAACAAGTAACCATTCTTTTTGAATATATTACGAACAATAACTCGTGTATGCTGCTCATACATTTGTAACTCCGTGTGTTAATACTGTTATTAAACAGTGAAGTTTTTAGTGGCGAATTTTACTGTTCGTAACCAATCTAACGACACCAAAGCATGGATGCAGAACGCGATAAAAAATGTAGGAGGTGTTAATAGTTAACTGCACACATTCGATCGGGGAGGGTTGTCGAGTGAAACGGGCCCTGACAATTCAAAATTTCAAAAATTATTTATTATAACTTTCCCAAATATCAGAATTTTCCATTTTTTACAACTCAAATTACAAAGGGTTTTATTTTCACCCACTTCTCACGGCGTTGATTGTTTTTTACATAAACTGAGTGCCAAACATTAATTTTAAGGTTCGTCCCTTGTAATTTCGTTTTATTTAATCCAAATTCAATCTCAAAACAACTTTTTTCTTTTCGGTTTTACAACTTCTGAACTGGTATGCTCATTTTTTTCCACGTCCTTAAATATTCAGTTCTATAATAATCATTTTTTGGGATAGTTCATATTAATAAGCAATTCCTCTGTACACCTGGCGACGTCAATTCACCAAAAAGTTTATGCCCTGCTGGTTTTCTACGGATACCAGCTTTTTTTTTACTTATTGACGTCGAGGTCATTAGAGGCGGTTAGGACTGGAGATAAGAAAGGGGAAGGAATTCGACCATGGACCTTTGAAGGAAGAATCCCGGCATTCGTCTGGAGTGATTTTCATTGTACGCTAAATTGTTACGCAACCTCCTTATGGTCCATATGTCTGGTAGCATAACTCCTAAATTTTTTAGAAGCACATTTTTTTAAACGTAACTTACCGCATACAGTTACCTCAAAATATTTATTTCCCACGTCTTCTTTGAAACGCAGAACCAATCTTGACTGTATTTAGAAAAATACTTAACAGTTTAGCAAAGATGCCTCTGTCGATGTCTCATAATCAACTGCAAATCGGAAGTAAATTAAGAATCGTGTTTTGCTTCACACTTTTGAAAACATATGAAAATATTTTAGCTATGGAAAGTTAGAACCTCGGATTTTTGCTGCTCCGTGAGTTTTCAGAAGCTGCTGTACTCACATTTTAAACTTTTTTGCTAATATCTCTGTACGTGTTTAACAACCGGACAAAAAAGTTACAATTCCTATGAAATTTTTAATTAACTTTATAGTGGAATTTTTTCCCTGCTAATGGAAATAAAATTTTTCAGTAGGCCGGCATAGTTACGGCGTGTTGCTTAGTTTCAGTATGGATGTAATCTTTCTGTCCGAGCCTAATTTTGATCACAAGTAACTAACCTGTCAAGGTGGGGGTGTTATAAATGAAGAAGCTATAGACCGCGATCGCGAAACAGCACAAACTATGGGACAACCACTTGTCTGCCCAAATATCCAGCCAAATGTAACACCGACGATCATTGGACTCATTTGACATTGCTCGATATTGGGCTAGTCACGTATAAGTAAATACCAGAAAGTCCGGCGTTGCCATTGTTTTATGAGTCGTATCTTTGTTTTTTTCGTGCCTAAATCGTGTATATGTCTGGAGGATTTTGTTACTACTCAGAGTGACTACTGTCTTATGTCTTCAGAATACTATACACACGTATGTCAGCTGTTCTTTGTCGTATAGTACGGGGAAAATGGTATATGATTTTTGAAGCCTCTTTTTATAAGCTTGCTTATCATTTTATCATATACATCTGTCAGTTTTATTGATCGCAAAACAGATGCGCAAACAAAAATGAAAAAAAGTTGGATACCTTGCTAAACAAGAAAAGGAAGGATTATTTTTTTTTGGGTTGCATCACCGTTGTATCATCAGACAACTTTTTATAAATTCAAAATTCAATGAATGTTATTTTTCTGAGATTGTTGTGCGAGCACTAATGCTTGGGGATCGCATACTTTCGAAACTCCGTCTGGCTATTCACATTTCGGTGTTGTTCTGGAGGGTTCCTTCAAAGAGCGTTTGCCGAATTTCTTTCGGTTCCTAGCCCCATCCTTTCTCGCCTCTAATGACCTTAATCTCGCCGTTGATGAGGTGAAAACTTCTAAGCAAAGAAAATAATAATAATAATGAGCGAAAAAAACTTAGGAAAAAAAATCCGCTAATAAAAGAAAATGGTGTTTGGATGAAACAGTTTCACCATCTCTTTACGCAGGAGTCGTTTGAAATATTTTGGACTCAATTTTAGGATCGATGACAGCAGACTCTCGAAAAGATTATTCATTATAGCTTGGTTGGAGGAAACAAAAGGGAGACCTCTGTGAATTGAAGATGGTATAGGTCATCATGAAAAATCGCTAAGTTTTCTGAACCTCGGTAAATAGGCACACATTTGTGGTAAAATCTTGTAGCCAGACTGTAAAAATTGGTCAGAAGAACGAAGGAAGCAACAAGGCGAGTTTAGAAGTTTTGGAAGAATAGAAAGACAAAAATTCATCAAGCCAGTAACAATTTCCAGCTACGATTGGGCACAACGAAGGAAGACAGAAGAATAATAATGTTCTTGCGGAACATTATTTATTTAGTTAGTTAACGTTTGACGTAATTACTAGTGTTTACTTTGTTTTTACTTCACTGTCCCCGAAGTAAAAATTTCCACCGAGCGCGGTGAGTGAGTGGTTAACACTCTCGCTTCGCATTCGGGAGGACGGCGGTTCGAATCTCCGTCCGGGAATACTGATTTGGGTTTTCCATGGTTTCCCCAAATCACTCCAAGGGAATGCCGGGATGCTTCCTTCAAAAGGCCATGGCCGAATTACTTCCCGTTCCTTGTTCCCAGTCCCATCCCGCCTCTAATGATGACCTGGACGTCAACGAAGCGTAAAGCCATAAGAAAAAAGAATAAAAAAATAATTCCCCATCTTGGGTATTGCGGAATAGTACTACAGTGTTGTATGTGCGCATGAATGCTTGGGTAGGACATCAAACTCAACATATAGTATAAAAGTTGGTGAATCCAATGGTAAGCGTTCCCTCCTCGGATATTTGTGTTTGTTAACCTCTGACCAGAGGTGCTGCTGAGCCACGTGAGCCGACTGTACTCGGCCAATCTGCTCTGCTCCGGTACGACGCCCACCTGTCGGCGGTTGTAATTTTCTCCTCGTTAGCTGAGAACAAGAGGGACGGGCGAGCGGGCACCAAAAAAGAAGACGGTCCATCGCACGCCCACGGCGCTCGCCAATCCACATCCGGCGGACGTGCCAGAGCGCTGGAATCAGGACCAGCTAGCTGCACGGGTCTCACACCTTCATTATTTGGCTATGCGATGAAGATACATTGTTACTTTTCTTGTAGCTGGTTGGAATTAAAGTTGCTCTCCTTCCCGTTCGCTCGGGTTCTGATGTGTAGCTATGATAAGTTTCAGCTGACTACGTATTATCAAAGAATCTGTTAGCAGGATACGACTGAGGCATTTCTTAATGACCTAGCATTCCTAGTAGACTGCTTGGCAAAAAAGTGAAGCACACATTAAGGGAGGAGGAAATTAGATGAAACTTCACAAGTTCTGAGTGTACGTGACGCTATTTTAGCGGTTAAATGAGTCAAACATACAAAGAACTTGGCAGATGAGCCCACTTATCAGTATGACGTTACACCGTCTCTATACTGGATGCATGCGGTTCACTGATTTGGTTGGGAAGGGTGTCGTGCCCTCTCAATCAGTAAAATTTAATTTCCTCCTCCCCTTCAGTCGCTTGTCAGGCTATGCATATTTGGGAACTAAATTCTAAGGGTAGCATACAACGACGGGTCTGTACCAAGGTGATAAAACTGAGATGTAAAAAAAAATTAACCGTTTCGTATTAAAATTAACCTAGGTTATATATATGTAAGAACTGCAGAAACTGATTCAGAATTGGTCCAGGTTATAAATATAACTGTACAGTAGAAGTGTCAACATATACGGTTTGCTCTTTTCGCCACAGTCGTTAGGAGGGTTATCTAGATTGCTCATAAAAACGTTATAAAATAGAATGCCATTAAAATCTGTTGCCAATGGTTGAAGAAATGGCTCAAGTCTACAAACCTTGATTCAAATACATCACTCGTAGCAATTTGCAGTCCACAGAGGCGTTATATATTTATCCAGCACTTTAACCTAACAATGGTATTTACTTTCTCTTTTATTGTACGCTCAGCGCTTTTGTATTATTCAAATGAAACAGTAGGAAGAGTCAGGTATGCACGTACATTGTTTAAGATTGTAACACCTTTTAAGAAATCATCATTTTTGGGAAGTGTCTTATTTTACGTGGAAATTCAACAACATCTTTTAATTCTCTAACTGTAGAGTATAATACCATTAGAAAAACCTCATAAAAAGCGTTCATGTACCATTTTATTCATCGTAGGAATAGTCTGACTTCATTCAATTTCTCAACTAAAAGGTCGTGCTCACATACATATACAGATGAACATACAAGGATTAAGAAATAAAAATATAAATAAAACAGAAGAAATAATGAGAGTAGAACCAAAAAAGAAGAAAGGCTAAACTATATAGTTATTGCTGAACACTGTCAACATAGTTGTCCAGATCGTGAAATGTAATATTTCCCAATGCTACCCTTTAAATGACAGCATAGGACTAGTCAGTTGCTTCTACTCAAGTGATTCTATTTCAGTGGCATCGTGATGTTCGAAAAGTCGTAAGATGATCGTTATTTCTGGTGTCTAAACAAATAATGTTTACATATAAAATTCCTCACTTTTGGCAGATGTCATCTCGGAAAAATTCAGTCAAGTTTATATTGGAGATAAGCTGTGACAGAAGCTCATAGAAGTACCAAATTTTGAGCTTTCCCTTTAATTAGTGTGGTTAATTAGCTGACGATAATCACCAGGTCAGCCCCCGAAGAGGTGTATGGCTTAATAGTATTTCCACAATATAGCGAAAAACAAGCCCACCTCATCACGAACATGATCATTCTGCTTCTCATTTAGTTGTTGAATTTCAAATACTGTTAGTAAATTTAGATCTGCCAGTATGATGGGAATCATTATTGCTATTGAAAGAAAAATCTCTACTCCAAATAAATAATCATCCCATTTATTTAAACTGTATCTCCTATCAAAATCAATATTTAAACGCTTGTAACAGTACTTCTTGTTGTGTTTAATACCACAGTCCCCATAAAAAGGGGTACCGATACGCGCCCGTTACGAACTTAAAATAATGAGGTACGATACTAGACAAATAATAACCCAAAGAATATACATACAACATGTAACAGTCATACGTCCCGTTAATTTATAAAATGTTAGGAAATGAGGGCTGGCGGCCAAAGAGTAGATTGATATTACTGAAGTTGTGAAATTTTAATTTCCCATACTGTATAAAGTTATATATAGTGTGGAATAATACAAGAAGAATTCATGAATAATATTATAGTATTACTGATTTTATTTATAACGATTAGTCGTGAAATAATTCCAGGTACAGTATAAAAGTTAATTTCAAGTGATAAGAAGTACGGAAAGGAATTACAACCGGAATGACGAACTTGGAAATACATCTTAGTATAAAAGGATGCGAAAAAAGCATTCCCTTCCAGGCGGATGACGTTATATAACAATATAAGCCCAAAAAAATGCTATAATATTATTAGTAATAGTTGTTAACTGACAAAAAAGATAATTTGAGTATTGTTTAATTGAGATAGAAAGTGTAAAAAGTAATTGTTTATATAAAATAATTCTTAAGTCTGTGGTAGGTGTAGGGATGTGGTAATGTCACCCCAAGCGGTCACCGATAGTTTGAAAGAACATTATCGTCATGCGAGACTCGAAAAAACTACCAAATAGGCGGTGGCGGAACATCAAATAGAAGGAGTTTTTAGAACGTAAAATTAGACAGTAAATAGAAATTTATAAATATCCTAAAAACGTTTAAAAAAGGGGCTATGGATTAAATAAACATGGAAGTTTGTACTTGCAGATGAATGCGTTGTAACAACGGAACGCAAACCTCTCTGGAACAGTAGACACTCTTTGCTGCAGAAACAACACCCCCACTGGCAGAAAAATTATAAACAGTTCTTCCAGTGTACGAAGTAGATACATTACCTGAAGCAGTTCTGACGAAGGCTCCAGCTTGGAACCGAAACGCTAGAATCGTCGCGATGCACCAAACCCGAAAAAAGTGTATGCAATATTCCAATGTTTACATGATTACTGCTATTTCTTTTGATGAGCACTTCATCTTCCACCGATGCTGTGCGAGCAACAGGCGTCCAGTGGTCTCGTTGAGTGATGCGGCAGTCACTAATTAGTCGCCCCCGCGGCCGAAAGCGGCCATCAGCAGATTGCTACCCTCCGCACAGTAGAATTTAATGGTCGTCCCACCCCCGCGGCTGACTCACCCCCACAAGAGGCTGATCCTGCTGAGTCACCTTCAGCTGCCAACACCCCCTTGTACTCGAACAATTAGGACTGATAAACAGACCAAACTTAATGCTGGAAATTAATTGTTAATTACAAAACGTGTTCGTTTCAGCCATTGATGTTGGAAGGAAGCTCAGGCAGATAATGAGCTTCAAATAGTCTGCCAGCACTACCAACAGATTAAAGGCCTACCTGATACATCTTAATCAACCAGGGAAGCGGGACAGAAGCTCTTCCATCCTTCTAGCACTTATAATGACAGACATGGGCTCAATGGTGACATGTCAGACAAGATATCAAAGTTCCCCCGGAATTACAGAATTTTTGCAGACCTTTGAATTGGTCTTTTCCTTTTGGATATGTTTGCTTTGGGCGTGTAAAGTTCACCATGAATTTTTACAAAGCTAATTCAATGTCTCTATGACGATACTATTCCATTATCGATTTACGTTACTCCAAAACTGAAACGGAATTGGTAAAACTTTGAAAATATCTCTGTATCTAATTCATTTCTACCTCACTAGAATAGTCATCAACGTCCGTAAAGCTGTTGCCAACATCTAAACACATCAAATGAACCGAAGAATAAGACATAAGCCTTTTATTAAAAAAGTATATGAAATCTTGGGTTTATCTCCGAGGTGGACGAATAAAATTTTTCTAGCCATTAAAGTGACCAAATATTTCATTTCATCAGCTCCGTTATTGGAAGTGGACAGAGAAAATTTGTTATCTCTCCTTTGTTCTTTATCTTTGTTGTTTAAAAAAGAACACTATCATTCAGTGACTATAGTAAATTCTACATCAACCTTTACTGTTCTGTAACACATCATAATGGATGTAGTTTACCCTCGTATATCTCTGAATCAACCTTAGGATCAAATAACAACAGCTAAAATAAATTGTATATGTGTTTGTACAACGAAGAAATCAATTTCATTACTGTGTAACACTTCGTTTAACGCTTATACCATTTTTATTAATAAAATATCACAGTTTAGGTAATTATTATCTTTTTTTGACAATGGGTCATTAGCAATGGGAGAATACGAGGGAGTGGGCAAAGAACAAGAAGAAATTCGGTAATGGATTTTTAAAGAACCTTACCGGCATTAGCCAGGAATGATTTCCGAAAACCAGGGAAAAACGAAATCTGTAAGGCCCGATGTGATTTTGAATCCGAATGCCAGGCCGGACCGTTATCTTTCACTCACTGAACCATGTTTCAGATGAATATGTGACCTCATTCAACTTCGCACGCTGCTAAAGACGCGTGTAATTACATCAATAAAGAGATGTTATTGGACAAAGCTGAACAAAACTTAAGACAGTCGTCTGTAACTCGCATTGAGAAATCGGAGAATGAGTTGCAATGCCATCTTCATCGCGTACTTAACAGATATGTGCGCGCGCGCTAACAGAATCAATAAAAGGGACCAAAAATAATGTTTTTAAAAATATAAACTCCGCCGTTCTAGAATGGTCTGCATGATTTATGGACAACAATTCAAGATATAATTTGAAACTGAGATGTATTTAAATGTTCCGCGCTAATTTATTCCTCATGCAATGTTGTGGAGACCTGAATGTCATTCTGCTCGTTGCATTGTGCTCTCTTTCGCCGTTCTTTTGTTGTTATGATCATTACGATACTTGTTTAAACACTGACGTTGACACACTGAAAGGTTTCAGTGAGCTGTGTTTCAGAGCTGCGCAACAAACTCACCTTATGCTCTTTTCTAACTTTCTCCTGTATCATCCAACACATTTATCGTTCGCATAAATTATTAAGTTGGTTAAGGAGCAAGTGAAAGGACAACTGCATCCGTAGAACTTCATGTATACCAAAAGACGTTGACTTTCTAGAAACGAATACCAGAGATCTAAGAGAGAGCTAGCCCAACACTGGAAGACTGGTTCCAGCAATGCTGGGTGTGACCTTCCATCAGGAACGAGAGAAACTTCAACGATTAATTTCTTTTCCGCTCGAGAGAGTTTCTTAAACGAGGCGTTTCATGGAAGATAATATCGTAGGCTTATGTATGACCTCACAAAAATCGTTAAATCGAATTACAGCTTTGAAAATTTTGATTACAATACAACCGTAAACGTGAACACTGCAGAAATACGTAACAGAAATTAGTCAGAAGAAGATTGTCACATATAAAAATTCAATTAAAGGAGTAGGATATTAAATCATCTATATTCTATGCGAACGTCAGAAAACTGATGAGTAAAATATTTTTTCCTCAATTAATACCTGAGCTACATCGAAGAGAAATGATTTTATACCACAAAACCGTAGTAATGTATGAACCTTATTTATTCCTCAGCACCACTTTGGAAAGATTCTGCACATGCCAGAGAGGTTGATATAGCCCTGAATGATACAGGTCGCGTTGTAACAGGTTGCCTGAAACCAACTCCTGTCAGCAAAATATATCAAATCAGACCCCAGACACCCTTTGTTTGGACACGAACCTCAACCCCCCAGGGCTTAAGTCAAGAAAGAGCTTCTTACAGTCAACTACAGCCATAACATCTTCACCTGGAGCACGCCGTGTAGAACTATGGCGAAATTCGCTACCTGAAGGGCATTGGAGGAATATCAAAGAGGCACAGGCTGCGGGGTGTAATCAGTCATATGCTACGTGGAAAACACTAAATAGACCGAGAACTGAAGTGAACCGATACAGATAAGACAACATGAAACGGCTTTACACCACTGCAAACGAATTACGTGAATGTGATGAGCTTCAGATCCCATAACATCTCCTGGTATGCAGAAACCTACCTGAAACCTGCACTATTAACACCCTTTCTAGGGGAACTGAGAAGGCCATCAGTATTGCAGAATTCTGGTCTACACATTCAATTAAATTTGTGTACTGTAGTCTATAACCTTGACATTAATTAATTAATTTTGTTTGATTTAATTTGTTTCAATTTGTAATGTTATGTCTTGCACACGTGAAGTAAATAAATAATTTATATTACCTTAACATAAATAAAAAAATATTTAAAATAGCAAACTCCTCGCAACACTAATGTGGCCATCTAAAGAAGCAACAAAACTTTATCATCGGAATACATAACACAGGAAACATATACGAACAGGGAATTCGAATTAACAAACGCGATAGACCTCTATTTTTAAAGTACTCCACTCTGTGTCTCGCACTTCAGTTTTTATTTCAAAGGAATTTTCTTCCAGTAAATTGTTCAGTTTAAATAAACAACATTCCGATTATACAGGACAGGAATGGTGAGTCCTTAAATTTTTTTCTTAAGTTATTTTCGATAAAACAAGTTGTTTGTTTCTCGCTGCAAAACAACGTTCGTGCATGCAGTAATATCGATTCTGCTGTTCGCCAGACAAACAAGCCCTGCAAGATATATAACATGGTGAATGATATCACTAAAAACTTCCCAGCACTCAACTAAAACTGTCACTTAACTATATTATTACGTACTTCATGGTTTGCAGTACTTTGTCAACACTAAGATTTCAAATTTAAAGGTGAAAAAATTTGGTAATACAGCTGATGAAATTAAGGTTGGCAACTCAAACCACCACGTACATACCTTTAATACTTACGAACTTGCTCTGAATATATCGTGTTTATCGACGAGCAGGGAAAATTGAAAATGTTTAAAATTAAGTGGACAGGTGAAGTACGAAATAAACTTGTTTTGAATATCCAGTGTTATTGTAGGCCATTTTTCCGAAGTTGCCCAGTGAATTAATTGATAAAATAATGCCAATGCAACTGTTTTATGGCTTTAATGCCGCACGTGTTTCGCCTCTCATCGAGGCATCATCAGCGACGAATTATTTACATTAGTGGTTTCCAGGTTCGTAACCACGCATCTCCGCTTTTTCTCCAAAGCAAAATGCAGCAGCCAAGACAAATGGCTTTAGCGGAAACAGGCGTAGTTACGAACATTGAAACCACTAACGTAAATAATTCGTAACTGATGATGCCTCGATGAGAGGCGAAACGCGTACGGCATTAAAGATACAAAACAGTTGCACTGGCGTCATTTTATCAATTAATTTGTTTTAAATATGTTGGGCGAGGATAGAAGTTTCAGGATGAGTCTCCCACAAACAAGGGACAGGACGTGTGATCATATTTTTAAACAAGTGGGATTGTTTAATTTATTTGTGGAGAGAACAATGGCAGAAAAAATCTGTAGAGAAAGATAAAGGTTTGAATATACAAAGCAGATAATTGAGGACGTGGGTTGTAAGTGGTATTTCGAGATGAAGAGGTTAGTGCAAGATGCAGATTGCAACAGAGCAGTCGAGAAACTAACGACAAAAAAGGTGATGTATGATCTAATCAGGTGAAAACTAATTAACTGTGTCATTTCTGTCATAGCATGTATATTACTGTAAATATTTATATATTACATTCCTGGTTATATTTATTTCTATTTATCTGTAAAGTTGTGTAAGAAACATAAAAAGTTAATCCTTTGAAATGACCTGTTGATACATGTTTCTCCTCGATCCGACCACATAAGCACCATGAGCCACCGGCCACCTGTTTACACAGGTGGCCAGTGTGAATCATGAGAAGGGGATGGACTTGTGTCCTGCCCAAATTCAATCCTGTTTTGTTTGACACGGTGTACTGAAGCTATAGGAGGAAAGTCTGTGTTGCCATCATATGCGAAACTTTTTACTTTTTGAGTTCTATTTGATAAATTTATTTTTGTTTCGTGAATTATGTAGTTTATGAAGTAGAGATAGGGAACCGTCCATTTGCTTATATCATTGCGGAAAACCGCCTAAAAATCTCAATCAGGACAACCGGTATTTGGGGACCAGGACTGAACTTCAACCTTTTGTACCTTCCAGATTCAGTGTGCGCCCACACTGGCAAGTGTAAGCTAACCTAAAATTTCGCAAACTGCGTAACGAAATTTATTTACAGAACAGTGGACTCAATTAAATAACATGGTTCATCGGTTTCAGATTTTTTTTTTTTTTTTTTTTTGTAACAGTTTAACGTCCCTTTGTAACAACGTGGTCTTTAGAGACGGGAAAGGATGGGGGCAAGGAATGGGAAGGAATTCGGCCATGGCCTTTTGAAGGAAGCATCCCGGCATTCACCTGGAGTGATTTGGGGAAACCATGGAAAACCCAAATCTGGATGCCCGGACGGGGATTCGAACCACCGTCCTCCCGAATGCGAGGCCAGAACGCTATCCGTTACACCACCACGCTCGGTCCGGTTTCAGAGCCATGATTTTATTTTATTCTATGAAACAACCTTTTCCATTTTAAAGGGATCAAAATGGTGGCGACCAAACCTTTGGAACAATCTAATATCCAAGGCTAACAAGCACGGTTATAGTTGAGGTGATTAATGGTTATCCTAACCCCGCAACCAGTAATTCTCCCTACACAGGTAGGGGGCCAATATGTTCTGCTCAATTTTATTACTTTCATTTAAAGTGAGATTCCCCTTTTGCAAATAATCGTAACATTTAAGTTACACTAAAAAGGCGGAATACTGTCCCATAAAAATATGTTGCACTCAGAACCGGAGCGAATTAAAAATTTCAATTACAATTCATAACCACAGGTATCTTTATCAAACCAAAGGGATAGGGCTGAAAAGGATATTGAAAAACTATTAACAAAATGGCATGTTTATTTACCAACGTTCCGGACATTCCAAGATAACTGCTTTGTGAACACCAAACTTAGTTACAATGTGCTTTAAAGATTAAGCAGCAAGAAGTACTATCATAGAATCAGTTGGTACTTGAGAAATGCTCTGCTCTATATTGGCTTATATAATAAACTTTGAAAAATATTTCCAGCAGCACGTTGGAAAGCTGGTAAGGCTCTGAAGGAAGCAGAAATTATTAAAAGCATTCTTATCCTAAACAGGAATTTTGGGATATTGGTATATTTTTCATAAAACATCGTTTTATCGGAAAACGAAGTCAATTTTGTCGCTGGAATTGTTTGCTGATGGAGTGTCTGGGAAGGCGATAAAAAGTGTCGATGGTTGCTCCGAAATTGCTCTTTTCTGGCTCCGCGGAGGGCGACGGAATGAGAGCCTCTAAGCGGGCGCCGTTTGAATCCATTTTGGTGCGCTCTAATTGGCGAGTGGAGGGTTGTTGTGGCAGGGGATTGGTTATCGACCGGGAAACTTCCCCTTTTCGCCCCTCTCCCACTTCTTTTTGCGACTAGTGTGTCTCCCTCCGCAGTCGATACGGGCGAGGCAGTTCCGTCTTTGTCGTCAGAACAGTCGACGACGACCAATGGGAAGGCAGCCACCGGGAGGTCGTCTCTTTGACGTCAATACTGTAATTAAATGTCGGGTAACATCTGTGATAGAGCTGTAAAAGTAACGAGAAATTGTGTACCCGTATGTATTTCAAATCAGTCAGTACTGTCGAATCGCTACTCGTTACTTTTAGTACAATCGAGCACTAGCATTGAGCAGTGTATCGAATGGCACTGCGTATGGGACGACTTGGTTACTATCGTTAGTCGTTACTTACGATACCATCGAGCACTAGTATGAAGCATCGCATCGTGTCTCGTCGCGTACCGGCTACGGGATGACTTCGATCGTTCTTTTGTAAAGTTAGAGTAAGTTGTTCATCCAGTAAAATAAGTTTAGGTAAAGTTTGGACTGTAAAATAAAACAGAAGTCAGAATATCGCGTTTTAGAATAAACACATTTCATAAATGTTTGAAATTAATAAAATCTCACTATGGTATGATCAATAAAAAAAAGCAACAAAATCTCAAATTAACAATCCAAATTTTCTATTTATAGTTCAAGCTTTGTAAATTTTAATGTTAACAAAATAACTGTTTATGTTGTAAAAGTTACTTGTACTTACCTCATTAACAATATCAACACTTAACAGTAAATAATATTAATTATATCTCTAATATGTTTGTACTTACATATTTTCTTTTGTAACGAAACGAATTCAAATTAAAATTCCCAGAAATACGCCGCTCACGATGTTTACATGTTTATCCTCTCATTCAGTTTTATTTAGTCCCTGGGTGAACCGTTCCAGTTCCCGCATAATGCGTCGTATTTGTTCGCTTATCGAATCAATGTGACATCCATAGGACAAATGCGAATAACGAAATAAATATGTGAGTAACATTTCGGTAATTCAAGTCGGCCGATGTATTCGTTTTTCAGTGACGAATACATACAGTTTGCTACAGTTCTAATATGTGATCACAGAAGGGGGCCGCAAAGTTTAACGTCCGTATCCGACGGACAAATCAACACCAACACTGCAGTAAGACCGAACTTGGTGGCGGCTTCCGGAGGAAATAGTTTCGAATCCCCATCCTGCCATTCTGATTTGGGGTTTACCTGGTTCGTCCACATCACTCCAGGTCGATGCCGGGATGGTTTCTTCAAAGGTCTAACCGAATTCCTTCTTTGCGTATAGGTTCGGGATATAACCTAGTACTCTGGTGCCGGAAGATGGTCCTAGAGGAAGCCATGTTAAACAGAGGACTTCAGGAATGCGGCTGCCATTTCTCGATTTCCATTGCACTGGGTCCTACCAGTCATATTCCTTACGTCCTCTATTTAACGTGGCTTCTTCTACGTCCGTCTCCCAGTACCATGATGGTCTAGCTCGTTTCTTTCTTTCTGGTGGTGTTCATTCCCATACTTTTATTAGCTATATGTAGGCTTGCCAGATTTCTGAAATGTTCAACCGGGACACTAGAATGCCCCCCCTCCCCCCCCCCCCCCCCCCAGCGTCATGGGTATTCAAGGGTCCACACCCTTGGTGGGTTTCAGAGTGTTTTAGAGGGTAGTTTATTCTCAACGCTATGAATACCTAATAAATGGTTAATGATCAGTAATTACTGATTAGGAACCTAAACCAGGGGTGATAATAAATTATACTAAAATACAAATTTAAATATTTTATTTCTTACATGTGAGTGTTTACATATAAATGTAATAAGTTGACTAAGCAAGATTGTGAGAAGAAACCCTTTGGATGAGGAATAACAATTTTAACAGTTTTTACACGTACTTTTCATTGGTGAGCACTTTTTTTAGAAAGTCTTTTTTGGTTTTAACTTGTTGTAAAAATCTTCACAAGTTAATCCGATAGGCTAGGCAGGAACAGACTGACATTTCTATCGCAGGCGACTTTCGCCGGGGTGAAGGTGGGCGAGTCCAATGTTACAGTAACATTGTTACTGCACACGAGGAGTGTAATACTAATACAATACTGGACTCGCCCGGAGAGCGCATGCGCATGGTCATGATTGGAGAGACAAGGCGATGTGATGACAATATTTTTATTTTTATTTATTAGCAGACCCTCATTCTTTTATAGTTTTCACAATTCATACAGTACGGTTAAATAAATTACAAAGTAATTATCCTAAGTTATACTTCACAGTTAATTGTTTTAAGACATTTTTGGTCATCTATATCTATAAATTATAGTTTATAACCAAATTTAATTTTTACCGGGACGGAAGGAAAACCGGCCGGGACACCGGGACTTTGTCTAAAAACCGGGACTGTCCCGGTCAAACCGGGACGTCTGGCAAGCCTAGCTATATGGTAATTTTTATTCGCTGAAGGCAACCGAACCTTGTGTGGCGTTCTCCTTCTCTATTGTCTATAATGGTGCTCTTTGCATTCATTTTTTTCTGATTGTGTCATCACTAAATTATAATGGCCCAGTTAGTTTCCTTTGTTAATACAGGGCGTTCGCCGGAAAACGCTACCCTCCCAGTCTGTTGCCGTCGGCAACTTGCTCGGTCAGTCGTGCCAGCAGTTTCCGCCACACGGCATCGTGAATCACCGCACTGTTTAACACCTCCGCTGCCCCAACAGTGCAGTGCAGTGACCCTTACATTGTTAAGAACGGTTTCTTTGCATTGTAGATAGTTTGTGACTTCAGTCTCTTATTAATCAGTGTTGTCAATAAACGTTTCTTTGCGGTTTGGCTGGTTTGGGGCTTCATACTCTTATTAATCTGTACCGTGTTTGAGTGTGAGTAAAATTATGGTACGTTACAGTTTGCAACAAAGAATATTTCTCTACGATACATATGTGAAGAAGAAGTCGTTTAAAAAGTGTCGCAGTAAATTTCGTCGCGAATTTCCTGGCGCTTTACTGCCAGCTAAATCAACAATTCTGCGTCTGGTTAAAAAAGTAAGAGAAACGGGTTCATTTTTTAACAAAAAGAGACTGTCGGTCAACCGTATTCTCACAGAGGAGAAAATTGACGATATCGCTTTTCGACTAGAACAGTCACCCAAAAAATCATTAAGTCAGTTAGGGCAGCGTGTGTCTCGAAATATGTTCAGAAGATGTGAAATGTGCATTACACAAGAGGGTCAACACTTCCAGCATCTTTTATAAGGTAAGCTAATGAATTACTTCACATTTAAATGCTTAGCACACAAGTTTATGAAGTTTATGAATCGTAATTATTATGAAATAGTCCGCGGCCGACGGTCGAACAATGCCGGAAACTGAGCGCTCGCTCGCCGGGAGCAGTTTCTTCCTTGTAGCGCTAACAGTGGGTTGCGTTTCCCGGCGAACGCCCTGCATTAATAAGTAACCCTACCAGGTATCGCGGTCCTTAATGAACGACACCAACAATAAAAGGCCATTATCTTAATCCTCAAAAGAATGCCGCTCCATTTGATGCCGGCTGGAATCGTATTTAGTGAATAGATTATTATAATAACAATTCAGTGATTACCTAAAAGTATCAAATTTTTGCTGGTCTTTGAAAAATTCATGTTTTTTAGAAAGTTTGACTTATAGAATATACTCGGTTATACCCTTACACAAAACGAGTTCGGCATCCATTTTAAGTCAACTGTTTTTGTTAGTTTATTTTTGGTGCAATATCTTTTAATATATATACTAGCTGATGACCACGACGTGGTTGTCAAGAATTTTGATTGATATCTACCGACATGCAATCACCATAGCCCAAATTTGGAGACTCGATGCTACTACCATATACAAACACCAGTGTATTTTCCTAGGTAATTGTAGCTGGAAAGTGAAATATAGAGACACAAATGACTTACGTCGAACATGAAAATGCCCTTCGTCGACCACTTTCAACCACCATATCTACCACACCTTCATAGCTACCGACATGTAACCACCATTGTGCATGATGGGAGACTCGAAGTCACTACCACACACAAACACCAGAGGTTTGGGCTATGTACTCGTAGTTGTACCAGCAAAGTGAAATATACGAACACACATCTGTTTGATCAAAATACGAAAATGTCCCAGATCGGCTACTATCAACCTCCATGTCTCCCGCACCCCCACAGCTTTGTGCTCGATTGGTGACTCCATACTACTACCACATACAAACACCAGTAATTTACGCTAGGTAGTGGTTGCTGCAAAGTGAAATATTGGGATACACGCGTCAGCATTTATATATTTATATGTATACACACACATACACAAGGATTAATTTTGTCGTCGTTGGTCCTCAAGATGACAGAGGCTGAGAAACGCTGATCTAGACGAAAGCAGAAAATGAACCTTAATGGGATTGAACGGCACGTAAGGTCTGATGGGCTTTAAATCTTGCCGCCAAGTATCTCCGTTCTGTTACACGGCGGCTTCGAAGCACACGACTACCTACCGGTTACACCTGCAGCCTCATTGCAGAGCTATTGTTGCGGCGGTTGCAGGGAAATAACCTAAAAGTGGCCTGCGCCGAATTGATCGAATATCGATTGTTGCTGTCGATCGACTGCCGACTGACCCGATTACCGATACGAACAGCTGGAGCTCAAACACAGAGACAAAGGGGAAATTACACACAGTCGGCGGACATGCCTCTTTATTTCCGCGCTGCTCCAGTGTTTTTTCCCCCGATATGGATAAAGGGACGCTGGATTTACTCGCGGGTAATTGGCCAAATTTGCGCACAGTTGCGTTTTCGATTCATTTTGTGGACAATGTAGATGAAAAACGGCCGCATTGTGTCCGATGTATTCGCTACTGCGCTGAGTTATGAACCTGCATGCACCATGACTTAGCAATGGAGCAGACCAATTATTTCTGAAAGTTTTATCTACACTTTTCTGTTCAATTCTATTAATCTACTGTGATGAGCTATATTTATGCGTTTAAATTTTAACAGCATAACCGCTCGGGCTGGCATTCCGGAGGACGTGGGTTCAAATCCCCTCCGATCTGGTTTCAGATTTTCCGTGGTTTCCCAAAATCGCTCCAGACGAATGTTGGGATGGTTCCTTCAAAGCACTATGCCTGAATTCCATCATGTTCCCTGTCCACAATCATCTCCTGCCTGTAATGCTCTAATGGACTCGACGTCGTCGAGGTTCAGAAACCGAAGCAAATAGTAATAATAATTTAAAAAATAGCAGAACTATTATATTGTGACATGGATACCTTACTGCCTTCAGAGAGTGGACGAGAAGTAGTTAGATCAAGGTAATATGAGTTCCGTACAGCATAAACAAAGAAATTAGACAGTAGTAGAAGAACAAACATTTGTAGAGAGGCTTATTTTCAAATAGCTATTCGGTTGAAACTGTAAGCATGAAGTTGATGTGCTTAAATCAAAGATAGAATAGCAGTGGCGTAGCTAGGTCAACAAGGGCCCCGGTGCAAAAAATTTATTTTGGGCCCTCAGGCCAGACGGATGACCTTTTTTTTGCTTTGTGTGCTGGTAGGGGCCCCCTGAACTGAGGATGGGGGCCCTTGAATTGTTATTTAGGGGCCCCTGAGCTGTGATTGCCCCCCCCCCCCCTGAGCAGCGAGGGCGCTTAGTAAGGGGCTCCTGTGTTCTCAGGGGCCCCTTAGACGACGGTAGAGCTAAAAAAAAAAAGGTCGTTTGCCGTGAAGGCTCGTGGGCCCTCTAAACTGCGCTTGAGGGCCCCTAGAGGTATGCTTGGGGGCCCCCTGAGCGTGAGGGCCCCGGTGCACTGCACCGCCTAGCCCCATAGTAGCTACGCCTCTGTAGAATAGCTTAAATTTTACTCCCTATTCGCATTACTCCTTTTATAAATTAGAATTAGATTGCACACTAGTACAAGCGTATTACTTTCACTCACCGAACACCAAATATTTCTTTTTATATAATAATATTTAGCTTAAAGTACACGAATTTCAGAAATATTCGCAGAAATAAGCTTCATTAGTACCTCAACAGCATTGTCTTAACTGAAGTCGTGACTGTGCAAGAAATCACTTTGATTAGGATTTCATTGACAGATTTTATTCCAAGTTTTAGTAAGGGCTTCCTCGAACTTCAGCGCACATTAAACGTGTCTCGTTTACGGTAATTACAGTGTCTGGCGTATGTTCTTGAAGATTTACATTCTTATTGAGTGATCTACAAAATAAAAGGTTTGGTTTACCGTGAAAACGAAAGGTCCCACCCGCCACAGTTTCATCATTAAAAAAAATAAAAAAAAAAAAGGCGAATGCCTCGCTTCTTCAATATTAACAATGATATGTCACAGGAAATTCTCTGTGATGTTACAATAAATAAAACTTTTCGACTGAAGGAGACAAAGTACTTGCAACGGTATAGAGCTAGGGTATCGTACATACGGTTGTCCAAGCTATCTCGCACCCCACGCCTCCCCTGACATGTCTTTACTCATCCCTGGCGCGAGGAGAGAAAGGGCACTCACCCAGTTTCAGAACCTATATGTCAAACGATAATGATCGATTTCAATGCAATGTCTCTCAAGTATTAGACAACAACAGACGGAGCAACATGAAAAACAAAGAAATTAATTTTAATCTCCTGTTATGAAATTTAACTGTTAAGTATAAAGCAATTGAGATACGTTGAACTTTTTTTTTTTGAACTTCTGCTATTTGGAATTTTATCCTAGAAGACAACTATTCCTGGCTGCGAGAAACAAATTACTCTTCGTCACCTCCCTTCACACAAAAACAATTCTATTAATTTGCATAGAGTTTGAATACCGAGCAGCCAATCGTCCCACGAGTAAAGTGAGGTAAGTTTCAGCTTCACGTGAGGCTGGGCTGAGACATAAACAATACAATGTCCGGCCTTCTACATCTATCAATTTATTTCATTGAACAATGTTCACGAAAAATGTAGTTTTCAGATTTTGAGACAATGTACAACGCACAATTTCAGGAGTAAAATGTGATCTGTTTGAATTTACGGAAAGCTGAGAAATAATTAAGAAAAATCGGTCCGCGAATTAGTTTCCATTTTTCACTTAACGTGATAACAAAAAAAAAAAAAAAAAAAAAAAAAAAAAAAAATCTTTGAGTCAAATTTTCGTCATGCTAGAAGTACTGGTCGTGATTTGATGGTTTTTCAATCAATCTGTTAGTTCATGAAACGAAAACTAAGGTAGGTTTCATTTTGGTTGACGTAGTCATCTTCTTCTTCTGGTCCCTACCCGTTCCGGATGTCGGCAACCATCTTGGCTGTCTCGTCTCTGCTGGTTGATGCTCGGATTAACTCCGTTTTTTTTTTTTTTTAAACTAATTTACGTCTCTCAACAGCGAGGTCTTTAGAGACGGGAAAGGATGGGGGGCAAGGAATGGGAAGGAATTCGGCCATGGCGTTTTTAAGGAAGCAGCCCGGCATTTGCCTGGAGTAATTTTTGAAACCATGGAAAACCCAAATCTGGATGCCCGGACGGGGATTCGAACCGCCGTCCTCCCGAATGCTAGGCCAGATTAACTCCGTAGTTGTCTTGGAGGTGCATGTTCCCAGATTGTTCTTCTTGTGCCAGCACTTCTCTTTCCTGGTATTTTCCCCTGGAGAGCTGACTGCAGGACTTCATAACGGCTATTGTTCCTCGTGATGTGGCCAAAGTACTGCAGCTCCCGCATTTTTAAGTGGGTCAGTACTTTGCATATTCTTTTTTATTTTGCGGAGCACTTCAGCGTTTGTGGTGTGGGCTGTCCATGGCATCCATTCTTCAATTCAGATACATTTCAAAAGCTTCTAACATTTTACTGATAGTTTCCGTTATTGTCCTAGTTTCAACGACATGCAGGACAGAGAACACATAGCAGCGCAGGAGTCTTATCTTCGTGATAATTGATAAATTACGACTTTTAAAAAGATCGTTCATTTTATTGACTTTACCAATATGAGAGTTTACTTCATCCGATGGGGCGCGTTGGTTATTTGACGTAGTAAAGATGAGAAATTAAAATAAAATTCTCAAATTAGCTACCATTTCAAAGGAAAGTCACTTCTAACACCTAGACGCGTAAAAGTGGCATGGAATTATTTTAAATTAAATTGAAATTATTCGAAGTCGAATTCAATGTTCATCTCTGGTACGTCTCCGTTATATGCTATCATAATCGGGTGAATTTAGATGGTTACCATTGAGGAGCATTAAGCACTCGCTGCTCCACTTGGTAACTAAGATCACACAAAACTATTACTACTTAGTAAATATCTAGGGTTAACATTTAATAATAACGTCGACAGCCATTTTGCGGGTGGTAGGAAAAGGTTTCAAATTCCTTCATTTATTGGAGAAAGTGATTTTAGTCAAAAGGGTGCGGGAAGATTTTCTGTCGCAGGTAAGGTAGTAAGGGACTGGAATAAATTACGAAGAGAAATGATGAATAATTCCCGAAAGCATTGAAAGAATTTAAAATTATAATTTGTATAGTAAGCTGGTATAAGAAAGTGGTAAAATGTGTATGTATGGAAATTGCCACCGGGGCATGCACTCCGCCACAATTAAATTAACTTAAACATTTCAATTTAACTCGAATTATCACCATCATCAGGGGGAAAAAACACAATGTTTTTTAACCAGTATATTTCTTAATTTGTGTCATATCTATCACGAAACGTTAATATTGAAATTAATGTATACTGCTTACATGCCAGTATATTGTATCCGTGGAATTAAAAGTCAAATGGGTATAACTCTGTTTTGATCATTAGTACTGCAGTTTTTCACATTCCGTGAAAACCTACATAAAAACTGGAATCTTGCATCACGAATGTTCCAAATAATTAAAAAGAATATAAAAATCTAAATAATCCTTGACTAAGAGATCATTAGGCGTAATAGAGAACATTGGGAGAGCAAAACCTGGTCTGGTCGAGGAGCGGCAAAGAATTCGGGAGACCCGAGTTCAAATCCTCCGCCAGCCCCACATATTTTGATTTTACATCGTTTTGCGAAATAGCTCTAAGCGAATATTGGGGCTGTTCCTTTAAAAAGCCATGGAGAATTCCTCCCCGTTCTTTATTTTTACTCCACTCCCGCCTCTAATGACTTCGACAAAGACTAAAAGGAAAGAAAGGGAGAGCGATGCTGAAATGGTATGTTAAACGAAGATGACATTAGAATGGTGCAGCAATACTTGACAAGTACATTATCTGGAAGAAATCCTGCAGGGAAACGGTCAAAGAGGAAGCAAGTGTGAGATGAAGAGTTTGGAGTTGTGTTCAGACTGGAAACCTGGATGGAAAAAAAATCATCTCACACACACACCACCACCACAACCACCACCACCACCACCCACAACAAAACAACAAAACAACACCTAATTAGCTGTGATTGGGGAACGCTGACAGAAGTGAAAACTTAGAACTTTTAATATCATACACGCAAAGCGTCATATTAGTAGCTACAGCTGTACTAAATAATAATAATAATTCCCTATAGATGTAATGACCTAGTTTCATGGTTTCTATTGGCTGCTCATTCAGCCCCTGATTTAGCCTCCTTAACCTAACCCGGTAGTGCTACCAGGTACAGGGGACCTTTAGTTTAACTTGGAATCCGCACCATGGAAGCGTTCTGGCGTACTTCACATTACACAGACAAGCTGTACCAGAGGTGACTGTCAGGTTAAGGGCCTTTCAAAATCAACCCCGAGACAGGGATTCGAACCGGAGACCTTCCTGTCTACAGTCAGACTCCTTAATCCCTGAACTACGAGACCATACCTCTGTACAGTGACAGGGAAGGGTGGAGGACACTCGTCAGGTGCGACTGGGAAGATGCAGTGGAACAAACACATAGCAACTAACAGCACTGTAAAACTTTGTAAGGCATACAATGGAGGGGGTAATTTGTACCGCTGATGTGGTATCGTTCCGTACACTCGATGGCGGAGACCTCGTTCGTATTAGAAGTGCCGAGCGGGGATGGGGAGGGGGGGGGGGGGGTAATCCGTTTACACTCGGACAGAGACCGTAATCCTGGACGCACGTCTGCCGGATTAACGAGCGCTGAGCTGTAACGAGTGTAGACTGCGGTGGTACTCTGCAGTCAGTAACGGCGCAAAAATACACGCGGCTTGTATCTGGTACACGGCGACCTGTACCCCACATCACTGACTTCTCGCTGAGGAACCGTGGGCATGTTCCATTCGCCGATCAGTAGAATAATATTCACAGGCAATGTATATAACCTACCCACTGGCTTGTGTAAATCATTTACTTATACTAACCTTTTTTTCCATTCTTGCTTTAATTACATAATATGCAAATCATACTTTTTGGTCAGTTAACGATAGTTAAAAATCATTCCACAACATTATCCTTAACTTAAAGGGACTTCTGTCAGTGAAGAAATACGTGTTTTATCATCTTTTTATACCAAGACGTATTTTCACGTTAGCCTTTCCGGTCATCAATCCTATCCACGTGTTACATCACCTGAAAAATATCTCTTACACTTTTACCTGAAATTATGTCTCGATTTCTCCTTTTCAAATAATCAATAACACTATAGAATCTTTTTAGAACTCTCCCCTGTATTATAACGCATTTTACAAGACTTTACACAGTATTAATATTTAACATTTCACATCTTTCAAATACATCAATATTTTCTATAGCCACCAGCAGTACAAATTAACTTCATATCCGCCGTATCTTCTTCATTATTTTCCTTCCATCCATACATTTTCATGCTCTAATTTCTTCTTCTATCAAGTAATCCGTAATATTTTTCCAGTCCTCATCTCTGTATATAATCTCCATGGCTAATACACACATATCTCCTTGGTGCCATGGAACCTTAACATGAACTTCTTATTAACATCTTTTAACACTCACTTTATATTATATACGTACAAAATAAACATTTTTATGTATTATTTTCTAACAATGTATACCTTAATGGGGCGTGTCCATTACATGCTGCTTAAAAATATTATATTATAAAATCGTTGTATTTTTTGATACAAAAATCAATATTTTGTCGAGTCCATTAGATGCGTGAAAGGAACGAGGAAGAATTCGGTCATGGCCTCATATTGCAGGAACCATCCTGACATTCACCTGTAATGAGTTCGGGAACCATCCCAAATTGAACTCTTGATGGCCGGAGGGGAATCTGATTCCGGATAAAACCTAATTAAAAATCGTTCATTACGAAACGTCAGAATCCATGTAATGTCATTTCCATCATTCCATATGTAACGGCCTGGTAATACCGCTCCTTTTTAATCGTTTTGTGGTGAAATTTCATAGGGAGATTTGACTCACCGCAAAACACGTCCATGGACAAATATAAAAATCTGGTAAGTTTTAGGTTTCAACCGAAAAAACAAACGGAGAGATGATTTCATTTTATAGATTTTTTTTAAAATTTATAAATGGACGCAGTTTTTCTCGGAGTTGTTTATCTATGAATGTTTGTACGCGCTCCAGGCAAACTTTAAGTCTTAAGACTACACCCGAAGATAGCGGCGAAGTTTTATGTCGCCGAAATATTATTATGAATAATAGTATTACTCGTTTTTTTAATTTATTTTAAGTGTTGTATTGACCGTGGTATCTTTGAACGGGTATTCAAAAACGTAAACAATAATTTGGATAACGTTTATTTCCTTGATTATTTTGCGGGATATAGGCTTCAAAATGTTACCAGTTTGAAATTGCCCTTTTTTCTTTAACCATGGAATAAAATATCAGAAAAAATCAATATTATGGTTCTTAATAGGTACTCGCAATTCAGCTTGTTTCGCCTGAATTACGTTGACCACGTTATAACATTTTTTATAATTCAATTACCAACAAACGCACTTTTTCTTTCAGACAAATGTCGCAATAGTTCCTTGAAAAAGCTACTGGCTAATTCCTTCCCTTTCCACAGTTCTTTCACGCCTCTAATGAACTCGACGTCAACAAGGTGTAAAACTAAAAAAAAAAAAAATTAAAAAAGTTCTCACCATTGTGATTAGATTATTAGAAAAATAACAAAGCTGCACATTTGTACCCAATGTAACAAAAAAAGAATAAATGTTGTTATGAAGTATTTAGGTTTCGTTATAAATTCACCTTGATTGATGTATGACGTTATTGCAAGTGTTTATTTAGTTATCTCTATTGCTGTGCAAATTATCCTCATATTTCTTCACATCGAGATCATATACGTGTCATAACGGTCTTAATGTTTTGTGTAATTCGAATTTAGTGCTTTGTGTACGTATTCAGGTTTGAGCAACAATAAAAACTAGAGAAACTACAGCATCATAACGTACTCATACACGATTCTCACTTGACTTTTGCTAATCACACTTTTATAGCTCTGTATTTTTTGGGTTTATCTTTGATTGTATCCGTTACTTTTGTCCTATATTACTCCCCCCCCTCTTTTCTTTCTTCCTCTGCCTGTCGTTGTTGACAAACTGCAAATCGCAGCCGGTGGAAGCTCGCGGTCCGCTGCTGCCTCTCTCCTGATTGGTCCTCGCCGACTTCGTTCTGAGGTCTCAACATGGCGCTCTAACTCTCTTCCGCTCTCAGGTCTTCTTGGCACGTTCTTTTTATTCGTCCGCTCTGACGTTTATATTGGCGGCGGCTTGATTCAGCGGCGGAGAGGCCGTAAAAGAGCGCCAGGTCAGGCGGGAGACGCTCAGATATTCAGGCAACACTCCTCTCAAACGTGGATCAGCTCACAGGCAGAGAAGCAGCGGAGAGGTAGGTTTGCAACCACTGCGGCAATGTCCGCATTTGCAGATGTCGGTACTGTCGGAACGCAATACGAATTAACTAGACTCGAGGCTCGTGAAAAATGACGATTTGAGCATTTTGGTCTCGCAAGTGTGGGGCGAAAAGACATATACAAAGGATAAAAGTACAAATAACTATAATTAGGAACACTAATGCCCCGTTTACACGTTGCGAGTTGACTGGAACGAGTGTGCTGTCTTGCTGGGCGCGCAGCACTGGATAGTCCACTCTCCTCGTGTCAACAGGTACAAGACAGACAGTTGACTGAGGATAGTGGACTCGGTTGACGTCCAACTTTTGGCGTGCGAGTTCAACAAACAAGATGGGGACTAAAAAGTCGCGTAAGCGGAGTGAAGCAGAGGCATTAAAATCTTTAGAACTGCATGAAAGTGTGGAAATTCCGGGAAATTTTAAGAATAAAAATTATAAGAACAAGGATTTAAGAGACTCTGCTATCAAAATATTGCTTCATAGCAGTGTCATTTTTTATGTGTCGCAAAAAATATTTCACAATAGCTCTTCAAACTGAGATACAATTAGTCTTAAATGATGCAGTTCTATATTTTCACTTGCAACTTAATTTTTTCAAAAGGCGCTGAGGCATTTAAAGCATTTCTTTTTAATATCCACTCTTTTTACGTTTTTCTACGCTTTATTTTATTATTATTCATATCATTCAACATTATAATCAACAAATTAGTTACGATGTTAATTGCTCTCTGTAATATGGACATACTATTTTCAATAAGATCACAATGTAGGAGTAGAGAACTGTCCTCACAGTGGACAGTGCACTGTCTTCTAATTATTACTAGCATGCTAGTCCACTCTCTTTCCTCCACCACCGACGGTCTGACCAACTGTCGTTCCAGTCAACTCGCATCGTGTAAACGCGGCCTAAGAGGTAGGATTAAATAGTTAGTAAGAAATATATTTAAGAATCTCAAATTGCCATAGCGAGATTGAGGCAGGTAGTATATTTGTGTTAGGTATTTCAGGACGCTGCTGTGACAGCCATTATGACAGGAAGGCCACGCTTAAAGGTCAGTCACCCTGGACTCGCCCTGAATTCGGATCGCAGAGCAACCCGCCATGATATCACCACCCCACGAACACCAAAAGAGTCTTTTGTGATGGTTATTACCTGTGGGAGCCAATGTATTCTTCTATAAAGCAGAGTGATTACACTCGGAAACTTAATGTTAGTAAGTCAATGTTGGTACCGCTCCTCTCAAAAGACGTCAGAAAATCCAAATTACCGTTACCCAAAGAGTATTCAACGCCCACCGAACACAATAGGGCCCTCAGTTGCTCAGTGTAACCTACTGCTGTGTCTGCATGTACCAGAAGCCTGCCCAGTATAATGGCGAATAATACCTATCTCTCTCTCTGTCTCTGTCTCGGCCAAAGAACTCACTCTCGCTACGGTTTACCATTAAGACGATGCGTGTAACTGCCTAGGAGTGACTGTTACATGTGAATCTTAGGCGCAGAGAAATTAGTGATGGTTGAACTGTTGGTTGCTAGACAATTTTACGAACTTGATTGATTCAATACGTCTTCCAATTTATAGTGTGGAACTATGTATCCATTTCGCTGAAGTAGGACAGAATATAATTTTAATTTGTGTCGTTTATCGTCTATCACTTATTTAATTATTTTTTTCTTTGTAATTGTTCCCGTCCTCTACTAAATTGCTATTAAGTGATTTGCTGAAAGTGGTTGAAGACAATCTCCCGGAAAAGAAGTCCGGTAATTAACAAGTTAGTCAAGAATTATTAAAGGTGCAGGCTGGGAGGTTACACGAGCCATTTTTCACTGTTTCTTATCTAAACTGAATTTCCATTCAATAGAGCTCATAACCTTGTTTTTGCAGAAACATTTCTGGCCGTTGTTAGTTCGGCGACGAAGAGCGGGAGAGTGAAGTCACAGCGTTATTGACAGGACGACATAAGGACAAAGCTTGGCCTTTTGTTTATACTGATTATATTTAATTTTGCTGTTAATAACCTATTAACTCAGACCATCTTGGGATCCTGCATGGAGATGATAACAGTCGTTGGCTATATCTCTGAAATACTTAAAATTTTCTGCATAAACTATACCAGTACCATAAAAGACTATGGAAGTTTCACAAGCACACACAAATAAAATGTAATCTTCCTCTCTCCTCGTATTTATTTCAGCCGATAATGCTTCACACTTAACAACTGCATAGACCTGCGCTATACATTTAATATATAATATGTTTCTTTATTTGGCATTTGGCGTTTTGGACCTTACAGCCATAATATGACTATAATATAGTTACAGGTTACATTCTTGTACATGTATAAACACATTAGAGAGAATACGTCAATTAGTACACAAAAATTCATTTATGTTCACCACAGTAATTGTTGCATTTCAAACTTTATTTCTGTTACAGAAATGTGTTGTACATCAATAAATTTATATAAATTTTGCACCTTCCATATCTATCTGGTCTCATCAGAGAAAATAAGTAATAGTTAAAAAAATACACAGTTACTTTAAAAAAGACAATTTTCACAAACATTGCTTTACTTTTTAAAACAGTATAAAAAGCTTTAAAAAAATAAAGCCAAACAGTGGTTATATATTGAGAGAGTCAGTACAGCCTACACGGTTGCGTGCGTCAGAACAAAGACAATATTGTGATAACCTCTTGCTGCAGGCCTGCAAACTTGCGATCATAAAACTTCGACAGCTCCAATGTAATTGTTATGTCTGTAATAGGGTTGCATCTGTCTGTCCCTTTGTCCAGGCATCAGCTTAAAAGATTAACAATAAACGTAGTGAAGTAATTGTCGAATTAAATTTACGGTAATGATAATATGTTACAAGTATTAGTGCTATCGTACTACATAAAAGGAAAGGCAAACTCACTACTGCGCACACCAAGGTTCTCGTGGGCGAGGAAGCAGGAAAATACTGGTTTATATAAGACACGTATTTTTTAAAACAGTAAAAAATAAAAACATATAAACAAAGCCAGATACCATATTTAATGCAGTAACAATACGACTTACCTAACAATTACATTAAAACCATACTCGAATTATTTTCCACTTCTTTCTTCATACATTAAATTCGATTTCCAAACAAGAAACATAATAATAAAAAAATAAAAACATTAAAAAACGCATTTGTGAGTGTGTAAGTTGCTTGTGACATGGGCTGTTGCAATGCTACTTTGTGGACAAGAATAAATCGCATTACTTCATTCCTATGCCAAGTGTCGCGAATTGAAACGCATTGTAATGACGTAGTTATATTCTGCTCAGATATAATGTTGTGTACAGAAAATTGAGAAGTGAACTTTACAATATATCCATTCAACAAGCACTGACATTTAAGTTTATTCCTTGTATTATGTGAGGTGTCAGATGAATAGAGTATTAGCTAAAGAACTCAACTGCAGTCATATGAGGGAGGGCGATAACGAAGACGAAGAGGAAATAAACTTCATCTCCATATTGCTAGTATAAGGCATCAAATTATATTGAGAATACTAAAATCCTTAGTCGAAAACAACCAAGAGCGTGATATACCGTAGGATTCCATAGCAGTTATGTTACGAGTATGGTTAGGTTGTGGTACTGCTATTTCTTTCACAGTAAAACACAACACAAAACATTTGAATTACATCATGCACAGGGTAGTGGTAATACTAAAATGATGTTAAACAACATTTTCTAAGGATCCGTTTCAAAAAGAATCGTATTAGAAATATTTGTTCAACTCAAAAATTTTATCCAGAAGAAAAGAGACCTCAACAACGATGCAGTATTGTCGGAATCGCCTATCTGGGAGCCAACTACTATAGAGAACCCTGCAATCTTTCAAAAAAGAATTGATTTACCAAACTTTAGAGAGTTAAACTTAATTAGCAATAGTAACTATGTCCTCAAATTGTTAAGACCTCTACCCCAATCAATTCTTATTTGGTCAATATCAGACGCAGTCACCGATGTCAATTTCTCTATAAAATTTTCCGAATTTCTCTGAATTTTCTGCTGACGTCCCCTTCCCTTTGTCACAGAATGTATCTGCACTTCATAATATTTACATTTGTTAATTGAAAGTGGTTACAAAGAAAAAAGAAAAACGCATTTTCAGCTTTGTGACATGCTAGCTCCTACCCGCGAATTCGTGTGGTCTCACAAACAGACTGAGAGAGAAAAAAGCCTGAGTGACCGATAAAACTTACACACGATATCCGTCTGTCTGTCAGCGTTCGGTTAGATTTCAAAATTTCATGATGTAATATGTTATTTGTTTCGAAAATAGTGTCTCATGTGTGCCCCAATGATTCATAGTAGTTCCTTGTTAAATTTCATCAATATCGATTTAGCCGTTTAGTCGTGAAAACATAACAAACATAGTTACTTTCACATTAATAATATTAGTGTGGATATCCACATTAAGTCACATTTTGCACTACCGGAGTACCTCATTCTATTCTGCAAGGAGTCCTCGCTTATCCTTCGGTGGGCGAGGAGGGATCTTACCGTAGATTTACGATTCGCAGCCCGCTCGTCGACGAGAGCTGCCGCAGTTGGTTCTGGGAGTGTAAACAAGGGCTCATCAGTAGGAAGCCCTAATAGAATGGACTTTGCCATAATTAAATTGTGTCCTAATTGAGACCATCTCGGCTTTAGCAGACGGGCCTTCCTCTCTCTCTCTCTCTGTGTTCAAAACAGCCGGTCTTTTATTTCGTTCTACGGTTCATGTAATCAAGGCTCTGACGTAATATTTCACGCGATGACATAACTGAATGATGAAAACTTATGAAGAGTTAAGGCTGTCTCTCATGGCACTGAAACGAATAATGCAACGAAAATAATACGTTTATGAACACTATTCAATATGCATATAGCCATTGCGCTTCAATTTAATGTATGTTCAGAATCTTAAGTCACAGCTCTCGCCTTTAGGTAAGTGATAACCAAATTAATTTATGCTTTTTTTTACTTATGTCTTTACGCTTCGTCGACGTCGATGTCATTAGAGGTGTGATGGGACTGGAGTCAAGGAACGGGAAGGAAATCGGCCATGGTCTTTTGAAGGAAGCATCCCGGCAAGATTGGGGTGATTTGGGGAAACTACGGAAAACCCAAGTCTGGATGCCCGGACGGGGATTCGAACCGGCGTCCTCCCGAATGCGAGGCCAGAGCGTTAACCACTCACCCACCACGCTCGGTATACTGTTCTTGACAAATTATCAGCTGAAGTGATAACGTGACGTACGTTTGTTTTCTTGTACACGTAAATAGCTGCTCTTCTGAAATAGTAAAGGATCATAATTGTTTTAATAACAAAACAAGGAATTTATAGCGACAGACGTCGATTTTTCTTGTATTGGAAACCAGGAAATAACCACAGAATTAATTCACCGTAGCCGGTGATGGTCTTAAATTTTACCAGCACAGCGACAGGAATTGAAAGCAAATATTATCAGTTTACCGAGAACGCGGGGATGATTCGCTGTCGAATTCCTGCCCGTTCCTTCCGGGTGGTCCTTTCCCGCCTCTAATAAGCTCAACGTGGTAGAAGAGTAATGAGCAATGAAAAAAAGTATTATCAGCTAATTTATTTTATTTTAGTTAACGATTACTGACTTTTCATATATCAATACATTCTTGGATGCAATAAAAATATTTCATGTAGAGTTTGCGTGGAATTTGGCAACATGGAAAATCTTGAATGCATGTGTGTGCAATTAATCCTTCAAGGCTTATGATCCTAAAAATAAGTTTAATTATCAGATACATAAACACGTTTTAACAACAGAAGGGTGATGGTATAAATGAAAGTTGTAGTTGGTTGGAACGCTTTTTAATCCATGTATTTGTTTCGTAAGTTTTGTTATCTTATGAAGGGGAAGAAACTTAACTATATTCTGCAGTGTGTGTGTGTGAACTCTTGCTGTAACAGTTCCAAATCCTGAGCATTCCATACGTTGCATTTAATTGGAACTGTCCAATCACGAGGCCAGATTCCAACTGGCCACCCGCCAGCCGCTTGTTAAATTCACCAGAGCATTACCACTAAACTAGCAGACCTGTCATTCCACTGTCTCCATTCTTCGTAAACGGCTAAAACGTATAAAACCACTAACTTAATTAAAGCAGTAGTTTCAGAAGGAACCAATAAACAAACAATCAGATAGTGAGAAAACTGTGGTTTATCTCGCCATAGAAAGTGCAGATTTTCTTATTTATTTCTATTACTTAATTAACACATTTCTAATTATTAATTCTCTTTATCTACGAGGAGTATATTAAAGAACGTGATAAAGTGTAACAATACATACTAATTATAATTATACATACTAACTGTAATTATACCTGCTATATGTTTTAATTTAACAAAATCTCAACATTACAATCACAATAGAAGAAATCGAGATGCACAGACAGAAACAATTGTCTGGATATACGAGCATTTTTCCGCTGCCTTGCTTGCGTGGAACTTGTGATTGTTAATGCGCTGGTCTTCTGTTTTTCTTCCAGTAGAAAAGCATGAACGTTTGTAATGTAGTATCTTTGACATTTTTACCGTAATTAAATTCGTTAATTTAGTTACGCTTATTGTACTCTTAATTTTTGGTGTAGTGGTTTGATTAATTTTCTCGGTGTTTTGTAACGTACAGTATCTCATAAAATTAAAAAAAATAACAAAAGTTACATATTGAAAGAACAATATTAACAGAATTCAAGGGGTGGAGTGTTTATTTTCACTGTAACGTGATATTTTGTTCCGTGCCTCGTAAAGAAACAGCAATGGCTCATAGCTGTTTTTCACAATTTCCGAATATATCAATATTTTCTCCGGCCGCCAGCCATACAAATTAATTTCAGATCCCCCAGATCTGCACGATTATTTTCCTTCAATCCATACATTTTCATGCTTTACATTCTTCTTCTATCCAGTTCTCCACAATAATTTCATCCAGTCTTTCCTCTTTCTATATAATCTGTATGCCTAACCCACACTTATCTCCTTGTTTCCAAGGAACCTTAACATAAAGTAAGTCTTACTAACATCTTTTAACACTCACTTTATATTCTATACGAACAAAATGTGTTTATTTTTTTCTTATTTTGTAACAGTTTATACCTTAACGGGACGTATGTCGTCCGCTACATGTCACACATTTACAGCACGAATTAGAGAACGGTGTGGTGCCTCAGTGATTAAGGCGTCTGAATGGAGATAGTTAGAAAGGTCCCCAGTTCAAATATCGGTGTCAGCTGGAGTTTTCAAATGCCACTATCCCGACCTTAACCTTGGCACAACTTACTGAGCGTGGTGGCGTAACGGATAGCGTTCTGGCCTCGCATTCGGGAGGACGGCGGTTCGAATCCCCGTCCGGGCATCCAGATTTGGGTTTTCCATGGTTTCCCAAATCACTCCAGGCAAATGCCGGGATGCTTCCTTAAAAAGGCCATGGCCGAATTCCTTCCCATTCCTTGCCCCCATCCTTCCCCGTCTCTAAAGACCTCGCTGTTGAGAGACGTAAAGCAGTAAAAAAAAAAAAAAAATTGGCACAACTTGTTGTGTAATGTGAAGAAGTATGCCGGAACACCTCCATGGTTCGGATTCCATGTTAAGCTCTAGGTTTCCTATACTTGGTAGGATTTCCGGATTCCACAGCCAAAAAAACGCTGTCACCAGATCAATATGTTTACACGAGTCCTTACCTCTATTATGAATTTATTAATACATTGTGTAATTATGTATACTTTGAAACCAACAACATGCGTCATAACAATTTTTCATCTACATGAGGAAAATGTGATATAAGTTGTTGAGAAATCATTTGTGGAATACAAGTGTTAAATAAGCCAAAGTAATTTAAAAAAATTGCACTTACTTGTCTCTTTTTCGGGGTTTCCGCTGCGTTTTTTTTTTATATTGCCAATGTTTCGGCATCAATCTGGCGTCTTCGTCAGGGCTTCTCTCTATCTAGCCGCCAGGTTCTTTTTTATAAGCTTGAATACTTAATTCACTGTTAAATAAACAGTGAATCAAGTGTTCCAGTTTATCAAAAAGAAACAGGTTGCTAGATAGAGAGAAGCTCTGAAGGTTCACGTTTATCAAAAAGAACCAGGCCGCTAGATACAGAGAAGCCCTGACGAGGGCTCCAAGTTGGTACCGAAACGTTGTGAATATCAACAAAAAACGCAGCGCAAACCCCAAAAAAGATACAATTTTTTCAAACAATGACGCCTGTAAAAAGTGTGAAATTTTATATAAGGTAAAGTAATAACAAAATGAAGTGTCCTATAGGTCTTATTTGTTTTTAGCGATTGTTTCAATTAACTCAGTATAATCACACAGAGTTTTCTAAACAATTTCAGCATTCTCGAGTCCTATTTAGCAAATGTATCATTTCAATGTAATTGTTTATAAATAAACTTTCTTTTACGTGTATTACTGTGTGAAGAACCCTAAAACAGTGATTCCTAAGACAGTTTATGTGAGTCAATTCACAACAATAGATACGGAGGAAATACTATCCAAAACTTCAGAAACTGATTTAATAACTCTTGCAGATTGGCATTTCCAAGTTAGTGAGGAGTGGGAAAACCGTTTAACGCATCCACAGAGTTTAATCTGATCTTGGCTGAGCCGCAGATATAATGCTGACACTCTCTCGCCACCCAAGCAGACGACGTCAATTTCCGTCATTACAGATTTTGATTAAAGTTGTTCGAACCGGTCTTCATTTCAGGCGTGGGTGGGCCGCAATCTCTGGCGCAGGTGCTCGGATAAGATTGAGAGGTGATCCGTTACGATCCGGTTAGGAAGGAAATTGACTATTTCCGCGAGGATACTTCATCACTTCAGAAGGAGTGAGCAAAGAGGCTCCACTCAGCTTCATTAAAAAATCTCTCCTTTAATTGAATACTTTTTAAATGTTTTTTAACGTCCAGAATTCTTCGAATAATCGTCTGTTGAATGTCGAGAGACAGATACAATTAAAAACGAAGTAATATATGATTGGTGTAGCCAATATTTTAGGCGGGAGATCAGCTGGCTGTATAGTCAGAACATTAGAGGTGACGTCATCATTTCTTTTTTTCGGCTTTAGAGGCGCGATAGGACTGAGGAAAGAACAGAAAGGAATTCGGCCATGGCATTTTTAAAGAACCATCAACATATATACTCTGTAATTCACAAAACTGCGAATGGCAGAGGGTGCTTTACACTAAAACTAACTCTGTGCACCCCAATCGCGAATAGCACGAGGGAGGAAGGCATTCATAGAAGCATTTGCACGATACATAGTTTATCTAATCTTATCTCTCCTTTCATTGTGACCCAAATAGTTGGAATACGAAATATTTCGTCGCACTTGTGAATGAAAGATGTTGTTAACATGTTTGCCACTTAGTTCAAACGAGACGTACGTCGTCTGTCTGCCATACAATTCCAGTACAATCTGTATATAAATTCTGTGACGCTTTCGTAAGGACTGGAGCAAGCAGTCAGTAATCGAGCGTCTCTTTTCAGTACTTTCTCTATCAATCAATCTGAAACGGCACAGCAAAAGTAAAACTGTGTAAGCACGAGATGTATTTACGATATCTCCTTTGTAAAAGCGTTACCATTCGACCTATAATTTGCAGCCTATAATTAGAGTTATCTACGACTGAGGTTATGTGCATGTCGCGTTTCATGGTGCTTTGTACTGTCATATTATTAACCAAACTGTTTACCTTATACTTCTCAATAAAAGGTTTATTTTTGTTAGTTATGCACATTGCCTCCTGCTTTTTGTTCGATCAACGAAGGAATGGCAAACTAGACATAACTGGTATTAAGTATTGAAACATTTTAACATCTTCAGGGAATGATTTTGATAAGTCATCACTATTTTTGATAACTGAAACATTAGGAAAAAATCTCTGATGGATCCATCACAACGTGAATTTGAGGTCATAGCCAAGAGCGCAACATATGTTCATTATAGCTTACCTACCAAAGCTGGAAATCTGTTACGAGAAATGTTTTAAGTACTACTTTTTGATAATAAAAACTTTGTAACTTAACAATATGCTTTGTAAAATTTACATAATCACTGCCAGCATTACTTTCAATGGCTTCAATATTAATGTATCCGTCACACATTTACTACTTTACAAAGATATTTCTGTCAAGCAGAAGCAGTTAAGTCTAATAACAAATGCTGCATTCTCTGTTTCTTTGCACTTACTACCAATTTCAGTATTGGTAAGGTATTTAATATAGTATAAGTTATAGTAGTGTCGCTCTTGCATTGTCGCTATATTACGAAATTTGCCATTTCTAGACGATTCGCAACTTGGTCCGCCATTCCCATTTTCTTCTGATACTTAGCGTTGATATTTGTCTAGTTATTTAATCGACGTATACCAAGAAAACCTCTATTAACTGGCCGTCCTACCTCTGACACAATGGCTTAGTATTCCTCCTTCGGGAGGATCCAACCAACCTTCGGGTTGTGGACTAAGTTAAGTTTTTTTTTTACCAAGAAAACCTCTATTATACAGATTTTTATAGTCTTACCGCACTAAACTGCATACTGATGTATCTTTGTCCAGAGAAATATAAACTGATGGATGACTGAATAACGCACCTTCAGACTAAAAGAAATAAAATACTTTCAGAGAACGGCATAAGATTTTTTTATAAAAATAACGTGTTACACTCATAAAATGTTCGATACATTGGATCGATTTATCTTTACGCGCATAGCTAAGAAAGTTTTTACCATAAAAATTTATATCAACCTTTTTTTTGAGAAATCAGCACCGCCAATTATCTACTTTATCAACCGTGATAAAATATACCCTTAAACGTGACTAAATAATGAACTTAAAAATTAATGATTCTCTGCATGCAGATTTAATCAGTGGATTTCGAATTGGGCATATTAACACCTAGGCGGATCTTGAGTCTAGTAACACGAAAATTCTTATTCAATTTTCTTGTTAATAGTTCTATCGCAGAGTTAAGAGTATTCCGTGATATTTGACTGATTCCGCTGCTACTAAAAACTGTTTTGGTTTTTTTCATGTTCCATTGTGCGAAATGTCATGTGAGGTTCATGTCAGCGATGTGTTATTCATTACGACTCCTGATCCCACAGTGATGATAATTTTTACTGTACTGGGCATTCCAGAAACTACTTTGCATTTCGCACCATTAGACGTATATTTTGACCGGCGGCGGTCAGCGAACCATCACTTTGCAGATAAACAAAACCGAATGGCCCGCAGGCGACGCGACGCCCAATCGACACTTGCGCGTTATCAGTCAGAACAAACAGGAAACAGAGAAAAAAGAGAGACAGAGATGAATGGAGAAAAAAAGTGAATGAGAGAGAGGGTTTTTGCGACCGCTGTTCTGATCGATCGGTACTGTTCGCCGTCACAGCCCGTGCGCCTACCAATTCGGCAATACGCCAGACAGCAGCCGACACTGCAATACTGGCCCGCAGTGCCTTAGTATTGAAAACGCAGCGACGACAGATACCCGGGATTTATCAGCAGTCTCTCAACTTCGAGATTTAACACAGTCTCTCTTCATCTGTCAATGCCCATACTCTCAACTGTGCTGCAAACTGATTTTTGGTGGAAATTCTTTACACGTTGCCTAGTAGACTAACGGCGAAACCTGAATTATCGTTTTACAGGACATAACGATTTGTCGAAGCTGATATCGACGTCAATGCCGACGTAATTATAGTCGCAAGGGGTCTTGAATTCAGACATCGCCTACTGAAGCGACTAAGCCCGACGTGATTTCGGTAAATGTTGGAAAACCGAATTATTCCAGACCGGACCAGGTTCTGAATACAAGTCCTCCTAAACGCCGACTTATCACATCAGCCTCGTACATATTAGAGGGAACTGTTTGCTGAATTCAGAAAGTGGTATGCACATATTTTTCCGTGCGAATCTTGTTTTAATTAAGACCCAAAACCCAAATCTGGATGGTCAAACAGTCGTGTCTTCGAATGACTCCCAGCGTACTTCCTTTATCATGTCAGTAACAATAGATAGTCCATTAGAGTCAACACTAATCTAACATCGAAATTTTAAAGTTTCATCATAGGCTTAAGTTCAGTTCTATGTACTCAGGACCACGCGTATATCTCGATTCATCTAAAATAATTTAAATTTCTCCTCTCCCTATCCTCTTGTTTATAACATTACCACTACTTGTGAAAAAAAGAGAATTCTACCAAACGCAATTAAGTATGTAGCAACACACTGTACTCAGAACGCATTCAGACACTACCTATTCCTATTCTTTAAATCTTTAGTGTCGTTAAAAGTTTAAAAGGAGGACTAATTTTCTTTGTAGTGCCATGTTCGCCATGATCTATCAAAACAAGGCAATTAAATATCCGATTCTGAGGATGCCCTATCTAGCTCGTTGTGATAGTAAGATAAGGTGAAGTTTATAATGTGTACAATTTTTGTAAATGAAAATAACGCGTCATAAAAACTGTTATTTTATTAGTATAAGCTCAGACGCGGCGTTTCGTCCTTGTGGAGTGGGGCATCATCAGTGAGATGTTCAATAGAAACAGTCACATGTTGGTCAGGAGATAGCTGCAGTTGCACTTTTTTGTAGAATGTAACTTGTTGCTACGGTTCAACATTACTACCCATGTAGCTATTAGCTGTGTCTAAGTCAAACGAGATGCCGGCCTCGGTAGCGTAGGGGCTAGAGTGCTAGCTCCACGTGCCGATGGTCGCCGGTTCGAGTCCGGCCGAGGGCATGGTTGTTTAAGTGTTGTGTCTGTGAATGTCGTGTTCGTGTTGTAGTTACCTTGTGATTACACTTAAAAATATGTACACTGGAGAAACTAATACATTGATAGAATCAGAATCACATTATGCTGGCTGTGTGGCCTCAATAGCCAAATGCCATTTAAAAAAAAAAAAAAAAAAAAAAAGTTGAACGAGATGAAATGTTTGACGATTTCAAAAACAGTGAAATTGTGACGCTAGCAAAACAAAAGAAGCAATGTTGAACTGTATCAAAAGGTTATGTTCTACAATAACCATGCAACCACAACTATTTCCTGACCATCATGTGATTGTTTGAATACAAAATTCTCGCTGATGATGCCCCATTCCGTAAGGGCGAACCGCTTCCGAACTTATAGGAATAGAATAACAATTGTTAAGATACTGTATTTTCATTTACAAGTCTTTAACAAGAAACTGCGGAAGAATGGTGAGTAACCATTTGAATGTGTACAGTGTCCGCGCTCTGAGGAGGCCACTGTACGTACAGCAGTAGTTGCGTCCGGTCTCCCCTCGCCCACTGCAAACCGGATTAGGGTCTCTGGCGAGGCTTCTCGGCTGATCGCTCGACCATTGTGCCCGCTGCCGGCTTCCGATACGTCTGTCCAGTTGTTTATCTCTGTTCGGCCGGCACCAGCAGGACGCTACCACAGGGGAACTCCGTTAACGCCGGAGCTTCGTCTCTCGATATTCCGAAGCCGTAATCGCCTTTCAGTTCTGTGCAGCCGGTTCAGAAGCATTTAACATACTCTGTCCTAACTAATATATCAGGATGATATCAGCTCCATATTATAGATGAAATTTCTCGGGAAACTAACCAAGTTTGTTTAGCACGACGTTTCGACGATATACATTGCCGCCATTGTCAAGTGAATGTATCGCGGTATATAACCTAAACTAGGCAGCAGTCACTTGATAATGGTGGCAGAGTATATGACCACCTAAACGTCGTGCTATACAAACGTTCCCAATTTAGCAACAGACAAAGCAGTGGTTCCCAACGGGGACGCTACCTCCGACCCGTGGGCGGTGAAAAGATCATAAGGGCCGTTTCTGGTCGAAATTAAATTTGTGGCGCGTTGAGGACCAGTCATCATCCCCTTGCTTTCCAGTATTAGGGGAAGTTCAGGTAACCACGGAACTAAAAATTAATTACAAATAAAAATAAAATAAACACATTTTCTGCCTTCATTTTAATGCTAAAATTAAACTGGGAACTTCTGCAGTTATTTTACATAGAAGTTAGTATTTACAACATTTTTTTCAACCAATCAAATTTAAAACACTTTCGCCTTAATTTTTGGGCTTCACGAAACTTGTCGCATAGCCCTGTACACAGTAATAAATGGTGGCCTAGTCGTTTTTTTGGCGATACAAAAATCGTAATAATAATGAATACCTGAAGAATCTATACAAACACAGTCTTCATGGGCCCTGTCTTTGCTTCATAGCACTGAATCAAGTCTTCTTCAAAAATTTCTCCATTCGGTCTGTTTAACTGTTTTTTTCGAAAAGGGAGTGCAATGTAAATTTTTTTTCGGTAAGCGGGCAGAGAGTAAACATTTTTCCCCCCCTGAAAGCGAGTTGTGGGCCAAAATCGGTTGGAAATCTCTTAATTAGAATATTAAAACAAAGCAATACTGGAAATTAGGAGAAACTATTGAATGAGAGCCAACAGACATTACTGGTATTAGCATGTTGGGGTGCTTGTAACTCCCGCCTGTAGTCTGGTCTTCTGCGCTGACACAGGATTAGCGGGTATGAACGAAGCCATGTGGTGGAGGAAATTTTCATCATCAGGACTTAGCCGGAAGGGTGGGAGTATTGGGATTCACAGTTTATCGTCACTGAACTGTGTTCGGGATTAATCTCAAACCCCTATTCAGTAGGTACAGAAAGTTGATGACGATGATGATGATGATTCGTCTTCGGATGAGGACTCTCATATTGCATCACGATTGAATATGGCGGTGTAGTGCAGGGCCTACATTTTCGAGGGGGTGCAAAGAAGGGCTGGTGTATTTGTCTCTGGAAATTGCTGCCGAACACAGTCAGTAAACTATATTATAGAGGAGCTGGAATGGGGTCCATTGGAAGAAAGGAGTAGGGTGAAGAGAGATGTGGGAGAGAACAAGGTGATGAGGTATGGAAAGATATTGGTGACATAATTAGGACAGCCGCGTGGAAGGAAAAACATAACCATGCCCACAAGCTGACGCTCGACGCCAAAGACATTGCTGTTGATGCGCCCTAAAGCAACAACAACAACAACTGACGCTAGATTTCAGGCATAAGGGAGTGGGGAAATTTTGTTTTATAGGAAAGGGAATCAGAAACTGGAATAAATTATTAAAGGAATAGATGAATAATTTATCAAAATCGCTAAAATAATTTTAAATTAACATTTTTAGAGGGCAAAAGCAGGTGGATACTAGAAAGGGAAGTGCGATATTGAAGGAGTAGGTTGGGGAAGACCTGGAACACCGAAGGCGTTGCTCTCGATAGAAGCTAATTGAAAAATTCAAGACTGACTTGTTTCGGAATGACAGCAAACAAATATTACTACCAGCAACAGTCACATCTAGGAATGACCGAGAAAATAAGATAAGAGAAATCAGGGCCAGAACAGATTTATTTCTGTACTCATTCATTCCACGAACTATTACGGAATGGAATGGGAAGGGTTTACCGGGCGAGTAAACTTAAAATCTGACAGGAGTAGTTCTCGATAAATCACTCCGGCCATCCTGACCTGGGTTTTCTATGGTTTTCCCAGATCGCTCCAGGCGAATTCTGGGATGGTTCCTAAAAATAGACCATAGGCGCCTCCTGCCATATCTCGTATATCCCTTCCTATGCACAAATGGTTACACATTAGGATTGGTGCAATGCACCCTGCGCCACCCATTTTTAGTAAATCATGGAGTACTAATAGTAATCTCGCAGCAAAATCGCCTCCAAAAAGTAAACCGTTAGGACTAGGGCAAAATTTCTACAGAAAAAAAATCCATGTCAAGACAGACCAAAATTCGACACTACAACACTGTCATAAAACCAACAGTGCTCTCTGTAAGTGAAACTTTAACACTAAAACACGACCTTGAAGAAATAAGAAAAGTAGAGAAAAATCATTAGAAAAATTCTAGGAGCAAGACTCACTAAAGATGGTTACAGGCTACAATCAATCAAAACAACAGAAAAGTTTTCAAACATCGAAATTGACATCAAGAAAAGGCGAATGAAATTCTTTGGACTACCAGATAATGTATTGACAAAAAAGATAATATGCAACTTCACTTAAAAATCCAACACCTTGGCAGAATGTAATTCGGAATGGTCTTAAAAGTGCAAACATAGGAGCAACAGACATCTTGCCAACCCTGGCAGCGTAAGAGATAGCGTGCTAGTCTCGCGTTGCAGGGGTCGCCGGTTCGAATCCGGCCTCGGGCATGGGTGGTTTTAATTAAGTGTTGTGTTTGTCTTGTGTCGCCTATATCATCGAAAATCTATAATACATTGAGTGATTCAATACGTACTTGAAAATTATGTATGGTCTCGTAGCCAAATGCCTTAAAAAAAAAAAAAAAAAAAAAAAAAAAAAAAAAAAAACAGACAACTTTGAAACAGACAAATTCACATACAAAGTAGACAAATGGGAAGTTATAACGGAGCAACCAAAACAAAAACATCACGGACCAAAGTGGGGGGGAGAACACAAACAAGATTTCTCGCAAAGAATGAAAGCCTCATGTAACAACAAGCAAAACTTGAAGAAAACTAGATTGGGTCGTTTGCTTAACGTCTTCCATTTATAGGGAGAATTCGATAAGTGTATAGTAAAATTTCTATCAGAGTGTGAACTCCATCGCAGTGAAATTAAATTAAAAAACGAGTGAATACAAACGCAGGGTATGGAATACCCAGTGCGTGAATGTAGCTCGCACTTGACAATGTTAGTTAACTTTTTTATGTCATACCAGCTGTTTCCATATTATAATTCCACCTCTTAAGGCCACATAATAGTGTCACAGCGAGATACACGGCTGGCTCAGGGACTACATTGTCAAATTACGCGCATTGTGCGGCCCTTGATACATTATGCACATTGTTGAGCGCATTCAGATGCGATTCGAGAGTCGTATCGACCCGCGCCCCGCGGCTGTTGTGACGAGGCAGTCTGCATCAAACAAAAGCTCTCCCTTCCCTGTGCACACACGCTGCGCGTTATGCGACAATAACTGCCGGTGCGTGGCGCAGAATAACAGATTAAGCGACAAGAAATATGCGCGGCCGATCAGCCGGAATTCTGCCTGTATCGCGCGCGTGGTGCGTGATTCGAACGAGGCGATTCGTAGTGTTGGCGGGGAGTAACGAACGGTCAGAACTACTAAACGAATTATACCGTATACAAGTTGCTCGTATATCTGCTCCAATAGATAGCTACAGAAAAAAACGTTCATCACATTCAGTTCCACAGATAACTAAACCATTAAGTCTTCATAAAAGCACAGAGTACTAAATTCATATTAGCCAATACATAATGAATTGATAATACTTGCACGATGCTTGATAACTCTTTAAAAAAAAAAAAAAAAGATTCGTGCAAATACTAACCACATAAGCATTATGCATTACGTCTACATTACGTCCCTTTTTAACAACGTGGTCTTTAGAGACGGGAAAGGATGGTGGCAAGGAATGGGAAGGAATTCGGCCATGGCCTTTTGAAGGAAGCATCCCGGCATTCACCTGGAGTGATTTGGGGAAACCATGGAAAACCCAAATCTGGATGCCCGGACGGGGATTCGAACCGCCGTCCTCCCGAATGCGAGGCCAGAACGCTATCCGTTACACCACCACGCTCGGTAAATCATGATCAACAAGCTTAGATGTTAATAAATCAGCAACTACGTAAGTAAAAATATTCAGAAACAACATTTTGTAATACGCATTTAACGATACCATAATCGATTGAGTAAAAGAAAAGAAGAAAAAATTCACTCCTCTATTGCACGTGGATAGGTATCATAAAAAAAAATTTCGAGTTTCAGTTGGTAGTAGCTTCCGGCGTAGCAGTTTTTCCCATGGAAGTCGAGGCTAAGGGGATGAAGGGGCACAAAAAAATTACTGGGTGGAGCTGCTTTTGTAAATAAAGGATTATTTTTACTGGCGGAAAAGTGGTCAGTTCAAAAAATTTCATTGTTGAATGACGTTTCATACACGAGATGCAACGACCGTAGTCTGGCTTTCAGCCTCGAGACAATGCAACTCGTTTTCAGTTCAACCTGTTTCGAGAAGAATCCAATGCTGCCAGTAGTAATTGTGGTTATTAAATAAATATAAAAAATTGTTAAATTTAATCGGCAGTTTTTTATTTCTGAAAGAAGCTAAAGTCATTTGATTCAGGTTCACTGATGTATGTTTTGGGCGCCACTTGTGCTGCAAGATAGCTTTATACCCCAATAATTATAGTAATTTTAAGTGACAAGCAACAAACACTGGCGGAGTCCAAACCACGTGTGTTTCTGATTCCTCCAATCATGGACTGCTGTGACAGCCCTCAAACCCTAATTTTAGATGACATTATATTTCAGTAATTATTTGTAGCAAGCTGGAGGTTTAGTAAATATGATTGTGTATGTTCTTCTTGCAATTTATTGTGAAATGGTGTAAATGTACTTTGTTTTATGAAAAGAAATTATGTAAATACTTTTTAATAAATTCAACGATAGAACTATGCAAGGAAAATTTATTAAATGTTTGTAATTCCAAGTATTAAGATGAGCAACAATGTTTAGAAGCCGATTTGCGACTGTTTAAACTGATTTATGCGAATAATGTTTGGTGCAAATATCTTTAATTTTCATTTTTTTTACATTTCTTAATAATTATGATTGATTTTTATTGTTTTTAATATGTTTTTATTTGTTTAAGTATTAGTAGAGTTCCAGAAACATTTGTCGGAAGCCTTTGTAATATTCTGGAATTTTCTATGAAACCTATATAAGCGATCCTCAGAGCCGAGTTTTGGAACAGTTTTTACGTATGCCAAGCGTCTTGTGGTTCAGTACTGTGGGAGTGTATAGCAGTATTCTCTTTGAAATCAGTATTGAGTGTAACGCAGAATGTATCTTTGGAGTCTGATGTCTTCTAGAAATAAACAGAATTAAATCTGAAAATGTATCTTGGACTAATTATTTCATCACTACTTTTTAATCAGCTCCAGAATATAACTTCGGTATCTGGCCTCTGGAATTATTACAGGTACTCAAAATGCACAGCAATTAGTGTTGCAAGCATGCAGTAATATATAGTATCAAATAATTTTAAAAACTGAGTTGCAATACATATTGAATAACTCGCCGGTATAGCTCAGAGCGCTGAGGGGTCGCACACTGGATAGGGGAAGTTAGACTTTTACGATTATGATACTTGGTGGCTGAATCGGAGAAGGAAAACATTAAATGTAGAGTAAATTATTTATGGTGCTTCTAAATAATTATTTTCTAAGAATTTTTAAAATTTCATCAAATTAATTTCTCTCAACCATATTTTTGGAGAAACTTTATTCTCATGAACAAGTTCCCGTCACGTTTCGAGAGTGACCATTTTGAATCTTCAGCAGACTGCGGTGGTACTTCTAGTCTAGACCCGTAACTAGTGGGACCCGTAACTAGGCAGCGCTCTGTTGAGACGAGGTCACGAACCGTCTCCCTCCGTCCCACGTTACGACCGTCATCTCCGCTCCCTCCTGGCTGAGCTAACTGGATGGAGCGCAGCGGAGCGTGAGTCATTTCCAAGTGCGTTAATCTCCACTAATTTCCTATCCCAGAATTCTTCACCGTCGGGCGTCCGTATTTCAGTGCAGCAATGAGACTGTGTAGTAAATCCCCACTCAGTGGATCACCGGTTCATTTCGCTCCTCTGAAACATGATATTCACGGAATTTGTTGTTTATTTTGAATTAACTGAGTATCAGCAGTATAATTTGTTGTTGGAAGGTTAAATGATAATGATAAAGTCTAACAAGGCTCAAGTGTTGTAGATTTGAGTGTGACCTTATGAATGGTTGGTTTCAATGTGTTCTAATTGTTTAAATATATCATCTCTACTTGAACGGAATATTAGTGTGAACAGAGTGGAAGGTTTAGTGACGATAAGTGATATTAAATTTTTATTCATTTATCATTGGTATTCTTTTAAATATTTGTTTTGAAAGGAGCTTTAAGTCAAATAAAACTCTAATATTGCACAGTTCGTTGTGGTATTAGAAGAATACATATTCTCGAAAATTTAAGTAGCTTTGACGATGTTGAGTTCGAATTGTTAATTACTGAAACGTCCTATTACGATTAACTAAACTTTCAAATCTTGATATTAATACTGAAATGATAAATATTAATAACTAACATGATGGATATAACTGGCATAGATAATGCGTCTTCATTAAATCGAATTATATATATATTGTTTTTTTTTTCTTCGAGCTATAGGACTAGTCAACATCGGGGTCATTAGTGCCGCGAGAGGATAGGAGCAACAAAGAGGAAGAAATTCAGCCATGGCCTTTTGAAAGAACTATCCTGATCTTCGCCTGAAGCCATTTCTGGAACCATGGGAAACCGAAATCTAAACGGCCGGACGAGGATTTGAATCCGCATCCCACCCACGATTTCATTATTTTTCGATGAAAGTCTTTTCCGTGTCAGGCCGCTGGTTGCTACCAGGGGAGATGTTTACTCCTTCGTGGGGACGTCTGGGAGGGTGAACAGAGGGGTTTTCCTGTTGCCTTCCCCAGTGTGGCAGTATTCCTAAGTGTTGTTGTAAATGGGGATGACTCTGAGAGAGAAGAGTGTTGCGGAAGAGAGATGGAAGAAGTGAGAAGGTGAAATCCGGTACCGGCCCGTTTCTGACTTCCCTTCTGCAAAACACGAAGAGGGCCGCCAGGCTTAACGTCCCCATGTAATGTGTGCGACGGTTGGCACCCCTGCTGGGAGCCGGGCGATGTCAGACAGTCACGGGGAGTGTCTGTGTGTTGTCGGTCGCAGGATTAAACTGCTAGCGCGGACAGTGAACTATGAACAGATGTTTCGAAAGTAAAAGTGCTTCACACTCAAAGAACATTGAAATCTTAGGATACTAGTTTCATTTTATTGACTGATGGCCATCCGGGAAAGAATATTTAATTAATGCTAATAAATAACACTGTGACAAGCAGTGAATATCAGCAAGGTGTGCTAGGATTTCATTTATTTTCCCTTCTCTACATATCCCGGATATTCCCAGTCTGGCGACCGCGCTAACATAAAGTAATCTAATAAAGTTGATGTGTAAAGTCCCTTGAGACAGGGACAGTAACGACTTTGAGACTGTGTAATTACACCCATCCAGCGAATGATTCACCGTCAGCAGCGATGTATGCTCTCATTCCATACGCACTGCTGAGAGATTTACGACTTAATCCAGGACTTCAATGCATAATCTGGTGATCAGGACTTATGCATCGCCACCTCTCCTACCCTGGCGGCCCAGTCCTAATGATGAAAATTTATTCCACCGCCACGACTCGAACCAACAATCAATTAAGCCAACGGAAAGGAAAAGGTTCCATTAACATTCTCAATATATATATATCAGATTTTGTTTATTAGAGCAACAAATCAAAGAAATGAACAGTAGTATATCACAAGAATTGAAAATATGTTAATTTTAGCATGAAACTGTTTGGCCGAATTAGCCGAAGGACGTTTTACGGATTTTCGCTTTATTTGTTATCAAGTAAGATTTAAGTTAAAATGCTTTTATTAAAATTTTTCAACGTAGAAAACTTTTCTCGTGGTTCAACGTCTCCAAAAAATAATTTGATTAAACATTATCAAATTTTGAAAAACTATAAACTGATCTTAGGTGCTTAATTTTTCCTGCAGCCCAAAGAAAAATTTCATCGTTTCTAAAAATTATGTTTGTAAGTTCTCATTCCTAAGAGAGAGCATTTGCAAAATGGAAAATTTTTGTGAGCTGAACCGTGTGTTATTTTAAATTATGTTTTAGGATGTCTTGTAGAATATTATTATTGTTAAAGTGGTGTACCGAGAATTACAGTTCATACTCAATGTCGACTAGTAATATGTCGTCATCAGCGCAAAGGATGTAGTTATTTGTATACAATATTACGTTACTAAGAATAGTTTATCTCCTCCTATGAAGTTACAGCATACAAAAATGAAGCAGAAAACTGATTTTCGTATCAGGAAGCTCTAAATACTTCAATTTATTAGATTTTTCTCATGCTTTTTTTAAGGTAGTATTTACTGTACATCTAGCTGTATCTATACTTTGTTTCTCACATTGTTTAAATCGAAATTAGCTTCCAAAACTTGCTTGTAATGGTTACAAGGTATACACAGAACCTTCATCAGGAGCTCATTGCCCGCTGCTTCGCGCATGTGGACCGTGGTTTGTGTATAAATCCTTTACCCTATTTATTCTAGTACCAAATATTTATGTGGAGGAACAAAAAATGTAATTTCATCTAAGGAAAAAGCCGTGATTTTAGTTATAACCTTCGATTGGATTTTTATACTGGAGTTCGAATTTTTTTTCCAGTTTTATTTTAAGTCAATATAATATACGAAATGTAAAAAATTCTAACTACGTGAAAAATTACCCACATTAATATGTAGAGATGATTATTGTGCATTAGTATTAGCCTAACTCACCAAGAAGTATAGAATTATGTCACTTAACCATAACCTTACGTTAGGATTACATCTGTGTTCGCAACGAAAAATATCATTCCCGTAATAGCTAATTTAAAAATCACATTTTTAAATGCTGATGCGGAATAAAACAGTAAAATCGATATTAAACACTAGTGTGCTAGTAGTAAATTAAATATCACTTATGCTTGAATAAAACTTTCTCGGGTAGCTAGCTGACTTAGTACATCGTTTGACCACGACGTTTCGGCGGTCACAACTCTGCCGCCATTGTCAGTCACTTGACAATGGCGGCAGAGTTTGTGATCGCCGAAACGTCGTGGTCAAACGATGTACTAACTCGGCTAGCTACCCGAGAAAGTTTTATTCATTTACAACGCCGAGAAAATCTCCAGTCTTACATCACTTATGCTTATTACTTACTCCGTTTATTTTAATGTGTAGTGTGGTCTTTTGTTAGTGTCGCTTGAGAGGAGTGCCCATCTCAAATACAGTATGATCTGTGACGCATTGTTGTCCCATCTCGAAATAATTATAATTTCTTGATTCATTCCTCGGCCATACAGAGCCATAAGAAATTTTCGAATATTTTAAGCCTGACCATAACCTCCCAAATTTTAAAAACACCATCCATACTACATTTTTTTCTTTTTTTTTTAAACTGCTTAACGTCTCTTATCAGCGAGGCCTTTAGAGACGGGAAAGGATGGGGGGCAAGGAATGGGAAGGAATTCGACCATGGCCTTTTGAAGGAAGCATCCCGGCATTCGCCTGGAGTGATTTGGGGAAACCATGGAAGACCCAAATCTGGATGGCCGGACGGGGATTCGAACCGCCGTCCTCCCGAATGCGAGGCCAGTACGCTAACCGTTACACCACCAGGCTCGGTCCCATACTACTGCGGTAGTTACTGTATGATGTCATTTGGAGCACTCAGTTATACGCAGCTTACTAACAGATTTATAATAGTATAGATATATTAGTTGTGTGGATGTGAGCTGAAGTCATTACTTAGCACATCTTGGGATCTCGTCTGTTGGTACGACTGAGTTTGAGGTTCGTGTTATCGGCAGCTTATTGGCTGTCCAGCGAGCGCAGCCACTCTGTTATTGGTCCCATCAATACGTCCGTCAGAGCGAGGCAGCGAGACGGCACTTCACTTCACTCCAGTCGATAGGATAATCCCTGTCGATAGTCGGAATTGGTTCCGAGAAGACGCTACCAGATGAAGTCACTATTTGACATTTGCCTTTAATTCGTTTTTTAAGGTTGAGATAGTTAGTATATCGACATTTCGCTATGTGCAACTGTCTTACTTTTAGATAGAGCATATTAAGATAGGTCTGATGATAGTTAGACTTGTCACAAATTGCAAATTATTTTTAAAAAAAAGCTATAACATAGTCACATGTTAATCTAACTCGCCGACGAAGTATTTCTATGCCGATGGGATTAAAGTAAAGAGATAATAATTATCAATTCAAACCAATTTTTACCGCGCGGTGTTACGAATTCTAAATTTTACATCCCTTTCCAAAAACACTCAGATAGTTTAAAATTAAAATTCGCAAGATTGTGCTGGAAGAACTTAATTTTTTTTAAACGAATTATACGTGTGAATGTAAGTGTTTAGAGAATTTGCCGTCAAGGTACACTAAATACTGCGGCATAATTAAATTAAACTAAGAAATCTATGTTCTCTCAAAACTTCAATTATAGTCTCTCTTTTTTAAATTTTAACTATATTTGCCAAAATCCACTGTATATGCTTTCATATTTCCGATGATAAAATGTATCTGCAATTACCAAAAATCCAATAAGTGCCCATTTTTTGATATTGATAAAGAGTTTCTTTTTCAAAAATAAAAGTAGTTTTCGAATCTTTGCGGCAGATTAAATATTTCTACTCATAATGTTACTTCAACATTTACTCATCATTTACGATTTAAATAGAATCCTGGTAAATTTTTGTTCTATTTCAGGCAGAAGCGAGGATTGTCAAGTTACTTTTATTTATTTTCTTCCTGTGTTGAAAAAAAAATTTACTTCCTTTAGTAATCATTTATAACTTGTTTGCTAACACATAAAACTAATTATTTCAAATGGATTAAACCGTGACTAAATTTCAGTTTGAGAATTAAAGGTAGGTAAGTGGCGTAACAATTATGTGGTAATTCTACAAATAGTACCTTAGCTACTATGCTAAAAGTACTGTTGTTGTTTTTCGGGTTTTAGGGCGCGTCAACAACTGGATCATTAGCGCCCGCTAAAAGTACTCAAGCGCTCCTCGGGAAATTTAAGAAGTTTCAAATCTTTTTACAATCCCACAAAACATATGGTGACAATATTTTTTTGTCCTCATATAGAGAGATAATGTTGTCAGTACCTGTCCAGCTGCCAGCATACACGGCTCCATATTAGGGTTCGTGGCCCGCAACGAAGATCTACAGCCTCGCCTACTGGCAGCCAGCCTCCAGGCGCGGGCTGCAAACAGAGCCGTTGGGTATATAAGGAAGTGCGGCACAATATATATATATATATATATATATATATGTTTCAGTATCTGTCGGTCAGCCGACCAGTACAGACGTTTTTACACCTGTGGAAGACGACGGAGCTAGTCGTCGAAATATCTTGTTTTGACAACACAATCCGGCGATACAGACGTTAAGATTTCATTGCATTTCGAGGACTAACATAGGCATCTGACTTTGTGAGAAATGAATTCGTAATTTTCACTTTTCTGAAGAAATATTGAGTGCTGTGGTGAGTATAAACCCTTCCTCAATCTGGTGAAGTTGTTGAAACGAGAGCCGAGCACCGCACACGCGGTGCCCGGTGTCAGGTTGTCGACCCGGCCGCTGAGACGGATGGCGCGGTCGCCTGCTGAGCGGACACATCCGTCTGCCGTGGGAATCCCCGGGCCCCACCCCCGCAAGTGGAAGACGCCTTCCTGTCGGACCGGCCAGCCGCCAACTCGTAATGCGTTTCTCAGGAGAGCCTCGCGGAACAGAATGCGTTCGCCCGACGGGAATAAATGGTGCCGCGAAGTGAGGGGAAGTCAGCGGAAACGAGGCTGTAATTTATTTCTCAGAAACTTTTCTCCGGGTAAGCGGTTGCTGCCTCGCCCAAACCCCTTTCTGTAATCCGTCAGAAGTCAACAGCTAACGAATGAAGTCAGCGCGAGGAGGAAAGTGGCCAGCTGGTGCTGGAATCATCAATACTAATAAAACACTATCTTCGTCATTGTGCCCGCAACGCTGACGTCACTCTCCCGACGTACAACGGTAGGAGATGCTACTAGTAAATGGAGGGTAAGCGCGTTACTAAGTAACAATTTTATTTAGCTAAGTAAATGCGAAGAAATTATTGCCTCAACAATGGAAAAAGTAGGTGTTTCGTTTAAATCAACATATTGATTTTTAGTTGCTTTTTGTTTGTTTATATTCAGTGTAAATGTTTTCGTTATATTCTCTAATAGTAAGCTAAGAAGTATGGGACCGCGTGTATATATTATTGCGCGTGAAATCGAAGCTCCTTAATTTTAGAGCAGAAATATTGGCAGTCGTCATTATTTAAGTTTTTAAAAAACAGTTTAAGTTGCTTTCATGAGCGCCATGTTATTGAACTCATTACTTTCTTTGAATCTAAGTAGTTCCACATTGATCGTGAACTATGTGTTCCAGACCAATATTAAAACTAATACTACGGGGCATTACGTGAGTTGATAAGATTTATTTTTAATTTCATTTGCTTTCACTGAAGACAAATAACTGAAGCCATTATTCCATTTTGTGGTTATGTAGAAAAGTAACCTGGACCAGGATGATAACTTAAACTTTTTATTACAGTGTGAGGCACGAGGAATTGCACTGAGGGTTATTTAGAACAATTCTATTTAGCCGAGCAACTGCGAACAAATGACTTGCCAAGACATTACTACTTACTCCAAAAAATATATTTTATCTATATCTCTGTTATGTGTGGTAATACCTTCACGCCTTATCGGCCCCAGCTAAGACTAGCAGCTTGATAATGATACCCGAGACATTGCTTGTTGTGAGGTCCCACTTCATCAGACATTGATAATAATAATAATTAATTATGTTTTTATGCAATGTTTGAATCTATTTTTTTTAATACAAGGCCGTACAGTGTAGTAGTATGCGTAAAAATGGGTAAATTTAAGTTTTCATGATATTTTTGTTGTGTTGAAGTTGGTAGACGGTAATGGTATTGTTAGTTTAGCCAAACAGATGCGGATTGATATAAGAAGGATGGCGATGAGAACGATGAATATTTTTTGTTTGATTTCATAAATGCGAAAAGCGTAATTATTTGAGTTGATTCTAATGAATAGTAGTTGTTATAAAACAACAGATACTTTGATTTCATAGAGATAATCTGCGAGGTGATAGCCAAAAAACGTGTGTGACGATATTCTGGGGCCACACATTTATCGTCCAGATCGTGCTATCAATTACAGAAGAGATTGTAAACGACCTTGAAGTAATGGTAAGACCGACCAGGATTTCTTTAATAATGGACGCTAAAAATATAGAGAAAATAGCAGTAAAAACAGGATACCTGGCATAGTTCATACTTTTGTCATTTACCGGTTGAATTTTGAAAAAAAAAATCTCGATTAATGATGTTGGCAAAGCGAACAACTTAATCTTTTAAGTGATTCCTCATTATCGAGTTTGGCTAGTATGAAGAGAAAAAGATGGCTCGCAAAAAAAAAAAAAAAAAAAAAAAAAAAAAAAAAAAAAAAAAAAAAAAAAACACGCTTTAAAATATATATGTGAATCAACTCACATAATTGCGATTTAATTGTGATATGATTTACTAATTTGGTGAGAGAGTTGATGAGAATATTTAATGTAGCAGTGAGATACAAAGAGTAGTTAATGTAAGATATAAGGGACAGCAATTTAGCGATAGCCACAAGGCAAGTTAGCAAAGGGATGCTTAAGCCCTGAGCCCGTAAATTGGTCTCCTCTGCATGGCTACCCCAGACCAAACTTTAGAATAATATATTACAAACCCCTAGAGGTGGAAGACAAACAATACCTCTGAAAACCCCTTAAACAAATCTGTAAGTGAAACGTATTTCTAGTGACTCGCCAAGAATTATCACGTACGCAGACTTGGTGATGTAGATAGTAACTGAACTGAAGAAGACTACCCAGCCAGCGGATACAGTGAGGTTTCATTCCCATCAAGGACAAAAGGTGGCATTCTATGCTGTCTGCTGCAGTTCAGTTGGTTCTATCGATTCAGTGCTTCATAGCCAGGTGCTGAATTGCCGCCACGTGGAGGCAGTATAAAGGAGCCGTCTCTTCAGAAAAATGACTTAGCATGTCAAGCAATCTCTCTCTCGGATGGAAATTTGGGAGCACGCTATCCCTCGTATGGAAATGTGGGGTCACGATATTTCCCGTGTTGAATAAAGCCATTCTGGCGAATGAGTGTAACATTCGGTGTTGCTAAGTTTTATGCTGTGTTAAGTTGGTGTACAGCTCGACATTGCTTGAAAGGTCAATACAATTTTAATAAAGATTTTGCCGTGTGCAATTTGTCAAACTATTTGAAGACTATTATGGTGATTATTAAATTGTAATTGTTCATATAAGCGTTTAATTAATTAAGGTTTACATTTAATTGTTTATTTTAATGTAATAATATCTGTACATTACTAAGTGATTTCATATATGGTAATGAATGCAGTCAATCACGGCGTAGTGTTGGTTTACTGTACAAGTAGAAGATAATTACGTAGTCAAATATTTAGTTACTTTTTATCTATATTTATTTAATTGTTGCTTACTCTTGTTGCATAAATAAATAGATAAAAATAAGTAAAAAAACTAATTTAATCAATTCCTACGATAAGCACAATAACAGTTGCAGCGAATAATTTAGGAAACGGTGATTGAAAGGTGTCCGTAAGTACTTTGAAAATACGAAAAACGTTGTGGAGGACCGATTGCTTTATATCGCTTCGATACCAACAGATTAAATTAGGTTTATAGCAATCAGCTGACACTCCAAATGAACTGTGTAACGGCAGAACTTTTCCTCTCACGAGTCAGTCAATCGCTCAAATAATTTATCAACATTTAAAGCCGTCCAGATATTTTAATGCAGACTTTTTCTGAACTAAAAAGAAATCCATAGCAAACCAGACAGTTTGTCCAGATACTGTTTGATGTGAGTTTATTAATCAACCATTTCTATTGTTTCACAGTGGACAAATTAGTTTTACTACTTTTTTGTATTTTAACTAGTGATAAATCCATTTCTAGCAAAACAGTAAATGTGGTGAGTAGCATTACCTTTGTCAAATTACAAGCATCCATAGTTTGAATAGTACTAAGTTGATAATAAAATATCTGTAGGTCCTTTAGGTTGAAGAAAAGGAAAACTAATTTCATTTTAATACAAGTACATCTGGAAAAATTGAAGCAAGGAAAAAGCATACAGCAGGATTTATCTGAGAAGCGGTAGGCTAAGGTAATCTTTGGAAAAAAGAGGAACAACATTAATAAAAATGGTAATGTCATTTTGTTGTTGTTTGCAGTAAGAAAGTTGAACTGAAGCAGAAGAATTGTAAGATTGTAAATTAATTCAAATACCGAATAGAAACCTATTCAAGACTTTGAGGAATTGTTTGAGATTTCCCCGGTTGTGTCTGAAAGCTATTTGGATTCACCTAGAGGACAGGTTAATCTTCGATAAGTGGTCAAATGGTGATTTATTTTTTATGAACAGTATGAATAAAGAAAGTGTGAGCATAAAATAGACTTTTACGTTATTGTGTGATTTATGCCGACCTGAATAGAAACAATTGACTTGGCTTCAGTGAGTACACGTAGAAATTACATCTATTAATTCAAACGTATAAATAGCATATTTCGACAAGGCCGTGTCCGTGAGAGGACTTATATATTCATATCATATATAATAATATAATATCGAGTTCCTTTGCGTTGATTCAGCATCATTTCCCACGTTTGTGAGTCTGTTAAACGTCTTGAGACATCATAACTAGTTGGATAGGTTTCATTTAAATGATAGCTTAGTAAACTCCATTAAATTAGTTTCAATTTAAACTATAGTGTAAACTTTATTCCGAAGGAGGATATTTGTGGATAATCAGGTAATCAAGATAGCTTATTGGACCAAGTACCCTCCCGGAAATGTATGATGGCTTGAGCAGTACGAATGTTTCAATTAATCAGAACGCTTCTTTAAAGTGAATCTGGCAGCTCAAACCGATCGAAATAGAAAATTTTCTATAAAATCAGACTTAACCACAAAAATATAACAACAACAATACTAGATATTTTGCTTTTAGAAATACTCATTCAATTTACAGAGGATCTTCACAGCTTTTAGTTCAAATGTTACGTAGCTGCACTTTGGTTGCGATATATTAAATTCAGTGTGAAGTCAATAAATTAACACTGGGAACAATATTATCAATGTCAATAACTAAACTAATTATCTCAGAATTGATTAAATAGCAGGAAAGCGTACTGTGAAATGAAAAATTAGAAGAAGCTGATCTTATATTGACATTACTACTACATATTTTCTACTCAATAAAGTAAACAAAACACGCGAAAATATCGAAACATATTGATAAGCATTAGATTGAATGAAATAACAACCCCGATGATTCAATTTTCACTTAAGTTTCTTGTCCCGTACTGCCCTACAATAACATTACACATCAAGGCATCTTCTCGATCCAAAGATACTAAACGTCTACTCACAAATGCTCCAGAGATTAAACTACCGACTGACAACTCATCTTTCAGCTAACTGTCAACAAACTACTCGTCTCTGTCATTTCTTTACATAGATGCTACAGAAAAGTCCAGAATAACGCAGGAAAAGCCGCTCGATGTTTCTCGAACGGCAACAATCCAGCTAACAATCAAAACCACGTTAAAACAATCAGAATTGATACAAAATCTGTTACAATCACTCGAAAACATCTTGAAATGAACGTTAAAGATATTTACAGGTGGTTACACAAAAAATTATCAACATAAATCAATCCAAACCGTCGCAAAATCGTCCTACAAATAACGTAACTCACATCAACAATTACAAACTTTTAACTAACGATTCATACATAACACTGTCCTTTACACATTAAACAGCATTTACATAGTTTCTCTCCATAAAACAAATAACATTTACATGAAAAATATAAAAAAATTCACAATTAATCACACAAAATATATACAAATTTCTAATTAATCAACCCCCAGCTTGCTATACATAATTATTCAAATAACATTTAATACAAGAGCTGAGTCTGGAGGGCTGTTACAATATGTTATTCATTTACCTCATTTCTGTAGCTGCTTATTATGTGTACAAACAATTACACGTAGCACAAGCAAAAATTGAATAACATTTTCGTAACTGATTAAAAAACGGAATTAGAGTTATCTGATGAAATCAGAGTATCTGTGAAACACATTAGGGTTGTATACTGTTTTTAAAGTCCTCCCCCTACTTCTGTTTGGCTTGTCTGTGGTTATCAATTCCTGCCAGGGGACTGATACGAATCACTCTGCGCAGAGTCTGTGGAATAACACTCGCGGCGGCCCACTTTCCATTTGGCGGGGCGCTCCCAGTGTAATCAGGCCGTATCGCTGTATCGCGCGATATTTTACTGCGTGCGGTCGACCGGGCGGTCCCTCGCGGATCGACCGACGGTCCTAAATATCGCCTGTCCTCGTTAGGGAACACGCGCGCCCCAGACCGCCTTCATTTAGCCGCTGTTAACACATTTGCAATTCGCGCACGCTAGCGGCGATAAACGAGACGCACGCGCATAGATGAATAAATTTGTAGGCAGGTGCTGCACCCTGGCGAGCGACAGCTGCACCAGGGGTCACTCGAGTGACCCGGTTGTTGACCACTGGGAGGGAATGTAGTCGCTACCATACAGCAGACTGATGTTTCAAAACTTCAAACTTCCATTTCTGTACTTAACCAGGCAACAATGATATTTATAACACAATCATTTGCACTAAAACTACTTTAAATAAACCGTAACTAATATATAGCTCGGTGTGAGAAACGTTGATAGTTATAACAGTCCTCAGACACACCCATCTTACAAAATTGTATTTTAAGAATTGTGTATTTCAAGATGGGAGTTGATTAATTGTGGATTTGTATACTTTTTGTGTAATTAGTTTTCAACTTGTGTATATTCGTCATGTAAATTGACATAATTTTATGTATAAAAGCTGTTTAAATGCTACATAATATCTATTATAACAGTATTATGCATGAAATATTGATTACAAGTTTGTAATTGTAAATGCTGATGTGGGCCACTAACTTTAGAGGACAATTTTCAACTGTTTGGACTGGTTCATGTTGACGATTTTGTGTGCCGATACCCGTAAATATCATTAACCTTCATTTCAATGTGTTTTCTAATGATTGTGAGTGATTTTGGATTAATTCTGATTGTTATTATGTGGTTTTGATTGTTGGCAGCATTTTCGCCGTTCGAGAAACATCGGTCTTTTTTCTCTGTGTTATTCTGGATTTTTTCTGTTGCGTCTGTATAAACAAGCGGCAGAGACTAGTAGTTAGTTGAAAGTTGGTTGTCAGTCGTTGTCAGAATTTTTGTTTGTGACTTAATCGCTGGAATATTTGTAGGATTGTGTATTAGTGTATTTGGAGAAATCTGATGCTTTATATTATCTTAGAGCAACACGGGAAAATAAATACTGAGTTGAAAAGAGAATCGTCAGTGTTGTTATTTGGCAGCACTGTTTAATTCATTGAAGATAA